>VZRU01002397.1:187249-287711 GCA_013398155.1 Pedionomus torquatus
CAGTGAAGACTGAGGCAAAAAAAAGTCATTCAGTACCTCAGCCTTATCCATATCCTGGGTGGCCAGGTCTCCTGTTTCCTTCTGGAGGGGACCCACAGCCTCCCTAGTCTTGCCTTTTTCCCTGACATATCTATGGAAGTTTTTCCTATTGTCTTTGATGTCCTTGGCCAGATTCAGTTCTCTCTGGGCTTTCGCCTGCCTGATATGGTTCCTGGCCACTCGGACAGTTTCTCTATATTCTTCCCAGTCCACCTGTCCTTGCTTCCACCCTCTATAGGCCTCCTTTTTGATTCTGAGTTTATCTAATACTTCTTTATTCATCCACACAGCCCTTCTGGTTACTTTGCCTGGCTTCTTTTTTGGGATGCACCTCTCCTGAGCTTGAAGGAGGTGATCCTTGAACACTAACCAAATCTATCACATGATGGCTGAATTTCCTTATTCTCTTTGGTTCTATGACACTTTGTGTATTCCAGAAATACTGTAAGTTGTCTAAGACATATCAGCAGTTAAAATCTTGTTTCAGAGTAGAAATAGCTCTGATCAGCTCATACCCGGATAGTGTTAAAGTACCTAGAGCCTACAAAGCTCTTGAGCATAAGTAACGTAGCACTTCCTTCAATTTTTGTGGCTGTGTGAAGTGTTGCAGTCTCAGAAGGGCTGGGGGAATTTCTCTACAATGATTAACTAAGAAAATAAACTTGAAGACATTAAATATATCTGAGAAGGAAGTGGAGAATGCTTGAAGCCAAAGCATTAATGGATTCTAGGATGTGGGAGCTATTTTCAAGCCTTTTTTAGTAGATGGTTTGAAGGATCTACTCGTTTGAGAAATCAGAAGAGAAATGGTAGTTTTGGTCAATGAAACCCTGCTTTCGGTAAGACAGCTATTTTGCCATTTACCCTTTTTTCTTGTCAGGGCATACTCATTTAGCTTTCTAAAACTGATACAGGATATGAAAATGTGTTATATTTTCATAACATAATGTAAAACCTCTTAAGTTGCTGACAACTTTTTGAAGATTCAGCGTTATAAGTGGTATCCTTTGTGTGACAAACAGGTAGGACCCTCAAACTAAGTGTCACCATGGTACACACTAATCTCTTATGCCATTGAATAACTTTCAGCTGTATGAATACAGCTTTCTGTTCTTAAAAGCTTGATGTACTGTTAAATAACTGATGTGGAATTCCAGTTTACCTTCATCTGGGAAGATTCTCAACCAACAGGTGTGGGGTTTGATAAGGTAGCTTCTCGGTTTTCTACTTGTTACTTGATGTTAATTGGTAGCATTTTCTTCATAGAATCATAGAATTGTCTAGGTTACAAGAGGCAATTGTTGAGTCCAACTGTTAACCAAACCCTGCCTAAACCACCACTAAATCGTGTCTGTGTCTTTTAAATACCTCTGGGGATGGTGATTCAACCACTTCTCTGGGCAGCTTGTTCCAATGCTTGATAACCCCTGTGAAATTTTTTTCCTAATATCCAATCTAAACCTCCACTGGCAGAACTTGAGGCCATGTCCTTTTGTCTTATTGTTTGTTACCTGGGAGTAGAGAGTAATCCCTACCTCTCTACAATCTCCTTTCAGGTAGTTGTAAAGAGTGATAAGGTTTCCCCTCAGTCTCCTTTTCTCCAGGCTAAACAATCTTGATTGTCTCAGTGACAGGAAGGTGAATTAGACCTGAACTTGTTTCTTCTCTGACCTCAAAGGTAAATTTTTCAGGTGAGAACTACTGTACATTAATGTACAGTACCTTGTGTTATGATGAGCTGCTGCATCCACACTATATGTGGTAGAAAGTGTGGGGCTGTTCTTTATTTCCTTTTCTTCCAGAATTGCTTACTTGACACTTACTTCCTACAGAGTTTTGGGGGATTAGTTGTGTGCGTTACAATATGCAAATTTGTAGCTTCCAAGAAACAGCCTTAATTTAATCAGTTTTATACAATACTCTACCTTATATGTTAAGTAACCACTTAGAAAGTTGTATCTTTGAACTCTTGCTTGTGTTACAAGCCCCTGAGGCATCAAGCTCTCCCCTTCAATTGAAGCGTGATCCATCCCACAGTTCTCTTTGAGATGGTTTCCTGGTTAGGGTATCTTTGTCTATTGACCATGCTTCCTTAATGTTCCTAGAGGGTACTAGTATTGCTAAGGATTTTCCTTCAGCAATTTGAGCAAAGGCCTAAAGCAGAAGCAACATACATATAAAATTAATATTTTAGAGTTCAGAACATACAGATACCTGTGTAACCTGGAGTTGGTTTATCTGCTCCCTCCTGGAGAATGATTTTTCTGCCTGATTCCATAAGGCTGCTTTTTATACCTCTAGATTTTTTTCTGTGTGTGCATTGATTGGGGGAGATTAAAGGAGGAGTCAGTGCAGTTTAGCCCTTTAATTCTTCCCAAGTGTCAACATAGTAATAAGTATACACAATCTGGAAAACATTGGTAGCTACTAGGTATTTCATGAACATTTGTCTACTTGGCTTTTTTCATTTCCAGTCACTCTGTTTTTCTGGTCTTATAAACATCAGTTATATGAGAAAAATAAAAATAGGAAGATTCTGGTGCAGAACTGAACTAATCTGTTTTCATAGCATAGCTGCAAAATTTATACCACGTAGCAGGGTATTTTTAAATAAAGAAGATCTTAAAAGGAAGAAAGAGCTAAAATTAAGAATTGAGATGTGGATTCCTTTTTCATATCTGTCTCAGATTTTGTGACCTTGAATGAGTCACCCTTTAACTGGCACAATGCTGAAAGGGAAATATAAATATTTTCTCTTAAGAGTTTTGTGAAGCTTAATCTTTGCAGTGTCTTGGGATTTTTAGAGGAGGGATAAAGCAATGGATGCAGATTCTTGAGGATAATTTCTGATGATTTATTAGAATAATATGTATAGTCAAACTCTCTAGAGCATATATAACCTCATTGTGAAATATTAAAATGAAATTTTTCTACAAATACCTAAGCACTACAAACATGCAATATTCGTGGGGTATTTCTTTCCATTATCCTCATCAGGCAGCACATATGTTTTCCAATTTTCATTATAAGTTATGGCGTCATCCCCTCAGAACAACACAGTAGATTACAAAAAGATTATTTCCTTTTTGCTTGTATCTTTGTATCTAAAATGCGCGTCCGATTTCTATTTTAATCACACTATGGACAAATAAGTATCTGGCTTTAGGCTAATTTAAAGGGAGCAGCTGTGTATTAGTATTTTAATTGAATGAGCTCCCAGTACTTTAGAGTCCCAGAAGATTTTATTTATTTATTTTTTTAGCAGTCTCTGGATTGATAATTTTGTAGTGCCCTGCAAAGCATCACCTTCAGAATGTGCAAGTCTTGTCTACTTTGCTGCTGAGCAAATCTGTAATTTCAAGTCATGGAAGGAACAGCGTGTTCCCAAGCCCACAAAGTGGGCCTTGCACATTAAGCTGAATGCTCACAGTCTGGGTATTTGTCTGTCAGAAAAACAACTGTAAGTTGTATAAATAATGTGTTAGGTATAGCAAATGGTGTTCATGTGGTATTGCACTGATACTGATAGAACTAATCAGACCAGCAAGAAAAGCCTGAGGAGATCCCAAAAGTATGGAGACAGCACAATATCCACTGACTCAGCACAGTGGAAATAGAGCTTCAGTTAGCCTTCAGCTTACCTAATATAACACCTGATAGCTTGGGCAACTTTTACCACCATGTTCAGCTGTGCCAAATACAACCATTTGAGAAAATGCAAACTTTTGTCAGAAAAGGCTTTTAGAGATGGCATAGGTATATAAGGTGTCTTAGTTTCAGCTAAGGAAAGAAGGAGAAAGAAAGGAAGAGTGGTTTCATTTTTATATTTCATGCTGATGAATGTATTGTGAATAACTGGATATGCTAGATGTCTTCTGTCGCATCAGTCTTTAAATAAAGGAAGTTTTTAATTCTATCACTGTATATATATATGTAAGACCATGGGTGTATCTGAAGTGCTTTAGTGCTTTGTAGTTAAGGTACAGTAAATCATAATTGGCTCTCAAGTACAATACAGCAAAACTGTATGCTTGCTATTAAAAACATGGACTTGGGGCTATTGCAAACAGAAACGGGAGCTAAGGATGTGATTGATGGGGGTAGGACAGGTTGGTCTTTTTGGTCTGTTTCTAGTTTGCTTTAGATCAAGTTAATCAGTACTTAGTAACAGACCTGATTAGTTTTATATTATGTCCCTCATAAAAGTAGATATTTGGCCTGGGTGATATAGTTGCAGTGATCCTTTAAAGGAGTATAAAAATCAGTAATGAGACTTCAGCTTTTAGCTTAGTTCTCAGTTTGGATTCTCCTTTTAGCTGATAGAGAAGTTTGTGACCTTTTGCTCACTCAGGCAAAATGACCTACTAAATGCCAACTATGGAATTAGGAACTTATTAAAATCAGCACAGGTTGAATAGTTAAGGTTCAGTAAATGAAAACGGGTGTTCAATGCCACCATTGGACCAAGCAAACCACTTGATTGAAAGTGTGGCTTTTTCGTCTCTTGCTATGAGCTCAAACTATTCTTACACTAGCTTGATTCCAATCTGTTCTGTATAATACTGATTAGCATGAGGGGTGCTTTGCTGAACCACTGTTTAGAATATATGTATTGTTGTTTGAAGACACACTTATGAAATAAAGTCTTAAAATGGAGGTGTTTTAGGTTGATATGGTTTTTTAACAGAGATCTCTGTTTCTCTGTATGAGAGTCACAAAAATATTTCCTGTTTATTCAGAACACATTTTCGTTTGCACTTCTAGTGATACATTGTTCTGAAGTTACCTGTGCTGTCTGAATTATATTAAGTTGTGGACCACAAGTGTTTATTTTGAACTCAAGCAAAATGTTCCATTGAACTAGTATAGAATTTATGCTTCAGTGTGTAATTGTAACTTTTTTTTCTCCAGTAGTTCATGGAGGCAAACTGGCTTAACCGTGATACTGCATTTCTAATATTAGATGAGTCTTTTTTTAGAGTGCTGATGTCTTGTGATCCTACTGGATGATTGGATGATGCATGTGGGATTTTTGGAAAGATTCTTGGGTTTGGTTTTTTATTTTTTTTTTTAAACTAGTTTGCCAAAAACATCAGCTAAGGTAATTAATATTGCCCAGAGTAGTATATGAGACCATGGTTGGACAGAGGAATGTGGAATCTTGGCTGCTGGGGATTAATAGCATTCATTAGTTAGGGGTGGTTTTAGACTCACTTTCTTATCTAAGGATTCGATTGTGAAGTGGGATTCTTGTAGTGTAAAATGGGTTAGCGTTAACCTAAGACTTTTCTGATGGTAGAAAGGCCTAAATGTTCTTAAAGGTTGAAATAATAAGACTGTAATACACTGTGCAGCTAGATATTTCCTGTGGAAGATATTGTCTGGATGCTTCTTATTTTTTGAGCTAGTTTTAAAACTAAGAATGGAAGCGCTCTTTGCGTGACTGTCTTCAGAGCTACAAGTTTGCTGCCCTCTTCAAGAGCAAGTCAGAAGAGAGGGATTACTTGACTCTTAAGTAGCCTAGAAGAGAAAGAGGATTCCCAGCCATATTGCATGGTTTCTGCTTTCTGAAGCAGTGCTGAGCAGTGCTATTCCCAGCACTGCCTTTTCAGAGCCATAAGTTGAAGGGAGAGCTAGGGGAGACGTGCTAATGAAATCTGCTGAGCTGTTCAACATCACATCCTGCCTGAACCTTTATATATTGATTTCATTATTTCAATATTACTTTCTAATATTTATTTTAGGACAAGACCAGAGTTGTGTCTCCTATTATTGATGTAATTAATATGGACAACTTCCAGTATGTGGGGGCGTCAGCTGATTTAAAAGGCGGTATGTACCTATACTGGAATACAATTTTTTTTTTTAAAAAGCATCAAGAATCAAAGCTCATAATCACTGCAGTTGTGGAATAGGCACTTAACATACTGTTCTTCCCTTTCATATATCTAGTTTAAATTCTATAGGTCAGTTGTTTTTAGGCTTGGATTTTATTTGGCTTTACTGTCTTCTGCTTAAACACAGTTCATCTTTATTATGGTAATTCTTGTAAATTTACATTGCCTTTTTCCAATGTGCAGTACTTGCTCCAGTCTTCTCAGGATTGTGTAAATGTGTTGGAAGCAGCTTATGACCACAGATTATGATTCTCTTTTTACATAAGATAGGCTTTAATTGCTCTCTAACTTAGAAGCCCATCAGCAATGCAGCGCTTACGAGGTTTTTCTCCAAGATGCTGGTTTGCTTAAAAAATTAAACTCTTAATAAGCAGAAAGCTTTGGAATGTGTTTTAAAATTGAATGTTTTTGTTGGCCGTGATCTGTAGCTGTGAAGACAGCAACATGTGACCTTGAAAATTTGTAGAATTTATACCTTTACAGTTACAAAATGTCCTGCTAAATTGAGTTTAGAAGTACTACAGTCTCACTATGTAACTGTTGACAGCAAATAGTAAAAAGACTTGTGAAGCTTTCTCAAAAAAAAGACAAACACCCAAAACAAAACAAAAAACAAACACCCAAAAAACCCACCCCAACTACCAACCCCCCTAACAAACCTTCCCTTGCTTTTCTTACTGTAAGCAAGAATCTAGCATTTTAAATAGTTTTTCTATACACACAAACCACAGCCTCTCCCCCCCACCAGAAATAATTGTTCCCACCACCCTGGAAACTGCAACTGTCTGCACAAAGATACAAGGTGAGCTGCAATATAGAAATTATGCACTGCTGTTCCCACAGTGTTTCAGCTTTTTCTGAATGAGTGAGGAAAAAAACCACAATTTTGAACCTCTTCTGTCAGATACTAGTCTCTAACTGGCCATGAAGTATTGTTCCAGTATAGTAAAATAAAAGCAGTATTTGCATAACGTCTCATATGCTTCAATTTCCAGTCAGTGATCTGGAGGTGAGAGGTTCTATATCCTTTTAATTAATGTTCTGAAATGACACCTACAGTGAGTGTATTCACAGTATGCTAATGGATAGTTCTGTGCTATTGTCTGCATGCCAGCTTTATTAAAACCTTAAGGCTTTTACCCAATCTACCCATTATGCCTTGAGTATGGAAATCTCTATACCATTATGTTGCTTTCATTATTGTCTGCAGTAGGAGGGGGAATTCTTTCATTGAAACCTTTGATTGGTTCCTTCAGGGTTCATGCTCTTTAATTCTTCCCAAGTGAAGTGGGAGAAGATTGAGAGATCATTTCACTTGTTGCTGCTTTACATGTTTCATCTTTGGAACTACATTTCCCAATTTTTTTTTCTTTTACTTTCTAGTGTTCACTTTGTCCTCTTGCACACAATAGAGGGAGAATCTTTTTTTTTTTTTAATAACTTAGAGTGCATGGAGCCTTCATACTTATGCACTAAGGAGTGAGAGGTTGTCTCTCTCTTTTTTTAATGTTAACAATAGAAATGTTGCACATACCAGTGTTTAAAGCTATCTGGGGGTCTGTTGAAATGTGAATAATATATTTCTTTTCAGTTCCCAGAGGACAGATTACCATGTTAGAGGCACTACAACATTTGGCATCACAGGACACTCACTGAGGCCAAGTCTAAACATGGAGACCAAACTATGCTTTCAACCTCAGATACAGTATCTGTGTGGCTGAAGCAGGGAAAGTTGAGACATCTGGGACAGCAGTTGTGCCTGGTCTGTTTTGAAAGGACTTAATCACCCAAGACAAGCAACCTGGCAAATGCTACAAACTTTTTATAACCGACAGGGCTGAGATATTTCCCAAGTCTGGCCAATACTAAATTCATGCACTTCATGTCACAAATCTTTCTTTTCTTTTTTTTCTTTTTGAGGGGGCATTTGCAAAAATGTTTATGCCAACCTGAGAAATACTTTAATTACTGGAATAAACTGTAGTTAACTGAGATCTAATAATTTAGAGTATGCCTACGATGGAGTTTACAATGGATAGAATTTCATAGTGCATATGCACTTGTGTTTAAAAATATTCCTTTTACAGAGTTACTGATATTATCTCATTAAGTGCAGACTTTTTCCAGAGTCAGTGAAAATGGAGATGGAAAACCAGTTTTTATGAGTAGACAATTTATACACTTGTTCAGAGTTTGTAACAGAGTGCTGTGTTCCAAAAGAGACCCCTTGTGTTCACTGGAGTGTATGTAACTCTATCTCTACCACTTCTGCTGGAGAACAGTAGGTATTTTCAAGTTCTCCCAGATGCAAGTAGTTTTGCTGTGTATGTATGATGAAGTGCAACTTCTTAATTGCATGCTCATTTTGCTTTTCATGCTGGAGGCTTTGCAGTGCTATCGATTGTAGCCATTTTACTCTTTTGGTACTTGGAGTTTTTGGAGTAGTTAGACGGTCTATCATTTTTATAGTGCAACACTTCATGAAATACTCAAACATGAAGCAAAAGAGCTGGCATGTGTGCTGTAAAGCCTGTTCAGGATAATTCCTATATTGTGTGTGTGATATCTAGTGAGTTAAAATGAAAACGGTTTAGTTTTTAACTCTCCATATCGATCATTACCATGCGTGTTTATAGATGCAGACAGTTTGTAGGACTGTAATTTTTGTCTGTTTAGCTTTTTCCTCACTTCTCCACAAAGTAATTGCTTTATCTCCATGCTGGGGAAAGAAAATTAGTGACATCTGTGCACCAGAATTCTGGAAATCATTCATTATATGACCTAATAGAACCTAAATGTGTGTGGCAGTAGACAGTCTGTATAAGGCTGATTTGCTAGGTGTACTGAAAGAGGGCTATAAACCTTCTGTAGTTTTTTTTTTTTTTAATAGATGCTTATGGGCATACCCCCACTCAAAAAATGTAAAGTAAGTGTTTCCTATGGGAAGGTTGTCTTATAGCAGCTGTGTATTATTGCCTAAAGGAGTGAATTCAAATGGTTGTC
Source organism: Pedionomus torquatus (assembly GCA_013398155.1). Taxonomy (NCBI): domain Eukaryota; kingdom Metazoa; phylum Chordata; class Aves; order Charadriiformes; family Pedionomidae; genus Pedionomus; species Pedionomus torquatus. The sequence continues at coordinate 196,189 of VZRU01002397.1, forward strand.
ATGTAGAAAGCTGCTGTAGGTGACCTATTGGTCTTGTCTATTCTAGTGACCTTTATGTGCTTCTGTGCTAAACTCACAAAAGGACCAGAGCAGTTGCTGCTGTATGTGTACACACATGTATGTACTTACATAAGGGAAGTAAGATTTTTGTGCTTTAGCACTTGCCTCAAATTTAAAAAGTGATGCACTTAAAGCATGCAATGAGAAAGCAGTAAGTTAAATGAATGTTAATAAGATAAGCAGGAGCCACGTAACCTTTTGTGACCTTCATCATACAGAGCTTCTGCTGATAGGGAAGTACTAAGAGTACTTAAAGCCTGTGTAAACTTGAATATATGATCGTTTGACAAGAGTTGAAATGCAATTGTAAAGTACAGACTGTTGGGTGTGTTTGAAATGGCTGGAAGATCTTCATATGATGTTCTATTTGATGTAAGGATATGAGACATTGGATTCATGTATAAGACTTGCTTTGTCATTTGCTGACTGGGTTTCTTGCTTTGTAATAGATGGCAACATGAGAAATCAAAGTTATTTTGTACTTGAGATTACTTTTTTTTATTGTCCTGTCAACTTCTTTACCTTTCATCTAGAGTCCTATTTGTTTGTTTTCTACCCAGAAGTTTGTACAAACTTAAGTAACAGTTGCCAGTGTTTTCAGTAAAGATGATATTAATGTAAGTTGAATGATGTTGAATGATGACCGTAATCTTTATTAACATCCTACTGCAATATTTTTCTCTTGAAGGCTTTGATTGGAACCTAGTGTTCAAGTGGGATTACATGACACCAGAGCAAAGAAGAGCACGGCAAGGAAATCCAGTCGCTCCCATAAAGTATGTCTATACCACCACTTTTCCTGCTAAAAGATCATTGTTTGCAGCTGAGCAAAGTTAGAAATCATCTTCTCTGAGTCTGAAAGGGGATCTTTGCTATAGCTTTCATTAATACTGAAATTTCATTCCTATTTATGTAGCATTATGAGACTCTTAGAAATAAATTGTAATTGAAAAAGATATATTTTAAAGCACACTAGTAGACTCCCCTTTAAAAAAAAGTGAATGTCACTTTGTTTAGAGTTGATATTTTTGAGGGCTAAAGATATGACATCAGTTCTAATGCTTTATTGCTGGCAAAATTGCCACCCTTCACACAAGGAACTTGTGAGCCAAATGAAGATTTGGAAACTGGCTCAGAAGGTGGTCATAACACTACATATAATATAGAAATTTGTGCAGACAACATTGGAAGTGAGAGATGCAAAATGAGTTGCACCTGAAAGCATTGCAATTTTTTTCAAGGAGATATTAACCTTGAGGTGCAAATAATAGCTACTCCCTGTTTGTGATGCTGTATTTGATGTATTTTTTTTTCTTGTCTGTTTAGGACACCCATGATAGCTGGTGGGTTATTTGTGATGGACAAATCCTATTTTGAAGAATTAGGGAAGTATGACATGATGATGGATGTTTGGGGTGGAGAAAACTTAGGTATGTATATTATTTACCTTTGGATGAGTCTTGAAAAAGTAGGTTTCGTAGTTGCCTTTACTGTCACAGTGTCATGGTCTGATTTTGTGTGAAGAGGGTTAAAACCAGAATTAAATCTTCACATGCATTATTAGCAAAATCCAAAAGGTTTATTTCAATAAAGAATTAAAACAAGTTAGGAATTATATGCTAAATATGAGACTATAAAAATATTTGTTTATTGATCCATGAAGGGTTTTTTTTTGTAATGGAAGTTTGCTGATAAAAAAATTATAGGATGTAGATATGCAATTATTTTTAAAAAAGCTATCTTGTTTGAAAGTCATAGCCTTATCTAAAGTTATTGATTAAAATACAATAATGTTTAAATGTTGGCAATTTAAGGCATGTTTTAAGAAGTCACTGAAATTTAATTGTGAAAAGCAGCAGACAGGAATTAATGAGTTTAATGTTCTTACATACGCTTTAAGAAATTAGTTACAACTTGGCTGAATGAAGAATAATCTACATCTTAACTTTAGATGCTAGACAGTATAGTATTATTAAACTTAATGAGGTTTTTATAATTTTACATGCCTACTTTAGCCCTATATGATAACTATGGTTAAGAACGCATTTTTTCTAAATTCTTTATTTTCAGATATTTGAGTGGGACATAGGGAAGAGGGAGCAGGGGCTGCAAGAACTTGGGCTTTAGCCATTTCTTTGACCTGGTGGTTAGATCTGACTTCAGTAGGTTTTTTTGGCACTTTGCATTACAGTGTTTGTACCAAGTCTTTTTCCAGTTAAGACTGATACACTTGTATTAAATAAAAAAAGATTTGGGGGGACCAGAACTGTACAACTTCTGAAGACTTCTAGTCTGTTATTAATTTAGTTCTTTAGGTAGGAATGCATCTCAGACATTTGAAGTAGAGTCTAAGGATAGAAGCTTCTCTACTGCACGTGCCAGCTGCAAAATCCTGAAATACCTTGAACTTGTAAAAACCCATGAGTATTTTGAGTTACTGATATATGCATATGCATTGAGCATATGCTTGGCCTACAAGGATACGTCTGCTGTATACAGCACACAAAGTATGGAGATGCAGGAACCAAATGTTCGATGTTTCTGTAAGGAGCTTAACAGCTAGAAGAGGCATCTTGCAGTCCAGTCTCTGACCTTCCTATGCAATGCTCAAAGAAAGCTTTTATGCATTTTGAACAAGAACTTTCTGCGTTGTTTTTTTTTCCCTACTATTATGGCTGTATATTGCTATATTATATAATATGAATATAATTTTTCATTTTTAAAAATGTCCTGGAAATTCACTGAGTAAACTTAGTACAGCAATACTTTGGAAATCGCTTTGGAAACCTCTTCTGCCACTGAAGCCCTTAAATATTTGATTGGCTGCAAGCATGGTCTTGGGCAACCAAGTTTTTCCTAAAAATCTAGCAGCTTTGATAATTGAGGCCTTGACAGCAGGAAACGGCACAAGCAACAGCTCTTCACTGAAGGTGAGAAGAGTGTGTTGCTCCTGCTGCATTCTATTCCCCTTCCTCTATGAGGAGGAAGAGGTGGAGACTTTGGGTTACCTTTTCTCTATTCCCTAGAAAGGCGAAGTCAGTCGGTACAACAGACAGCTAATGATTTCTTCATAGCTGCCAGGCAAACTGAAGATGAGTAAAAATCACCTAGCGTATGATTTCATTGGCAATAAATGACATATGCAGCAGATACTGGAAATCTGTGATGTGCGGTTTAAAATCCAACATGTGCACTTATCAGACCTTGTACTCTCCAGCATCTCTCTGGATCAGCAGCTTGATACTTCATGCAGATAATGTGCTACATGGACTTGTAAAGTAATTCTATACGTTATATTTATGCTTTATAAAAACTCAGCATTTTTCTTTCAAGCATGTACACAGCAGCTTTTACATAAGATTTTTTTATATATGACTATAGTCTCAACTTCATAAATTTCAAGATGGGCCTGCAGTATTTTCCCTAAACTAACGAAGAGACAGCTCTTGCTGTGAAAACACAGCACATTTTCTGTATTTTGCTAAATGTGGCTGATGACACATACTTGCTGTATAAAATGTGGATCAAGGTTGTCTTGAATTCCTAAACTGTAATGCTCAGGATCTTTACCAAGCTTTTTGATAAGCAGAGGAGAATTGGAGTACACTGGCGAACTGCAACAGAAGGCTTGAGTCTAACTTGAGAACCTGGGCTTTTCATAATAAATTTGCTAAAATCAGGAAGGAAGTCAATCATTCCCTCACCTGTATGTTGATGACACTAGAAAAGAGCAAATCTGTTATTGAGAGATGCAACATAATCTCATGCCACTGAAGAGTGTTTGACATGCTGTTAATGCCTTTTTAATGAAAAATGTGTCCACTGAAATTGTTAGAATAGTAACATTTCTTCTCCCACTGTTTGAGTGTGGCAAAAAAAGATGTCTTAAGGGAAATTGTGGGGCATTTTAAGGTTTTAGTTGGTGCACATTCCCTTTTCTTTAAAAATCCATGCAGACTTTAAAAACCATGTTGCTGCAAATAAGAATTAGTCTGCTTCTATTTTTCATATTTTTTACTTTTTTTTGGAGAATCTTCAGAATCTGAAGTACTGGAAAGTATACATGTAGGTTTACATTTCTGGAAACTTATGGAAGGGGATTTAAGGTGCACAGTAGAGGAAGCTATGGATAATGAAAGAAGTTGACACAGGGTATTTCTAACATTACTTATTAAACAAAAATACTGTTTTAATGCCCACATACACTTAATAGATGACAATGACTTTTTTGATTAAACCTTCAAATGCATCACTTACCAAAAAAAACCCACAAATAATAAAAAAAAAAAGCTTTAGCATACTGCATCAATCTTCAATTTTAACCAGAATGTCACTTTGTCATTTCAGAGGAATTTATTTCCTAATACTTAAATCTCATACTAGATTCCGAGCATTTAGTCTGCACTAGCTTATGTAATATACAGCCTTTGTCTTTGATCAGATCTCCCTCTCTTCTTTCACTGCTTCTTCCTGACTGAGTGCAGCATCCCCTCATGCTGGGCTAATAACTGTATGAACTTGCTAGCAAAACTCCATAAATAATGCTTCAAAGGGATACAAGAAAACTATTATTCCTCTGCTTTCAGTTTGAGAAGCATGGGACCAAATTTAATCTAGACATGGGAAAGCGTGAAGTCTTCTATCTGTGTAATTTATTATGGCAGAAACATAAACAAGTTAGTAACAAAAGCATTTTTAATAGAAGTGTTCAGGGACAAGAGAAGCCTCTGGTGAGACCTTATTGCAGCCTTCCAGTATCTGAAGGGAGCCTACAGGAGAGCTGGAGAGGGACTCTTTGTCAGGAGGTGTAGTGATAGGACAAGGGGTAATGGTTTTAAACTAGAAGAAGGGAGATTTAAATTAAATATTGGAAAGAGATTCTTTCCTGTGAGGGTGGTGAGGCACTGCCCACCACATAGCACTTGCCCAGAGAGGTTGCGGATGCCCCATCCCTGGGAGTGTCCAAGGCCAGGATGGGGCTTTGAGCAACCTGGTCTAGTGGGAGGTGTCCCAGCCCATGGCAGGGGGGTTGGAAATCAATGATCTTTAAGGTCCCTTCCAACTCTAACCATTCTATGATTCGAAGTGCTGACCAGTCATTTACTATGACTCTTGGTTTTTTCATTCAAAGTTAAAAATAAGATGTGTAAGAATGAAAACAGTGCTGTGAAAAATGTACAGAGAGAATGTCATGTTAAATTGCCTTAAAAAAAATACTTTTGTCTGTTTTCCCATGTTAATATAACTGGAAAATCAAGACCATAAGTTACTGGCAAAGACAATATTGTCATTAATATTTTTTGGAGGCTGATCTGTCTAGAGATTAGACTGACTGTCTCGGATTTGTGAATATGCCTAATTGGCCCTGATGCAACAGAATTTATCACTGAAGTAAAACAAATGGGAAATAATCCTTGTAAAAGCAAAGGCCATTCAGAAGGACAGTTAACTTGCACTGACAACAGCTGAAATCACAGCACGTCTCTTTCTTTTTTCTAATATTTAGGGTTGAGGGTTTTTTAATTTAATTTTTGAAGTAAAGCGCTTTTTATGACTTTGTGTATGTGGGAGAAAAGTTTCTGGGGGAAGGAGTAGTACCTAAAAGTCATAAAAGGTAGACACTGACTTTAAATGAGAGCTGCTTGTTATTAAACTTTTTTTTAATCTGTGGAAAGATACTGACTGATTATGAAGATGCTTGAAACTAAGGTTTAGTGCTCAATAACTGGTAGCAGCTGCTGGACTAAAGGGGGAACATCACAACTGAAACAGTGCTACCAGAAGCACCCTTCTTACTGTGCTTATTTGGAGTGAATGAGGAAAAGCTTTCTGTCAGCACAAGGTGATTCCTGCTGTCAAAGGTCTAAGTTGAGGAAGGTGTGTAAATATTTCTAGACCTTCTTGACCTCACTTGCTAAGTCAGCTCACTAGATTGGCTTAGATGTGTACTGTCTGTAACCTTCAGTTTACAGGAGTTGCGGTTTTGGTCAATCTGTCTTCAAATAAAGATTGACTTAATATACTCCCTCCACAGCCAGTGTCTGGGAGTGTCTGGTTATCTGCTATAATTATTAAGCACCTCTAATCTATTGATTGTTTGATCAAACCTTGATTTTGTCCACTGTGTTATTCCGTCTCTGGCTAAAAAGTTCTGTTATAAGCTAGAATATTAATTTATCTGTTAAGGGTACCTACTGTTGCTTACCCTTTGGATAAGGCACAGTAATAGTACACCCAGACCTATCCTAATCTGGCAAATTCCAGTGTGGTTTATGAATTTGAGGAACGCTGGTAATGTTGGATAAGACAAGACACACAGATTTGCTTCTTGAGTTCGGAGAATAACAAATGCTCAGATATGCCTTTGTTTATCCTACATGTTCTCAGTAAACCATCTTATTGATCTTCTGGGCAACAATCACTAAAAGCCTTCTCTATAAATAGCATACTACAAACTTCCAGTATTTTGTGATGTAGGTCTGTCTTTCACATTTATATTTCAGAGATCTCATTCAGAGTTTGGCAATGTGGTGGCAGCCTGGAAATCATCCCTTGCAGCAGAGTGGGTCACGTATTCCGCAAACAGCATCCTTACACGTTTCCCGGTGGGAGTGGTACTGTGTTTGCAAGGTAACTGTTAAGTCTTCAGCTAAATACCAATGTTTTTTTGGATTTCTTCAGATGATCAGCAGGTGGCAGTAATTTCATTTTAAGGATCTTTTCTTTAGAAATATTTACAATATTATCTAGCATGGAAAAATATTAATTAAAAAGTAATAAATGACTTTGAGGCAACTCTGTAGACTTTGAGAAGAACGTGAAAGTTCAAAAAGGGAAATTTCTAATAGGCGCAGCCTGAGTATGTGGAAAAGAAAAAAATGCTTAGCTTGGCATTCTATAAATTTTGAGAACTTTGTGTTTATTTGATTTTAAAGGGGGCTTTATTTTCAGAACTGTCTTGTAAATCTTCATTTGCTAAAAACAGTTTCATTGTTCACTAAGAGTCAGAATACACTGTTATGAATATACTTTGCTTGCTTTTTGTTAATACTGTATCAGTATGTGATGTGTGGATGATTATGTAGACCGATTCAGGCATTTGTGCCATTCTGTTGGCAACTTCATTCTATATCATATTTGCCTTTCCTGTGATATATTTAAAAATGCTTGTTCTGTAGCACTAAGAAACTGAGTAGGTTAATATGCCTGTTAATTTTGTTGTTGATAAAACACAGAGCAGTTGCTGAAATACTGAGGTATTTCCTCAGTTTCTCCTCTATAGACTGCGAATAGCAATCCTAATTCATGTTCGCAGTGTTTCATGAAATACCTTCACTTGTATTACTTACTGTATGGTGGAGGTTTTGACAAAGGCTCTATCAGTTGTAGCTGAAGAATCACTGCAGGCTTTGGTTTAGAGAATTTGACTTGAGTTTCAGGGGACTGAAGAAGTACAAGTCTCAACTAAAGGTTTTATGTGTTAAGAGCTGCAAATAAAATTGTTTATTTATCCTTGAATGGATATGGAGCCCAAACTTGATTTAACATGGAAAAAACACAGAGAGCTCAGTGTAGTTAAATTCATAAAATGTTGAAAGCTGCCAATATCTAAGATGGTTCTAATGAACTTAATTGTTTACCAAAATAAAGTCATTGTCCTCTGTCTTCCAGTAGCTATAGTAGGGATTTTTCTGGTCTTTTTCTTTGAGATCTGTATTTTATGCTACACTGAAAAATGAATAATAGTACTTACAGGAACACAATAGCTAGCAATTAAATATACATTTTAATATGTCACATCTCTATTCCAGTATTTATAGTGTGTATCAGGAGGGTAGAAAGATCTACCAATTAAATTGTTCTGTAGGCTTAGGATCCAACAGTTTTAGTGCCATGTTAGGTTTTAAAATTACAGTGTCATAACAAGGAGCATAGTTGATAAAAATATAAATAATAATAATAAATATATAAACTGTGTAGTTTTCCTACTTCTCTGCAGTTTTTCCATCCTTGAGCTGTAGCCAAGATGCTGCTTTTCTTGTGATGTAAATAGGTACTTAAACATAGCTCAAATGAAGAGTAAGAAAAAAAGTATGGCTGTATGCATGCAAGGGTACAGCAGACCTCAGGAATCTATCATGTTAGCAGAGATTGAAGATTCTGCATTCAAATTGGGATTAGAGCTTTTAGATTTTGTGGTGAAGTCAAATCATCGTTGTGATTTGATCGTTTAAATGCTGTGACAGTTGCTACGACAGGTATTTTTTTTTTAGTTTTCTTTTTTTAAAGTCACCTTGTGTTTTCCAGTCATTTGTATTCAAAATGACTTTGAAAAATAATCCTAAATGTACTTGAATGGTGAAGACAGCTGAAGCCTGAAAACTTCTATTCTTCTCCAGATCTACCTTTCTCTGCAAGTAGTTTATTACCAGTGTTCTTAGCTGTCCAGCTGTCTCAAATTCTGAAATGCCATTATAATTCTTTGTTTCATAGGAATTATTTCTGAATTGATTTGGAAAAAGTTGCATATTGCTTAAAAGCAGGGTTGACAAGTGCCTGTGTGTTTGAAGGTCTCCTCACCAGTCAGCTTTCTTGGGTGTCAAATATATGTAACAAAATGCTTTAATCCATTTTAGCAATAAGAGAACAAGAAAATGTACGTAATGGGATACAGGTATTGGCACCATGATCCTACACATCTGATAAGAAACTTGCTGCATGGAATCTGTACTAGTCATGTGGTCAGGACTTGTTAGCTTAAACCATCATCTGTCCTTTTGACTGTATGCAATTTATGGGGTGCTCTGGGCAGGCATCCTATTTTTAGCTGACTAGTCAGTATGTACTGCCTTTTAGCAGCCAAAACAAATGGGTGATTCTGGATGAGAGTCTGGGAGTCCTGTTTCATGAGAGGGGAGACCACATCGTGGCTCTGTAGTGTGGCCAGATATAGCTTGTGTCTTGCAGGTTTTGTTAGACTTGTGTACTGCATTAATGTACGACTTCTTCAGATGAGCTAGTAAACCTTACATACCCTGAGCAAGGTTTCATTAATTGTGGCTCAGCTTTAAGCGCTGAGTGCACTCTACATTGTGTTCCTCAGTACCCTGCCTTCTCTGGGGTCATCCTAGCTTAGGCAGTTCTCAGCATCTACATGACTTCCATACTTGTGTCACACTAAGCCTGAACAGTTCATCCCCGAGTATGGGGAAGCATGATGCAAGTATGCATTCTGGCACTGGAAGTGCCTTTGGAGTCATTAAACCCTGGCAAACCTAACAGTTCTTCTCCCACCACCAAAATCTGTTTGGCCTGTGGGCAGCCAAGCTGATTGCTGAGCAAGTGACAAGGGCAGGTGTGGAGCAGCTGGCACTCATGTAGGCCTGAGAGACTGCAAGTGAAGATAAACTGAAATAGCTCTCATCTGGATTGAATGGGATTTTGCTTACAAAAAACTTAAAAGAATTTTTGCAAGGAGAAATCCGCCCTCAAACCCCAAAACCCATGATTGAGTTTTTTTCTTCTCCATGTCCTTCCTTCTTGGCAGTCTGCAAGAACAGCTCACTTTGTCTTGACTATTTTTTATCTTTTGAATTGGAAAATCATATAAAAGGAGTTATTGGCTGACTGAGTTTATTCCAGTTGCTTTAGATGCACTTACTGCCAAATGTAAAATAAGTTCAGAGCATGCCAGTTGCAAGTGAAATAAGACTTAATTTTCTAAGCATGAAATTATGAACAATAGAAGTAAATGAGTTTTTCCATCCCCTGGCTTCCATGTAAAAGGCATTACGCTCTGACAGTCCAAAAGGAGATTTAGAGGCACCAGTTACATAAACACAGGAATTTTAGCATTAAAATTATTTTGTAATTACTGGTTCTCCTCTGTTACTTCAGCTACAGCAGACTTGCATAGTTCATAGCCTTAAATGGTAGAAGTAGGATGAAGACTGAAAATATATCTTGCCTATGTTAGGCTATCTGTTTTCAAATAAGTAAAAAATATTATTGCCAATTGCTGAGATTTTTGTTTCCAACTAGCTTGGCTATCCAGGTGAACATTTAGCTTCTGGCCAGTTATTCCTATAAAAAGAAAAAAGCAAACAACAACTTAACAACTTCCATGAAGTTTGCAGGAGGAACTCCAAGATGGATATTAAATTCTGGATAAAAACCTGAAGCAGTGATGAGTGTGGAAAAGACATTATTTAATTCTAAATGAATTGATCTCAGTTATGTTACACTCTAATGGTTTTCTGCTGCTTGGATCTTTAATAGGGAATCTTCTGTCTGGCTTGAGGCAGCTGACTAGTACTAGGAAGGATTAAAATCAAGCTGAGGATAAACAGTGTGGTTTAATTGCATCTAGAGAATATATAACCTGTGTGTTTGTTTCTAGAAATACACGCAGGGCAGCAGAAGTCTGGATGGACGAGTATAAAAATTTTTATTATGCAGCAGTGCCTTCAGCCAGGAATGTACCTTATGGCAAGTAAGTCACAAGTGCTTCTTTGCCCTATTCATTTATTCCTCATAAGATAGTACCTTCTGAAATCAAAGCAGTACTAGCTCTCATGTATTATCCCTTTAAGATATAGTTCTACAGTTATACTTTGAGTTTTTTGTGTATCCCTTCACATATATGAGGACAGCAGCCTGACTTTGAAAACTGCTTCTCTTTTTCCCCTCTAGTATTCAAAGCCGAATGGAACTCAGAAAGAGACTTAGCTGCAAACCTTTCAAGTGGTATCTTGAAAATGTTTATCCTGAGTTACGGTGAGTTTTGGCTGAATTGGTGATAGTATAGACTTTTCTTTTTTGCCCTCCCCAGAAATCATCATTTACTCTTTCCCCTTCCTTGGATGTAAATGATGTTTTATAATTTATTCATGAGATCAATGATTTGCAGGCTTATTTGCTTATGTTTTTTATTAGTTCCATTCATAAAGAGACATTCTTCCCCTAGTAAGCTCACTTTCCTTTTTCTACTTACCGCGACTGCAGTTGCATAGCGGATATTTCAGAGAACAGCATCCAAAGGACTCAACTTCTTGGAGCCTGAAGTTAGTCTCCTACATGAGCTGTTTGCTTAAAAATGCACTGTTCTGTATCCTGTTGTTGCCCCTTTAAAGCTTTTGCCTTCATCAAAGCATGTGCCTAATTGAGTGAGGAGGCTGAATCTCAGCACAGTGCAAGTAACAGCAGTCAGCAGACAAAAGGGCCATGTTCGTTCAGCAGGAAAGGGTAGATGCTGAAGACCTAAGAAACAGTCTTCCACTCTTTCGGTCTCTCGTTCACTGTCACTGGATAATCATTAACTTTTAAGGGGTATGAGGAGAGGGAAATGAGGGATAACATTTGTAATGGTCTCTGTCACATGAGTGCATCCTAAGTAAGAAAAAATCCTCAGAGAAACACTTTTGAAAGGATAAAAAGGTTTTTGTTCAATAATCCATTAATAAATGTCTGTCAGATATGAGTCTATAAACTGATTTGTCTGCTGTCAACCTAATATTTGTAGTGTAAGATACTGTGTTTGGCTTATAAGAATACTTGTTTTTTTACCTGGGGGCACTTCATGTCAGTAGAGTCAGGTAACTGCTACTGGCATTTCACCTTGGAATGCAAAAGCACCAGCCATTACAGCCCTAGCAAAACTTGTACAGAACCACACATACTAAAGAGTCTCATAAACCAGGATGATGCTAAGGAAGTAAGTTATTCTTCATTTTTCTCTTAAGTGCCAGAGGATCTTTATTTTGATTTGTCATAGAAAATATATCTTGCAAGCTGAAAAATGTGTTACCATAAGCATTACTTAAGTGTAATGTTGTCTTAGTGTCATTTCTCATGTGCTCATTCTGCTGGGCTGAATTACTATGCTTGCATTATAGTCTGAAGTTTTAAAAGGACCTAATATGCCCTTGCCTTACTGTTTGACATGAGCTCATAGACTCTACCCCACAACTTCACCAATTTGTTGAATGGGTTTACCTCAGTATTTCCATACTCTGAGTATACCTCATGTGCAAGCATTAGAAAATAGATGTCAGCAAAACACTGATTTTTTTTTTAATTTATTTATTTTTAAAATATATATATCTTTTTAATTCCTAAGCCACTTTCTAACACTTCAGTAGAAGCAGTCTGGGAAAAATGTAAAATGTCATATTTCTGCCACAAGCTAGCTTGGCTGAAAGAACAAGAGGGCTTGATGACTATAATTAATAATACTAGGCTTGAGTGACCTTAAATGATAAGTCATCTTTAATTTGCTTTTTGTGCTGAATTTGTATGTTCATTCACATTTTTTGGTACAAGTCTTTATATTCTGTCCTAAGCTTGCACGTTTACTCATGTTTGGTCAGTTCACGATCACATAATTGCCTTCTCTCTTCAGAAGACAATTGAGATTTCCAGATAGTAGTCATCACTCATGTTTAATCTGTTGTCTTAGAAATACTCTGAGTAAAGACAAGGAGTTAAAAAAAAAAAAAAAAAAAAAAAAACAACCAAAAAGCCAAACAACCCAAAACCTGCATTAAGCAGATATTTCTGGTTTTATTTTAGGGTACCCGATCATCAAGATATAGCTTTTGGGGCTTTGCAGCAGGGTACCAATTGCCTTGACACTTTGGGACATTTTGCAGATGGTGTTGTTGGAGTTTATGAATGTCATAATGCCGGGGGAAACCAGGTCTGTATGCCTTTTCTTCCCACCCCCACCCCCCAGTATGTGATCTTTAAATAAGTGAAAATATAAGTGAAGCATTTTTACTGAAGCAGGTACTGTGTGCTGGTGATAGGAAGATGAACCCAAATCAGCAGATCAGTTACTATAAAAGATTGGCTAAATGACTTCTCCCTCAAATATAATTTTGCATTTTCAGGATTAGAATCTAAGCCTAGAGATTTATTCAATGTGCATCAGATTATCCCCTTCCTTTGTCTCTATTAATATTTGTTTTACACTAGAGGCCAGTAACTTCCTTCCCAGGAGCTTAATACTTGTATAGAAAGCTTTTTGTGAAGAATCAGTATGTTTGATTTTTTCGGGGGGGAGGGATTTTTACTTAAAAGGTTTGGGTTGTATTAAGCATATCACCTAAAGCCAGCAAAATAGAAGAATGCTTTATTGTGGTGCCTTATTAGTCATTTCCAATTTGTGGTAGTGGTATATTATAAAACAAACAAAAAACCACCAACAACCAAAAAAAAACCAACCCAAAACTGTCTTAAATCCCTGTTTGGCTCTTAAAGAAAACAGAGGTGCCTAAATGTCATAATCCTATTCACTCACAGTAGAGGGAGTGTTTTAACAAATCTTCTCTAATCCTACCCTTAAACTAATTGCAAATGTGTCAAATCTGTAAATGAGAGTATTAATTATTTCAAAGAATCTATGTAGTTGAGACTTAGTTATCGTGAAATCTATGTCTACGTGCTCACTGTTTTGTGAGGCTCCTTTGTCACTAAATTCCTTTCAGAATCAACTTGACTATAAATCAAATAGAAGATTAATACTTAAGTACATCTGTTCAAATGAAGTGCTGATGAATTACAATTCAACTGTTGAATGAATATCAGAGTTTTATTCACTCTGATTTAAAGCAGTAGGGTAAAACACTAAAATCAGCTGAAAACTAGAATAAAGTGGTTATTTCCTAGAAGATGCAGCGTATTGGAGAAGGCTCTGGGGAGACCTTACAAGAGAGCTGGAGAGGGACTTTTTACAAGGGTGTGTAGTGCTGGGACAAAGGGTAATGTCTTCAAACTGGAAGAGAGTAGCTTTACATTAAATATCTGGAATAAAGTTTCCACTGTGAGGGTGGTGAGACAGTGGAACAGGTTGCCCAGAGAAGTTGTGGCTGCTCCATCCCTGGGAGTGTTCAAGGCCAGGCTGGATGGGGCTTTGAGCAATCTGGTCTAGTGGGGGGAATCCCTGCCCAGGGCAAGGGGTGGAACAAGATGATCTTTAAGGTCCCTTCCAACCCTACCCATTCTATGATTTTGTGTTGATTTGAAGGCATTGCCATTGTACATTTGAGATATGCCTGGTTTTACTTACCATTAAAGAGGATGTATTTGGGGAGGCTTTTCTATTACTTTTATGGAAGTACACTCATCTCCTCATAATACCACAGTGTTTTTTAGGAAAAGTGGTGGACATGTGAGAACTGCCTTAGTGCAGAAGTCTTGGAAGTTTCTGGTGATGTTGTCTATTCTGTATAGATACACAAACTTATCTTCCTCTTTCAAACTCCCCTCCCCTTTATCTGACCCTCTTTTCTACATAGCTTCTTCCTTGTTGCTGACCTTGACAAAGCAATACATACTTGCTCTGAACAGGTATCTGAGAGCCACGCAAAAAGATTAAGAGGCAGAATGGGTGAAAAAGAAAGGGTTTTATGTCCAAGCATACTTCTCACTGGATTGGGAGGAATGAACAGCATGGGAGAAAAGGGATAGGGAACAAACCAGAATCATTAAATCTGTAGTATGTGTTTTGAACCTGTTCTATCTAGATAGTTTGGTAGGGGAGCTGGGATTAAGAGTACTCAAATATTATAGGTCTCCTCCTGTAATTTTAAGAGTGTACTCGGGTTTACGTACAACTTGACTTAAAATGAAAAATTTAAGTAAAAATGGGATTTATGGTATCCCTGTCTCCCCCTGAGAGATTTTTGCCCCGTCTCACCTCCGCCAAACTTACTAGAATTCTGTGGTTAAAAAGGCAGATGCGCACCTCTGAAATATACCACAATTTCTTCAGTGTTTCAGAGCTATGTGCAAATATGTAGGGTTATGGTAAGGAGCTGAAGGTAAAGCCAAGTGTGCTTAAGTGCAAGGGGGAGGTTTCAGGCCGGTGGTCTTCCACTAACTTTATATTTCTGATTTATGGCACGGGCTTTTTCAGATTGTGTAGAACTATCGTATTTCCAGCCCATGCCCTAAGCACAGATGCGACTTGCAACTTCTCTTCTAGTGCAGTGCTTAATTGCTGCTTAATCTCATCTCCATTATAGCTAGTCATATTTTCTGATGGCTGGAGGAAAGCATCTATAACTGTTTTGTAGTATAAGGAGCAGTCACGTAATTGTCTCCAGCAGCAAAGCTTGGAGCTTTTTGTGAAGCAGTACCTGTGACTTTTAACCGTGTTAGTTTCCTGTGTGATTTCTGTTGTGTCTGGGGCTCTTGCAGCCTTTTGATGGAAGCGTGAGGACCTATAAAGCAATATTATCAAGGCTCTAACTTTCTCTGACTGCAGGGTTCTCAAACAAATTTTACCACTTCCCTGACTGTATTTTCAACTGTCAGTATTCAGTATAAATCTTACAAGAGGGCCATCTGTTTCAGGCTCACTTGTGATTCCTGTTAAGCTCTGAAAATAACTCACTTAATTCCTTAAATTGTTAAAACTGGTTATTAATGATTGTTGTTGACTTCTTAGGAACTGGACAGAACTGAGAAGGCAAATAATTTTCCTGTCATCTGAGATTAACATAGCAGAAAAGTTTTCAGTTTAAGGATTTTGGAGACAAAGGGATACACCGTTTTCCTGCCTTTGATTTGTTTTGCATAGCTATCATTATTCTAGTACTTGGATAATATGACACCTATCTAATGGCTTGCTACCTGTATGATGGTGATTATATGTAATCACCTGGCTTAGAAATTCTGATTGTTTCCTGAGTGTCTGTTGTCAAAGAAATTTAATAACTGTTAAATCTGCTGAGTTTAAAAGCGCTTACATGAGCAAAAAATTCAGTTGTGCTATCAGAAAAGGAGTAAAAAAAAAAAAAAACCAAAAAAAAAACTAAATAGGGTGGGATTAGTAATCTTTTCTGAAACACTGATTTGCTTGCAAAATAACATTTAAGTGTAGCCAGGCTTGGCCCTATATATCTTGGATTTGGTATTATACAATTCTGAATCCTCTTTATTTGCTGGAGAAAAGCTAATTGTGCCATTTTAAGTATATATGAGAGAGATTTGGGTAATTAGTGTGGCTTTAATGGATAGATTGGCTTTCTTACTCAAATGACAATTAGACAAATGAAGACAAGCCTGGATCCTGGAGATAAAACTCTTAGAAGAGCATGGGCCATCTGAACATCACTGTGAGGTCAGGCCTTGTAGATGGATGCTGAGATCACACAAGCTGGGCAACAATACATACAGAACAGCTCTTTGCTCTCTTTTATGAGTAGCATATTTAAATGCATTTCAAGAAAATTCTGTTGTACATCATGCCTTGGATAGGAAGTAGTTAATCGAGTTTGGCCCTCTTGTGTATTGTTTTCTGGTGGTCTCTATCATATTAAGAGCTACTCTTTCCTCACTGTGGTACATAGGCTTTGTTCAGTGTGTAGGCAGAGTGGCCAGCGATGCTGCAAACCGAATTTTTAGGGTTTATATATAGGTAAACAATTTTACATATATATTGTTTTTACATACATTAAAAATTGTCCTATATAAAAGATATGATGAGTGTGTAATACACCCCTACCCACCCCCCATACATATATAAAGATAAAAATATAACTAGACAAATGTTTTAAACGTGAGGACGTATGTGACTGCCTGCTGTACTTGTGTAAAGCCAGCAGAGGGAGCAAACAGCCAGCCCAGCCCCAGCCCTGCGCTGACTTTGGGATACTGAAGCAATTGGAATCACTGTGTTTGAAGGGGACCTTTTTTCCTCTCCTGCTTTATGGGAAGCAGTCAGCTGTTCTAATGCTCGTATGTAGCTGTTTACAGGCTTTTAACTGCTATTATAAACAGCGATTGCATGTGCATTTTGTCCATGTGTTCATATACACAATTTTGTACACTTTTTTCTTTCTTTTTCTAGGAGTGGGCCTTAACAAAGGACAAGTCGGTGAAACACATGGATTTGTGCCTTACTGTTGTGGACAGAGCACCTGGTTCACTAATAAAACTTCAGGGCTGTAGGGAAAACGACAGCAGACAGGTTTGTATGTTGTGAACACACTCCGCAAACAGTGGGGAAAACAAGGGTTGTGAATGACAATCTAAGAACGTGCCCTGGTAATCTATATCTTTTATCCATTTTATTTCTCACTGTCTCGCTATTGTTTGTCTATGTAAAGTTAGGATGCATGACATCTGGGCACAGCAGCAGGAAATAGCTTGTGTACTAAGCTTCTCTTTTTATATGCCAGTGACAATCTTTTATGAATATACAGAGATTTTATCCCAACACTGGCCTTATGTAAAGGTTTCACCCAACAACATTAGCTGCCATGTCAGTTTTCTGAATTAGAATATATATTCTACAACGTATTTTTGAAAGGTTTTATTCAGTGAAGTTTAAAGATTATGTAGTCTGTATAAGAGTGTGATCTGGCTTCCCTTCTTTTCAGCTGTGATCTGTTTATAATAGCACTAGACTCCTTTAACTCATTTTTAATAATGCAGCATTGTAACTTTACCTATTTCCCATGGCTGAGGAAAATCACGTTTGCAGAGTAATTCCCTCTTTTCGATCTAGTCCTGTAACAATTAATCTCTTTCTGCTAAGTCATCAGTTCTGATTGTCTGCCAGCTTCCTTGCTTCTCTGTCTCACATTTTGCAGACAGGTAAATGATATGCTCTTCTTGATGAAGGAAGAATATTCTTGCCACCCTTCAGAAAAGGAAACTAAAGAAGCAAGATTATCTTGATAATATTTAAAGACACAATATATAAGAAATACAACAGAAAAAGCTTTTTCTTTCTGATGTCCTGTATTTGGGATTTATCGTATCCTCAGCATCACCTTGGGTGAAGAGGTTCTGACAGTGCAGATTGCCAGGTTGTCTTCTGTATAATGGAAAGGTGTCTGACAGACTTCTGTAAAGTTGTCTTTAGTGATTGAGTTTCTTGCTTCTCTATGTTCAGAATTGTTATGTGGATGTTTTATTTTTTCCTTCAGATGGAAGGTTTCACACAGGTAAGATGGTGTGACAGCATATTTGAGAAGTGCTGAAGTAGAGGAAAGCGATTTGGTGTGTTCTGTGTCTGTTGCAGTGTCAGCTGAATGAACAATTGTTTTGGCAAGGCTTGCCATAACTTTTATACTCATATTAAAGGATCATCTAAACCACATACTATTATTGCAGTTTTCACAGCTTTCCTAAGCACAAGCCAGGAAAGCTTATGAAGACTTCAAATGACAGGATGTAGAACTCATTTTTTTTCCTGCTTTTCCAGCTCAGTAACTGTACTTTCTCTTCCAGAAATGGGAACAAATTGAAAGCAATTCTAAACTGAGGCATGTTGGCAGCAACCTCTGTCTAGACAGCCGAAATGCCAAAAATGGTGGTCTCACCGTGGAGATCTGCAGTCCTTCTTTGTCACAACAGTGGAAATTCACACTTAATCTGCAGCAGTAGAAGGACTTACAAGCAAAATGCTGTTTAAATTCATAGACGTTGGGCAAAGTTTTGATTGAATTACTGATGTATTTCGTAAAAACTTTCCATGGAACTTATATACCTCAGTATTCCACCTTTATCTGAAAGTAGGAGAGTGCTGAAGCTGACAGCAGGGGTCCAGGAGACTTGGAGCACTGCAAAGATGTCACTGAACAGGACTGCAGCACAATTCCTTCTTGGTGTGAAGACTTCAACGGTTCCTTTCTGTCTTCAGTTATGTACTTGCACAGCAGATAACTCTAGGAACAACTGATGTATGATAAAAAAAAAAAAAGGATCTGAAGAAACACCNGAAGGTCATTTGGAATCTCCATTTGCATAGAAAACATGGTTTGTCGTTTCCAGAAACAGAAGTGTCATTTTGAAGGTGTTTTGGGTTTTTTTTCTCCTATGTGTACTTGGTAATTTGAATATGAACTTTTCTATGATGGACTCTAAATATAAATATATAAAAGTATATGTATTGTCAGCTCCCAATGGTTTATATCAATTATCATCATCCTATAAGTATCACTGAAGTGATTGACGTGTAACCAGAAATTGGATTGGAACGGTAGGAGAGTGAAACTTTATGAAGGTGCGGATTTTGTGCTGCTGAGTATGATGTCCGTGCTAACACTGGATGCTTTTGCTTTGCAAACTGGATCTACTTCTTAATACTTTGCCCTCACCAGAGATTGTGAAACTCGGGAGGAGAAAGAAAATAGCAGAGTAAGCCAATGCATCTGCACAGATGATTGCTCGGATTGTTTATTCCAACTTGGAAATGCATTACATGTGCTCTGGATAACGTTAAACTTGTACTTGATATTTGTGTTGATCATTTCTGTAGTACTTTGTCTTTAAAATACTTCTTCCTTTGTTACAAAATTATATAAACAGCACAGATTTTTCATGCGGCTGTGCGGGTTCAGCACAGTTTTATTCTAGGCCCTAATGAGAAAAATTTCTGTTTCAAAGCTCCCTTTTGAATTGTAGAAATAAGATAGATTCAGAACATCACTGACAGAACAAGATCTGAATTTTAATTTGCAAGGATGAGCAGCTATGTAATACCTCTGAATTGCACTTGCTTAATTTGTAGACCTACTACTGGGAAACTTTCTTCCATTCTGTTTCTTTAAATGGAGCTTTTGAATGGATTCAGGCCTGGCTTTGGGAATCAGCCTGTATGCCAGCAAATCCTATGTGTTTTTAACCATAGAACCCATACATATTGCAGCTTCAGTCTGGCTGATGTCATTTTTATATTAAAATAATACTGTCAAAGTTAACCCCAACTTTGACCTGTCCTTTCTTACGTTTGCATAGACTATATACTTTTTATATTAAAAGCAAATGCTTCAATGAGCTTTTAAAATGAAAAGGAAAGGTGTATAAGTATTAGTGACACAGCATTGACAAAATTCAGGAAGTGGTTTTGGTAAGGTGATAGATCTCAGAAAAATGTAAAGGTTGTTGTATGGAGGTAAAAACCATCTGCCGTACTGTGGTGTGCTGGTACAGTTCCCCACTTTCTTTGTTCCTGGAAGTAGAGTAGTTCCCCATTTTTCATTTTCTGTTGGGCATCTGTGCCCTAGGTGTAGAGGTGGTGCTCCTCTGGGCAAAATGGTTTTAACTGTGCTCGTCAGGGTGCCCATAAATACTTTGTGTGTCTGAAGTCATAACTTGCAAATACCTGCGTACTTTTTGGGAGGGGGGCATTAAATCCAGTTTCTCCCATCCATCATCTGCCTTTTTTTATTAATAATTAATACCTTTTTTTCCCTGCTTCTTCACAATTCATTTTTTCCAAAAATTACCAGGTTTAGAGGCCATACAGTGGTTGAACTATTTTTCAGCTTTTAGTCTTTTCCTATCTGTAGCTTTTAATCTAGCTGAGAACCTGAAGAACATGTTTCATAAATGTAGCAGTAGAGTCTTCGTATTCTGGAAAATAAATGCTGAAATATGGGCTCAGCAACAAGTCGATTGTTCAAGGTTTTGAAAAATGAAATTTAAAAGAAAAAACCCAACCACTCAACCTCTCCCACTGAGGTATTTCCATTTGCACCTTTGATCATAATAAGAGTAGCACTAACTGAAATCAACGGTTGCAACTCTGGGTATTGACCTGTCTCTTAACTTTGAATCAGAATTGCCAGGAAAAAAAAAATCCATATTCCATCTCTTAAGTCTTTAATGTCAACTGCTATCATATTATGTAGGAATATTTTCCCTAATTCCCCACAGATGCTGTGCATAGGGGTTTTAATATAGGAGCTGTACATTAAAGCTTTTCTTTGGGAGAACGGACAAGAAGTGGTATCCTTTTGTTATGTTTACATGACTGCGTGCCAAAGTTACGTACTGTGATTTTAGGGGTTTTTAATGTTGAAGAAACTTGCCCATTTGAAAGATGAATTAAGAGCCCTTGAAGCAAACTGCAATGGAGTCTCCTAAGAACTTTTCTTATTGTCTTCAGAGCAAGAACGGTGATATTGTTTTGCAGATTTTCAAAACATAGTTTGGAAACTGTTTTTTCAGTTGGTTTGAAAAGTCTGCTGTACAGAGCTTGTACTTTGTTCATTTTATAGATGGAAACCATCCTTGAAAAATTGTTTAACTTAAATAAAGAAGAATGCTTTATAGATAAATGTGTGGCTGTTAATATAATATAACTGTTAATATAACTGCGGGTGTGTATTTGCACTCCCTGGAGCTTGGAGGTTGAAGTAGTTTTCAAGTGCTTCAGTTTACTTTGTTTCATAAAGTTCCAGCTCTAAAAGTGTGTGTGTGCGGGTGTGTATTTGCATTTATGGACAGAGAACTTGTTTGTATTTAATATGGTAACTTTGAGAAAACTGTCTTAATTTGGAAGCTGCTTCACCTTGAAGAGTGGGTTACTGCTGACTGTAGTCACCTGAAAATACACTTAAGTCACTCCCCCTCCAGCCCCATTAGGCCAGATCTTCTCTCATCTTCCACTGACCCTCTCTGCTGCCAGAAACCACTATGTCAAGCATGCTGGGGCCTCCTGCAGCCTGCGGGGTGACTGCAGAAGCAGCTCTTGCAGTTAATTGGGGTGCCTGTCCTCACCTGCTCAGGTTTGCTTTTCTCTGTTGTGCAGGGCTGGATTTCAGACGTTTCTGGTGCACTGGAAGCTAGATCTTAAACACTCCAAATGAACTTACACTGTCATAATTGGGGAGGGAGCAAGTTCTCCATGGTAGGTGATGGACAACTGTGAAAGCCTGAGATTCTCTTACTGCTCTAAGAGTAAGCGGGGCTGCAACTGGGGCGTGGTGCTTGATTACAGCATTGCCTTTGCAGAAGTAGGCTCAAGCCAAACAGGCAGGGGAAGGTATGATGATCTTTGGGAGGGTAAATGGGAGGTGGGAGAATGAACATCTGTGATGTTTTATCCAGGTTCAGAGATTCAAGTTAGTTCTTGGGCACATTCTTCTTTCCCGCTCCGTGGCATACAGAACTAGGATCTTTGCTCCTGGTCTAAGGAACTTAACTTTAAAGTTAGCCCCAAGGATGTGTCCTGAATAACCTGCAGAAGCATTTATGGCAGCTTTTTAAATACTTCTTCTCTTTTAATTGTACTGGCAGGAAGATTTTTACTTATCATCCTGTAGGAAATGAGAGTTCTTAGATGCAAACTTACTTTCCCTGTGTGCCAGAAGTCAGTGACTAGTTGGTGCCTTTTGCAAAGTCTAAATTAAATCAAGCAAATAGATCTTTAATATTTATGGTTCGCAAAAACAAAAAGGTCCAGCCAAACTGTAGTAAACAAAAGAAAAAAACACACATTTGAAGGTTCTGTCTGAGAACTCAAAATGAGGATTCTCCATCTTAAGTGCCACACTTGGGCATTTACTCCTTTTCTTCCTTTGCCTTATACCCAAGTGTGTGTGTGTGTGTGTATATATATGTATGATTTTTAGTTTCCCATTCAGTATAATTAATCTTCTGGAATTTTAGGTCATGCTTGTTAGACAGTTTCTATGCACGGCTTTATCTGGTTTTATGCACAGTGACAGGTGTATTCACACCCCTTTTATAATGGGAACATTTAATCTTTCCTCTTTGTGGATTAATAAAAGCATTTTAAATCCTGAATTTTCAAGAAGGTGCCTGTGTGCGTATGGAAAGGAAGCCAAATGTTCTACCATCTGCTTGAGGGAAGGACCATTGTCCTGTTTAAAGTCAGTCCTACAGAGGGTCATCCAGTTCCTGCTTGGGGTGTTACTGCCATAACCTTTGTTATTTTGCTATATTTTAATATACAAATGTCAGTAGCTACTTTCCCTTAGATGCATATTAAATGTAGATATTCTGTAGAACGTATGTGGTCCTGCATTGCATGAGTGCATCACCTGTGTCCTCATTCAGCCTGAAATACAATTAATAATTTTGTAGCAATAATTTGTTATAGAACACTCTAGCAAGAGGCTTGTTCCTGTACAGAATGGTTTCAAATTAATAGAAACCACTGAAAAAAAATAATTATAATAGACTGGGATAATAAGCCATGATTACGGAATGAGCGCAAATGCCAGGGTTGCATCTTTTGTTAGAGTGCACATTTTATTCACAGATTAGCATCCAGTAGCTATTTTAAGATTTGCTAGTAATCAAGCTTAAAAATTGGGAATAAACTCAGTCAGCAGATGTTCTTTCTGTACCACCCTCCAAGAAGTTGTCTGAATGGGTACAAAATACCCTTTTGACTTGATTTCTTGCAGCACAGCAGCATGTTGGTGCTTTGTATGCAGGAAGAGGGACCTGTTTGATTTCAAGTCCCTATTTCTACCCTGCAGATGTTTATTATACAAGGAATTTTTTTTTTTTGAGTGGTGGGGTTTTGTTTTTTTTTTTTTTTTTTGGGGTGGTTTTTTTTTTTTTTTCTTTTTTTTTTTTTTTTTTTTTTCCCCCCAGGATCTGGAAGTAGCAAATACCTGTTTTCTGTCACACCTGTGTTAATGAAACCTCACCTTTGGTAAGTTGGGTGTTGTAGTAAAACAAGGGTTAGGAAATGACTATGAAGAGTCTTTTCTGCTGTGGTTGTGTGGTGAGCGTCACTTCTGCAAAATGCTGTATTTTAGCTTTTTAACTTTAAGCATTTGACACTGTCCCACATGACATCCTAGTCTCCAATTTGGGAAGTCATGGGTTCGATGGATGGACCGCTCAGAAGATAAGGAACAGGCTGAATGGCTGCACTCAAAGGGTTGTTTTCAACAGTTCAATGTCCAAGTGGCAGCTGGTGACGAGTGGTGTCTCACAAGGGTCAGTGCTGGGACCAATACTATTTAATAGTATTTAACATCTTTGTGGGAGACATGGACAGTGGGATTGAATGCACCCTCAGCAAGTTTGCCAATGACTCCAAGCTCAGGGAGGAAGAAAAACAAGTTTTTGCAGACTTCCGAAAATGTGCCATGGGATTTTTCCATTATCCTGGATGCATCGAGCTTTGTGCTGCATCTGAATTTTGACCTTTATTATCAATGCTTGGAGGAAGGCTTGTATGAGCTTCTGAATATCCTCACCTGGCACAAAGGGAGTCTTAGTTATGGAGCAACCTGGGTCCTGTTGCTGGAGAAATGATGACAAAAAGGGGAAGTGGCTTTTGCAACCTGGGAATTCCTGTGCTGTGGGGTGGGTGAGAACCAGCCCCACTGGTCGTCTTAGTGCCGGTACTGTGCTTTGTGATCCATTGCATATGGATGAAAACAGTTTCTGGCAATAAAGGTGAAGAAATGCCCAGTCTGTGCAAAACAGAACTGAGCCTGACAGGAATCAGCAATGCCCTTGGAGCAATTGAGTGACTTTCTGGAAAGATTAAAAAGGAAAAGAAAAGCATTTGCTTAAACATCAAGAGGGAAAGGAATACCTTATTTAGTCCGGGCCAAATAAAAAGTAATTTCATGGGGGCCACAGGAGATGAGCCAAATCCACGTGAGTCAAACGTGACCTTTTAGCCTTCTCACTCCGTTCTGCCTGAATATTCGTGTTGGAGGGGGCGTCCCCATCAGCCTTGCCCCCTACATCCACAAAAGCTGGAGCAAGAGTAGCCTAGTAAGTGTATTTAAGCATTCTCTTGTGCTGGGTTGTAATATGTGAAGAGCTTTGTTAGTGAGCTGATGTTTTCTGTCTTGCTGGGGATTGTCTCTCTGCTTCTCTCTATGGTACAGTTATCCCTGTGTTCGCCTATACATATCAGGTCACTGCTTTGTGTTTTTGTTTTTTTTTTTAATCCGTGGGAAGTGGCTTTCCCTTTCCTGGCAGACCAGCTCCTGCTTGCCCGGCTTCCCTCCTGGGGAGGACTCGAGCCCTGCATCCTGCTGACAGCTCCGTTTTCTTTGACTGGGTGCCCTGGAGCACAAGTGTCCTTAGGAAAGCCAGAGATGACAGCAAGACAAGTTTCCTGCTGGTTCCCTTGCTCCAGCATCCTCCTCCTGGCAGAACAGAATTTGATTTTTTTTATTTATTTATTTTTTTTTAATCTCATTATTATTATGGGCTGTGAAGAACAGCTCTTAAATTAGCCCTGAGGAGGTGGAAAGGTAGAGAAAGCTCACTGCGGGGAGTTTGGTCTGACGCATGTAATAAGCACAAGCTCTACCTGATTCAACTGATGAACCCTGTCATATGCACAGCCCTCTCCTTAGTTTGTTTTTGTTGTTTTAATTAACTTTTGGCAGCCGTGCCAAACAAAAGTTCTGCGTCTTTTTCCAAAAACTCCTGCAAAAGTACAGTGAAGCTCTTTGGCCATAGCTCAACTTGGGAGGCATGGATCCATCTAGGGAGCATCTCGTGAAGCTCAAAGCCTGTGTGAAGGTGCCAAAGGTCCAAAATATCCCACTACAGTGACCTTTTATCACCTTTTCCAAACAATTCCTGCTCCATCTTTGCCCCACTGCTTTGAGTAGCTCAGAGACCTGCAAATCTGCTGTTCTTGCCACTTCTTTGGGACATTTTTGTGCTCTTTGGCTAGAGGTGTTGGACGTGTACTGTTCTGAGCACTTGCAGACCACTTTGTGGGGAGTCGGGAAGAGCAGAGCTGTGCTGTGTCAACGTGCACCCGTGTGAAAAAGGGCCTGGCATGTGTGATGCTGGCCCCATTACCGCTGCTTCTGAAGGCTGTCCTTCAGCCTTGGGGACTGTGGGGAGGTTGTGTTGCTCCACACAGAGAGGATGCTCCTGTTTTGTCCTGTGGTGGCTGCTGGGGGTGAAACCATCCCAGAACATCTACCTGATGGAGAAGGAAGGCAGCACATGAACCCTTTGTGTACCCTGCAGCATTCATAGGCAAAGAAAGATTTAGGTCACCTGCTCAGGGACCGGTGTGCTTTTTGCTTAGTGCCTCAATCACACAGCCCTGAGCTGCCGACAAGAGGGAAGGGCAACTTTTGAATCAGATTGTAAATCCTCTAGACCCCAGATAAAATGCTTTGCTTTGTTTTCAATGAGGGAAGATGACTTTGCAATCACTCATTTTTAAGTAAGTCTGTCTTAAGAAGATAACAGCTCAGCTGTTCCTGGACGCTGCAGCCCAAAGAACAGTAGCAACAGCAAATCTCATCCACTGCTGATTTTCATTACCCACATGAGAAACTGGGTTAAGCTCCCTCAGGCAATAAAATCCTGCAGGCTGCTGCAAGGCTGTCATTGCTCGAGAGGCTCTGGTGGCTGGGAAAGGGCACTGCTGTCTCACAACAATGAACCTAACCATATTATAAGTAACTCCTTGTCGTTTAAGAAGAAACGGTTAGAGGAAATTCTTTCTCTCTATTCCAGTTTTCTCCCTTTTGGGTAGTGTCAAAGCAATTTGGTAATTTGCAACATGAAAGCAGAGCCAGTCAGGGCCAGCAGCAATAAAACTGAGGAGAAAACAGGTAGGGTGAGCATATGGAGAGAAGAGTAGAGTCTGGCTTCTCTGGTATATCTGGTGGTTAAATCTGATGCACAGGCGTGAGGCTGGGTCCCCACTACATCACTGCAGGACAGGATTTCCAGCACTGCTGAGGTCAAGGCTGTGGCAGGAAGGCTCCCTTGCAGCCCGGTTCTGTCAAGCACCTGGTTTCTCTTGCTCAGAGGTGCCTGGTCATCACTCCTGCAGGTTGCTCTGCTGGGAACCAATTGGACAGACGTTCATCCCAGCACCTCACAAACTGTCTATGCATGATATGTGATTTGCAACTGGTCTGCTGAACTACCCTCTCTATAGATGTTTCCATTGAAATTTGGTGGTGTTACTGGACAAGTCCTGCAAAACAGATCGTTCATGGTGGCCTGTGAGAACAAAAGTTCAGGACTCTCTTTGCTTATTGCTTGAGGAATAGAAAGCTGTTGCTGGCACCACTGAGCCCACTCAAGTATCTACACCCAGTGTGTGCGTTTGCCCCGGGCCAGGGGGAAGGCAGGTATATTTTATGCAATGTAAAACTAGCTTCTATAATCACTGTAGTGCACAATGCCTTGAGATTGGCTGCTGTCACCCCAAGTAAGAAAGTGCTGCTGAACATCGATTTTTTTTTTAATTTATTTATTTTTTTTTTTTTAAACTACCTAATGTCTGTATATTGCACTGGCCAAGACCCCCGTAAGGAATACAGATGTTTAGCAGCTGAGTCCTACTGAAGTACCTTTCGGTAAGGTAGAGCTTTTCTAGTCCAGGGTCAAATGTACCAAGCTCCTGGCTGCAGTACATATTTTCTCCATAAAAAATGCTAGGATCTCTCCTAGTTAATCAAGTTTATTAAACCTGATTTACAATATTTAATAGCGCTGATTGTTTGGTCTGGCTGAAGAGTGGGTCATCATCTGGGTTTGGTTTAGTAAACACTTATCTGGTATCTAAAAAGACAGAAACTGTGGAAATCCACAGTGGCACTTCTGAAATTGCTTTTCTGAACAGAGTGGTACTCTACCTGCCTCTATATTAATCATGGGGTAGGAACAAAAAAAATATTATCTGAACACATATATGTTATGTTAAGCTAGTTGTTGGGATGCCCCTCTTCCATCCAGTCTCAGGAGGAGCTCTGTACCAGGTGGTAGCGGGTTTTGCTGGACATGATAATGGAGAAGACTAAGAAAAGACAACTCGAGGAGACAGTGAGAAGAGGAACAGCGTGTGCAGACTGGAGGAAAGCTGACAGGTATAGAATTATATTTTCCTTTGCAAGTGTTGGATGGGAACTTTCCTCTGTAGCTTGGTGGAGATACAGTTGCTTGTGTTTGGAGACCAGCTTATTCAGCTCAAATGTTCGATACATATGTATTTGTATGTATGTATGTATTAACTAATACATTTGTCTTTATATCCAATAGTTTCAATGTTAAAAGTCTTTGAGATACAGATAGACTAGTAGGCAATGCACTTTTTCAATTCCTGAGTGTGGTTTGCAATTTATTCTGGTGTGTCTCATTGCAGATGCTTACCTTCTTCACAACAAATTAAATAAATGTCTCCCTGACCCCTGCCCTTTCCCTCACAACTTTCCATTTTTGTAGATTTATTTTTGGCATCATTATACCTTGCTGCTTGGTTTTAAATTTTGTGTCTGTCCAGAAGAGATTGAAGTGTTTTGCTGTGTTGTTTCCCCAAAGGGTATGAGACAATGCTGCAGTTTTAAATCCTGCCATGTTCTTGGGAAGTCTGAAGCTGGCAGAAGTAATGTCTCACCCTTCTTTTAAGGTTGCAATCCAGCCTCAAGTCATGGAAGTATGAAAAGGAGCATATTTTGGCTGCTTGTACTTTGTCGTGTTCATGTTGCAGTTGCCTCCAGGCCAGCGCAGGGCGAGTGCTGTGGTAGGTGAGTCTGTCAGCCCAGGGGAGGTTGTCCCTATCCAGATTTGTGGATGGCAAAGTCCCCATGAGCCTGAGAATCTGCTTTGCTCCTGCTCTTGGTTCTTGGGTGAAGGAAGAATTGGAGGTTCCCAAGCAAAACCTGTAGCAGGAAACAGATTTGGTGGGGGGGTGGGGGTGGAGATCCTGTGCCAGTATCTCCACTGCAGTTGTTCCTGGGCAATCCTGTCCAAGCCCTCATATGGGAATGTGGGAACAGCAGAAGAGGGATAGAGGTCTCTGGCTCCTCAATTCTCATCACCTTTTGCCTTTAGTTTTCTTGAACTCTCATTCCTAAAGACAAAGCCGTGGCTGGCTGTGACCCAGGCTGTCATCTAAGGAAACAGGAGCGGAGGTGGTCTCTGAGTAGCCTTGAGATGGCTTTGCTTTGCAGGGGTCTGATGAGACGCCATCCATTATCATGCGTAAAGTACTTTTTCAAGCCTCAGATGAGGATGCTTTAGAGTTGCCTGTGCCAGTGCTCTGATCTAATGATGGCTGGGGAAGACAAACCTTTTTTGCATTGTCTGTAACTTGGCACTTCTTTTCTCTCAGCTCCCCTCTGGGGATGGAGGAGCAATTGGATACTAGAAAATGCTGCAAAATGGAATGTTAGGTTCGGCTTAATTAAGAAAGAGTACATTGTTGGAATTATTAATTGCAAATTCTCTTGAGAATCATGTCACAGGAGATTCAGTTACTGCTGGTCCTGGCCTGTTCTGAATGGATGATATTGTTTTAAATGACAGCGCTGAGGTTATGTGTGTGTCTCAGTGTTAATCACATCCTGGATTTCATAATTTCACAAATTAAATTCCTTGTTTTATTCAATTAGTGTGTTTGAGGTGATTCACGTTGCCTCTCACACCTCTGATTATGTAGCCTGATTACACACAGCATTAGCTCTGGTCACAGCACATCCAGGGACCAGGGAGTAAAGCGATATGTTGCTGGGGATGGTTCTGCAACCATGACAGTGAACTTGGAAATTCTTATTTACCTCATGACCCAGCTGAACATCTCTACTAGTATGTTGCTGGTCCCACTGCAGGGGCTTGTGGTCATCTCTTTATGTCCCTCCTGCCTATGTGTGCCTAGGGAGCAATGTGTAGAGCCACCTGTGGGTGCAGGTGCCATGCTGTGTGTGGCTGTTTGCATCTTGTGGCGCTGTGCCATCAGCCAGGCCGTGTTCGTGCCAATCCAGCACCCTGATGATGCCCCCAGAGGTTTCCAGCCTCAGCAATTGCCTGTGATGAGCCAGCCTCCACTGTGCAGGCAACCACCATGGTTTGATTTCTTCAAAATACAGAAGCCTGTGGGTTCCCCCAAAAATACAAGGCATAGGAGAAACAGAACCTGTTTCTTGAAGGAGATGATTATGTCAAGTGTCTAGACCGCCTTTTAGATCAAACTAAAATGTCATTCAGACCAGCACATTAAGGGGTGTTGATTCAGTTACCTGTATGTTGAAAGGATTTCTGAGAACTTGTCTGTGCTGAGCATGCCCGAACATCCTGCCCTCCCCTTTTTTTTGATACTGACTGAGTAATTTAAAGTAAATAGTCACCTCCTAGAGACTGGGTCCATAGATACATTAAACAGGCCAAAGGGCTTGCTGTTGGTTGCTTCTGTTAATGTTTTATTTTCCTTGAAAATCTGTTTTTTACTTGGACAACTTAGATGCAGACTAAATTTCTTCCTACGGGAAACACAAGTTCTATGAAGAAATACCCTGAACAAATTAGACACAGCAGACACCCGCTAGATCACACAAGAGGTCAGTGTTGAGCCACACTAACACAGACTTGGAGGATGCTCTGCAGCTCAGTCCCCAGCTCTGCCTCTGTGGCTGGGGGGGAATGAGGGACGCAGACCCAAGGCATGGGGGGCAGCTTTATTGTGGTTGTTGACAAAGACCCACTGTAACCCCACTTATGTGTTCTCCTGCAAGCTTTCTGCTCCCTTTGTGGATTAAGGTTTAAACCAGGTCATAGTAACATTGGCTTGGAGCTGTGAAACACTGCTCATCACTGGTTTTGTGTGCAAATGTCACTTATTTGTCATGCAGGTCATGGCTTCAGTGGGCAGCACTCGTGGTACAGACAAACCATGCCAAGAATAGTTAGAGCAGTGAAGATCAAGGGCAGAGACACCTCTGAGAGGAATCTCCCCCTTCCTAAACCCGGGTGTGGACTATGTTGAGAGACTTAAAACTCAGCTCAGTGTTAAAGAAAATGCCTTTGTACCCAATGGCTGGATAAAGATGTCAGGCTTTTGCCTATAATGCTCTTAGATAAATTACAGGCTATCACACTGGCAGTATTTTCTCCATGTTTTCTCACCAATACATGCAGAGAACCATGAAACATCTTCCCCACCTATTCCAGAAAAGAATGAGACAGAAAAGCAACCGGTAATATATCTGACTGTATTTCAAAGTTGTTGATTGTAAACAAACTTTGTTGAAGAAATAAAATCACATGACAAGATACCAGAGTGATACTATAAATCCATTTTGTTATTGTTGCCACACTTCACATTTTTGGAACTCAGAATTTAGCTCATGGTGTACAAAACTTGTAAAAATTTATTGCAAGCGTGCTTTTGTGTAGAACAAAACTGGTGTCACAAAAGTAGTTCCCTGTCCCATGCAGAAACACAGTTGTGTATCTCTTGCTACGAAGAGGTCACACACCTGCATTTCCTGAAAGACTTGGCTGTTACAAAATTGCTGAGGTGGTTTTTTTTTTTTTTTTTTTTAAAAAAAAAAAAAGGAAAAAAAAAAAGCAATTGCAGTGTATGCTTTGCCTCTGGAATTTACATTTTCAATGGAAACCTTTAGAATTATAAATAGAGAACTTTGCAACAGAACTGCAGTGGCTAATGTGAGCACAGCCCGACGGAGTTGGTTTGAAAGCACTCGGCCAGGTAAAGCCGGCCTTTGCCCTTGTCACTGCATTTGATGGAATGTAAGTTGCATGTACTGAAAATAAATGAAAACAAAACATAGAGGGGAAGATTCCTTTTCCAGAATCCTCGCTGCTCCTGTTTCTACCATACTGCTTCCTCAGTCTGTCGCTTCCATGCTGTGCTGGCATGCAGCAGTGCTTTGACTCCAGGGTTGATGGTTACTGAACATCTATAGTATAAGGCCAGGCACGGAGTGAGGCAAGGGATGCAGGTAAAGCAGGGCTGATGTCGCTAAAGCAGCTGTGCAGACTGGTTGTGTTACGTATCAGCCTTTTCTTTTAAATCTGAAGGCAGCAGGGGAAGGGGGTACACATGCTGGAAAGATGAGAGTTAGAAGGGATCACCTGGCACTTCTCCCTCTGTGCCCAACCTCTGAATTTTCCTCTGCCTCCTCAAACCCACTGCTCCCCTTGAATTCTGCTTCCTAACAGACTGTGCTGATCAGCCTCAGCTGTTATGGGATTCAGATTAATCTCTGACATAAGTCTGAGGTTTGCTATCTCTAATCTCATGGGGCCAAGTTAATTTTAATTTCTGTACTGTAGTGCCAGGCAAAGATTTTGCTGATAACTAGAAAAAAAAATCCAGGTTGCAAAATTAAGTCTGAGAGACCTGCAATTTTTCTTTTTCCATTAAATGAGTAGCTCCCTTTCATGGAGAGATGTGATTTGTTCAGCAGTCACATTTTTGCATACACCTTTTGACACAGGTTAATTGGAGAACAAGACCACAAAGTTACCTTAACACCAAGTGGGTTGGGTTTCTGGACAGATGAACCTAGTGTAGTGGGCTTTGCTTTTCGTTTTCTAGATATTTTTTGGTAACTAGTGAAAATAGGACAAAATACTCTGTTTGAAGTCCAGAGCACAGCATAAATACTTGAAGAGAGAAAGCATTTCCCAGCTGCTTTATTTTAGAAATCGGTTGCCAGGGCTGGGGGCAAACTGCATGGCCCTGGTAGCTTCCCTTTTCCAGTAAAACTTCTGAGATTAACTTGACTCTGAAGTCTCTTTGTTTAAGGATCCTGGCTCCCAAATCTCTCTCCCCTTTGTTTATCCAATTGTGTCCTGCACATCGTGGCCACACGGGCTGGCATTACAGTCCTTTCCCACTAGGTTCTTCATCCAGGTCCCCCAGGCTTTCAAGGGTTGTTGCAGCTGCATCAAATGAGCACTTTTGCAGAGTGGTGTTTTCATGGATAAGATTTTTTTTGCACTACACATCATGTGGACTACCTTGACATCTAATACAAGAAGAGTGATACAAAAGGGATTTACCACTTAAGGCCTTTTCATGATACCTAACAGCTGTTCACCAGACCCATCAGTGTAGAAGGGCTTAAAACAAACCAAAACACTAAAAAACTCCCCAGACCATGTCAAAGGCCCCTATTTGACAGCAGTCCAGGGCTGCGGAATGGTGCAGCCATTCCAATGGGAGAAGTAGGTGTGGTGATGCTGATACCTGTTTTGGGTCCATACAAACCCGACTGGCAGCACTAATGGGGCAAAGCAGGCCATTCACAGTGATCACAATTAGAGTATAGGCTTCAGAAACAATACCCTGTTCCATCTGAGATTTGCAAAATAGCCAAAAAGATCAGCAAAGTAATGCTATAAAAGTAAACTGAAAAGCCAACTCTCTGCTGTTAGCTCTCCCAGACTGATGAAGAACCTGCAGGGTGATTTGGATGTGCTCTTAAATCCATGGAATGAAGGAAGCAAAGGAAAGCGCAAGGCAGGAAAGTTCTCCAGGGCTAGATTTCTGAAGACACAGAATTGCCTTTCAAAAGAAGAGAAAGAGACCTTTTTTCACAAAGCACAGATATTCTGCACTGTGCTCCAACAGCAAGATGATGATACAGAGGCTTTTCCAGTTCATAATGCTTCTGGAAACAAAGGTAGGTTTGGGAAGAACTGTTACAAGAAGGACTATACATCAAGTAGCACTGGCGCTAGGCTTATGTTTGAACAGGTGATGACGTGATCTATCTGCGCACAACATCCTAGTTAATCACAGGCCCAATATAAATGTATTTTGAGCTTAGAGTTCCTTGCCTTTGTGAAACATTGCTAACAGTCCTTTGACACTTGAATGTTCTCAGTCAAACTGAGATGAGCTCTTGTTTTAAAAACAACTAATCTTACATGAGGTGGGAAGTGCCATGGCAAAACCCACAATAGAAATGGATGGAAGACTTCAGATTCCACCTAAGCTTCAGTGACTTTTCTCAAGTCAGTCTTAGTAATGATTTGTCTGAATTTTACATGGATTACTGGACTATAGCAGAGCTTCACATTCTCCATTTATCTTCTCTAAGCCCCTCTAAGCAGGCTGGGTTGCCGTATTTTATCCAGTTTTCTCTTACCTTCAGCACAGCTTGGTTTCGACTCACACTGGCCTATATGGAATATGGACCCTGTGCTGATGAAGTCCCACAGCCCTTACTTCATGGTGGAACGGTGTTTGGCACACTTTCGTTTCTTGTTTGGAAACATGCATTTGAACAAGAACCAAGTCTTATTCTTGAAAATGCACTGATATGGACTTAATCAGCAGAAGTGAAAACTCCATAGTTCCATCAACCCCTTGCCCGTGTTGTGCCTTGGTGACCGATTCTGAAAGGAGACACTCCTATTTGGGGAGCTAACAATGTCTCATGAGTGCTGAGGTTAAAGTACTTCGCAATTCTTCCATGGAAAATAGCACAGATGCACAAAATTATCATATCAGTGCAGTCTAATCTCCCACTCATGCCTAAAATCAGCTCTAGGACTAGGGGACTAAGACATGTAAGGGTGAGATACTTTCACTGGTCACCAGTCTAGACAGACTATTAAATAAATGTTAGAAGGAAAAAAACCTCTTCAGCTGTTTAAAGAAAAAAAAAAAAGGAAAGAAAAGCCACAGAAGTGTAGCTGGACGTAAAGAATAGGAATTCTGTTTTGAGTTGCTGTCCTTAATGTCAGTCTGAAAACAGCTAAATCAATTTTTCTTTAGGAATTTTCTGAAGAAAAAGTAGAAAGAGACTTCTGTAAATTGGAAAATGGGATTCTTGGACCATTTTGTAGCTATAGAAGGGTTGGGGCTAGAGAACAGAAATGGAAAATGGAGAAGAGACTTCTTTAAATTGTGCCCTAGTGTCAAGTGCACAAATGAGCTGAAGTAAAAAGTGGCAGAGTTTCTGCAAGCCCTTGAAGCATTTTTCAACCGAGACAACAGCAGTGGAAACCATTTCACAGTGGCTTCTAAGCTCTAGTGAGTGGTATATTACACTCACTGGGAAAAGAAATGTTTTCCAAGGATGTATGGTGGCATAATAGACATTTCTTGAAAGAAGTACTGTGCATAGAAGGTGGTCAGTATGTCCTACTGATGGTCTCAGTTCTTTGAAACAGAGTTTGCATACCATAAAAAAGTAATTTTCATTTTTCAGAAGTACGTGTATGACAATTCAGTTCAGTAAGAAAGAAACAAGCCTTACTGCCTTGTCTACTTCAGCTGCAAACTTCCCCCCCCACCCCAGAAAAAATTAGATATGTTCCTCTGTGAGCTGGTTGGCATTTCCACTGCATTTTAGCTACTGTTGAGCTTAAGATCTCTTACTCAGATTGTCTTAAGGCTATAAAAAAACCCCTCAAGCAACCCAGACTTGCTATCATTTCACAAGCCATTGCACAATTAACACACACATACACATACTATAACTAACCTCCTTGCGCTACTTCGAGACTAACTCCCACCTTTTTTCTTTTTCCCTTTGACCGAGGAGAAGCTTTAATGTTACAAGAAGGTGGGGAACCAAAGCTGAGTAAGCAAGTTTGCAGTAAAAGGTAACGCTACAGAAGCTGAGATGCAGTTAACAAACTTTTGCCTTTTAAAAATGATTCAGTTTCTTCCTTCATTACTTTGCCTTGTTTGTTGTAATGTAGAGAAAGTGCAAGATGCTTTTCTAACAAGGAGAAATCTTAATTTTCCCCACCCACCCCTATCCACTCCTAGTCAATAAATGGAGAAGATGAGGTGGAATAGTCATCTGTGGATATAGACTATGCTTTGGTGGGTTTTGCTTGTTGGCTTCAAGAGCCAAAATGCAGGCATTTTGTACATATAAATATATATAAATATATTTGATTACTTATGGAATGTTTGTGCATATGTAGGGCACCAGTTCAAAATGACGAGGGATGGTTAAGGCTAAGAAAATGAAATTCATTGCAAAGCTATAATTTTGTCTTAATTTTTCTCCTTTATGAAGGAGACTAAAGCATCTTCCCTGTAATAGTCAGCCACTGTGTAATCCCCCATCAACACCAATTCTAGGGAAAACTACTCAGGACCCAGTCCCTGAGGCAAAAAGCTAGGA
This sequence comes from Pedionomus torquatus, assembly GCA_013398155.1. Lineage (NCBI taxonomy): Eukaryota > Metazoa > Chordata > Aves > Charadriiformes > Pedionomidae > Pedionomus > Pedionomus torquatus. The sequence goes on from VZRU01002397.1 coordinate 231,870, forward strand.
CTCATTATTTTAGCTCAAGTAATTCACAAAATTAACAGCCTACATTAGTGGAAAACTAATCATTCCCAGGCCTTGGACCTACTGTCACCTGAAAAAGAAAAGGCATACAGGATGGCCTAGATCCAAGTTTTTAGGCCTACTGCGTAACGTAACGATTGGCCAAGGGCTCCAGATCTATCTCTGGGGGGTACAACATAACTGGAGAGTGCTGTGCTTACTCCTCAAAAGTCCTGCAAACCTGTCCCTCTCTGCTGGGGGAGTGTGTACCTTGTAAATGCTCCAGCATTGCAGGGGAATGCACAGAAGCTGGGCTCCCAGCATCTATTGTTCATTCAAGCTGTCCCAGCAGCAAAGTTCCAGCCAGACCTTTCTTTACCATCCCACTTTTGGCTACCATATAAATTTACAGAACTTAATGAACTCGTCGCTACTCTTCTGTTGCAGCATAGGCTGGCATTGTCTGAAGCAGAGAGCAATAAGAACACCATTTGCCTTTAGGTACCTCTGTGGAATTCCCTCAAAAAAGGAAATTGTGCCCTTATATTGCTGAACATTTCTTTTTCATGCCTCACACTCGCTCTTCTCCCTCTTTGAATACTTACAAGACTGACATGAACCAGTTGCCACACACACTCAGTTGGAAGAGGGGTGATCTAAGTTCTCCACAGGGCCAAAAGTTTTGAACTCATGCTTGGGCTCCCAGGCAGCTTGGCATGGCCAAGAACCAGAGTGGTACAAACCCTCTCCTTCCTTTTGAGGCCAGCAGTTTTGTACAAGGTTTAGTCATTTCTCCCGCATTTCCTGGGTGGAGACTTTGTGGACTGAGCAGTGAAAAGGCATGCTTAGGAACCCATGGCTGTACATCATGCAGCTGGCAGGCAGAGCAGGATGTGGTAGACAGTGTCCAGGCTGTATTGTAAGCAGAACCACCGTGGAGCTGGCCATCCCCTTACTTTCTCTGCAATCACGTGAGCTCTGATTTGAAGTCTACTCCAAAAAAAACAAGACTTTGGTGGAAATAGAGAACGTCAGTGCAAGCATGCTCTTTGGGCTAGTCAGTAATTTACTAACCCCTGCTGGAGTCTTCCTCTGTTATGATTTATATACTATGCATTTGCACATCACCTAACGATGAATTCTGGGGAGTTCTCAAATTCATGTCAGTTACCCTCTATTGTCTCTTGCCAGATAGAAGCATGTAACCTGGTGAGGTTTACACTGATAAATAAATCACTTCATCAATCACTCTATTACTCTTAAATCAACCCAAGTCATTCTTCAGTAAAACCTTTCAGGTTAGGGACCTAAAACCAGCTGGGCCTCTAAGCAATATGTTTTCTGCCCAGTAAGTTAACGCAATTCTGTTTATGTCCATCACTGATAACATTTAGAACACAGAGTTTTTGCCAATTGAGTTGTGGATGGAAATCAGTAATGTGTAGAGGGCAGGGTAGTATTTTACCTCAGTATTAATTCTCCCTGTTCAGTCATGTCTCCTTCTTTCTCAGCATTGTCTTCCAAAGCTTTGGTCGCCTTCATACTCTACCAGCACCAAAATGTGGTGTTTCAGCCATGGGCAGCAGCTCATGATGATGCTTGTCCTCTGCAGCGTTACTCAGAACAGGAGAACTCTTTGGGCTTGCACCATTTTAGTGAGGTTCAAGGTGTGGTTGCAACTGGGCTTCTTTCTTTTTTTTTTTTTTTGGTAAAACACAATGCTATGCTATTTTGCTAAACGTGTCATCTGCTCAATTACAACTACTGCGACAAGCCCTGAATTCTAACAAGAAGAATTCCTACACAATACCCCGTAGTGATAATGGGAAACACACTGCTACTAGTGACTTTTTTTTTTTTCTTGCCAACTGTGTATTGAATGAAATTTTAAAATGGACCAAAAAAGTCTTGACAGTTACAAAAGGAAAATAAAGAAATCATTGTTCCTAAAAACTTAACCGTCCACTACATTAGATTTTTAAGCAACATTTAAGATACAGTTGAAATCAAGAAAAAGTATAGTAGTTATACTCTGATTTCTCACCTGTACACTGACCGTGGCAGTTAAGATGTGAGGCAGTATTTACTTACTGGTTTACTCACTGTTAATACTTACAGCATTACTTCCTGTCTGTGTATAAAATGTTTCATCTTGGTTAAAAAAGAAAATAAATGTAATGTATTTTCCATTTCAAATTCACTCATGTATTTGGTTTCTCCTAATTTTGCTGTGCTCTGCCTGTGATTAAATTGCCTCACTTTATATTAATAAAAATAAAGGGGAAAAAAATCCAAACGAACCACCAGAAAGAGAAAGTCTTAACTGGTCCTCAGTTCCTGGCTGCCTGCCTGTGAGGGTTTTGTTTGTCAATACACCTGCTCCAGTGTTGGTGCCACCTGAACTGCTTCGCGTAGCACAGTGGGCGGACAGCAGCGCTGCCTTACAGGATGGTGGGAACGCTCAGCCACAGCCCGCGGTGCAGACTGAGGTTGCTTGGCCCAGAATTGAATAACTCCAAGTAAGGTAGAGAGTTTTCTGTAACGCCCGCCTAGGACTGCTGAGCTATGTCAGCTTATGACAAGCTCTTAGCCCAAGAGGAACTTTACAAGATGACCCTGCTCAACAAATAGTATTGAGATGATGACTAACTTAAGTCTGTTTCTGGTGTACAGATTCCCACAGGGCACTCACATAAGTAATTTTGCGTCAGCTTTTCCACTGGCACTTTCTGCAGGACACGTTTACATCCAGCTGCTACTAGGAACAGTTTCCACCTCACTAGTGGCATCACTTGGCATTTTTGGATAAGGACAGCACTGGTGGTGTCACAAGTTCCTTGCTTTGCTGTTCCAGGTGTGGTATCTTCTGCTTACCCTCCACCCCCTGCCTACCCCAGCAAGAAAAATGCATCAATGTGAGGGTGAGGTGTCTTCCAGGCCCAGAAGCTCCTTTACGAGTCTTTCACCAAACTGTGCACGGCTATACCTTGTCACATGGTAGGCCTCTGACATTTTGTAGAGGATGTAGGCATTGTTTATAGCGATGCTGATGGCAAACCAGAATACTTGCTGCCAGGTCTTGTTTGGTTTGTGAGAAATGAAATACCTAAAAAGTGAGGAGAGAAGGGGAGAGAAAAGCACTGTTGAGCCAAACGCTTGCAGCTGAGATGCAAGAAATAACCCCAAAGATTCTGCAGTCCCAAGAGGAAAGCAGGCCCAGGACTTAATATCTAGTGCAAGTATCATCTTGAGAAATATTGAACAATGTATTTGGCAATCACTTACAGTTAAGTTGCACAATTTTGGAAAATTTCTAGTAGTGTCTAAAAGAACACGCTTTCTTGCTCTCAGAAGCAAAACCTCAGCAACACTCTCACCCCTGCACTGCTCCACATAAGTAAGAGTACTGATACAGACTCCTCACACTCACCCGTGACAAACATCCATGTGATGGGAACTGTGGGTCTGAATCCCTTCAATTTGTAACCAAAAAAAGCCTCAGGCACGTTATGTTATAGTTTAGAGAGAATTGCTGATGCTTCTCTTCTGGTTTATCTCTATTGCCAGCACAGAATGATTTCTGCTGCTGTCAACAGTAGGTGGGAGGATGTGGGGGTAGAGCCAGAGTGTGCAGCATGTGAAGCATTTCTCCATAAGGCAGAACTAGAAAAGACTGACATATTTAGGTTCTGACTAACTCTAGGACTTCCAAAATACTTGCTTTTTGGTCATTAGACTTTCCACCTTCCTACTTCCATTTTTCAGTAACCACTTAAATCTACTACTTCACCTTTTTTTCATATTGATTTCCTCAAAACAGATCCCAGCATTGGTCTCCAGCAACCACCTCCTCCTTATTAATCTTTTCTACTGAATTCTTGCTGCCTTGCCCAGACCTGGCTTGGAAATTCCCTGTTGCTTTTTCTCTCTCCTCGGTTTTTAATTCTTTAAATGTTCTGTACCTCATCACTATTCCCTCAGCCAAGCTTCACCACTGCTCTTCTTACTCTTTTCTGTTTCTCCCTGCTACATTAAGAGCTAACACCGAGAACCTCAATTGCAATTCAGGAGCCGAAAAAAACATCACTATATTCTGCTCTCCCAGAACTTTTAGATCAGCTTGACATCCACAACTGATTGTATTCTCCTTCTGGCTCCAGATAACACAAGTATCAAGATTATCACAGATAATCACCTAAATGCCATCTGCTGATAGGGGTGGAGAGCTGAGCTAGCCTGAGAGACTTGTGGGGCTGCTAGACCCCTCTATTTAGCCTTCAATTTGATGTGGCCAAGAACATCAGCCTGCTAGCTCACCTTCCCAACACTTCTTAAAAGTCATATACAACATGTTAAGAACACAAGTCTCATTTTTTTTTTGACTGGTGGATGGGAAGATAAGAGTCAAAATGGCACTAGCAACTAGCACTTGCCCTTGTGCAGGGGCAGCTTTTGATCTTGAACTGAAACAGGAGATTTCTCAGAGATTAATTCCATGAAAGCAGTACTGGCCACCCAGCTGCAGCTCAACATGGAGAACTCAAACATTGCAGCAGAAGGAGTGAGAGAAATATCCCCCCCCGCCCGTGTTCTTACTTACTTGCTGTATTTGTCGTCATATTTGCAGATATAGCTAAGGTGAGCAGCAAAGGCTTCAACTGCCAACGGGCATGGAATTTCTCCGCTTTTTCTCTTAATTATAACTCCTGCATCAATTAGAAACATAATACGTTTCAAATCCACATGATAAGTCTATCTTTATAAAGAACAGTTTCTATATTGAGTTTATTATAACAGAAATCTTATTTACATTTTCTGCCCTAAATCTATGAAGTTATCTGTAACAGAGATGTTAATTTGATTTTTTTCTTTTTTTTTTTTTTTTTTAATGGTAATACATTGAGAGAGTGGAAGGGGAAGAAGAGGGACCATTTTTCAGTTGGAAATGTGAAGATGTTGGACACAAACACTTTTACCATACGTTCAGAAAAAACTCACACATTGCTGTAGTCCCAGAGTAGCCCTCTACAGACAGTATTAGTCTCTCCTCTGCTGGTTCACAATGAGTTGTGGTCCCCTCTAGAGCTGTGACTCGCTATTTTATGCTTTGAGTGCTGAAGGTCCCAAATGAGTCCTTTGAAATTAATTCCTTTGTATTCTCCACCCAAGGAGAATGCTAGAGCATCAGTACTTCCTACACTGGGTGGCAATTGACAAGCAAAAATATAAGAAGGAGCCAACTGTCTAAACCCAGTCAAGACAGAGGTGATGCTGGTGAGTGAGTTGAAGGACCAACAACCACAGAATCTTTGAAATGAGAAGCAGCCTAATTTACTGTAGTGGGGAGCCAGAGCTCAGGTGTGGCTTAGGTGGCTCAGTGGAGCTAAGCACACCTTTCTCTGCCTGAGAGCGATGTTCACTCACATGGTGCATCTTTGACCTGGCCTCCAACACTACAGCAGTATTTATGAGTCCATCGCTCTCCCAAAACAAGCCCCTCGCTTTTCTCTGATTTATTGCTCCTGTCCTCCCTGTTTTCCCTGCCTATGGTAAGGCTGAGTCAACCAAACTTACAGCACAGGAATCTGTTCCTTAGCTTTTGACTTTACGTCCCCACAGGGTTTGATACTCAGTGCTCCAGGATATGGACCACCTCTTGCTCCAAGTCTATGGCATACTGTCTACTGAGGTTCCTTACTCTCTCCCTGGCACAACAGTATTTTTCTTCAGGTCTAGAGAAGCACAGGCTTGGTTGCATCCTTTCTTAGCAGTATTTCACTACAGGTACAATTCTAGGCTCTCTCATTTCTCAAGCCTTCAAACTCTCATTGCCTTCCTTCTGCCAACTCTTTTACAATCATCCCTAAAATGCTCCTCACGTTTTGATTACAGACTTCATCATTTCATTCCTTCAGCTGGAAGTCTCATTCCATCCATTATCTCTGTCAAGCCCCCTGTGCTGTCCTAGCTGGCAGGCTCTATTTTGAAGCAAGACTTACGACACATGCTAAATGTCATGTTACAGCTGAGCCGTGCAGCAATTTATTTGGAGTCTTTAAAGTCTGATTTTTCAAGAGTCCAAAAATGATATCACCTCTAAATTGTTCAACACCCTCTACTTTTACCTCTGCCTCTTTAGCTAGGTGTAAATGTAGCCCAAGAGAAAGGAAAAAAACCCAATCAAATAAATAAACCCTTCATTACAGTCACATACTGTAGTGGTTTTTTTAATCCTTTTAATGAGTCCTACAAAACTCTGGCCAGCATGAGGTAAAAAGAGCTGGTATACCACCAGCCTGCTGCAGCAGTGCTGAAAAATCACTTGCCATCCCACCCAGGCAGGTCAGGAAAGGGTATGGTTCCTGGTGTGCCAGCTTTTTAAAAAAAAAAGTAATAAATCCCATTCCCTCTCCTCTATCTCTTCTCTTTCTTCCCTCTCTCTTCTTTTGGAGGATTTAGATTTCCTTTGCTTCGTATTCACGACCCTTAAAAAATGCATTGCAGTGGCAGCTATGCAGGTACCATATATGTCCTCTCACTTCCTATTATATTCCACATAACATTCCTGTTTTGAGAATATGAATAGCTTAATAGGCACATTATTTGCATAGCCTTTCCTAGGCTTGTTTTACAGACATAGGCCACCTCTCCAGGGAGGATTACTGCCAGAGCTGGGCCATTCCTAGCTGCAGGTCTCTGTGGCAAGTGGTCCCAAGCCAGCTGACTCACTGGCACATCCGATGAGCTATTTCCCCTCTTGGTCCTCCCCCAGCATCGCTGTGTTCCCATCCCTGGCAGCACTCCAGGGAACACACTGCCCACGCTGTAGCCGTGGCCTGCCTGTGCCTGCGTGCTGGAAAGGGTGCCAGATTCCATGCTGCCACAGCAGACAGGCATCACCTTTCGGGTTTGGGAATATTTTTTAATTTTTTTTTTTTTTTTTTAACAAAAACATATTTCAGCTGTGTGCTCATCAAGCAAAGCTAGGGAAATACCACCCCAAACAAAACAAACAGAAAGATAAAGCAACCACAGAATCATAGAATGGTTAGAGTTGGAAGGGACCTTAAGGCTCATCGAGTTCCAACCCCCCTGCCATGGGCAGGGACACCTCCCACTAGAGCAGGTTGCTCAAAGCCCCATCCAGCCTGGCCTTGAACACTTTCAGGGATGGAGCAATACATATGTTTGTTTCCTCAAAACACTTCTCCGTCTTTTTGTAAAAACGGAGGCTCAGTAATACTAGCACTTACCTTCACCTGGGCAAACACTGAGACTGCATAACATAATAGAGGGGGCACTGCATGTTCCAAGTGCTGTGTGGCTTTTTATCTGGACTTGGGTTTGTTACAATTCTTTATCAGAATTGCAGACAGTATAAGGCCTACTTTTCAAGGTCTTCCTCTTACAGTCTTCCAGCTGCAGCCCCGCTGTCACCATATTTGGACACAACTCCCTGAACTTAGTTCTACAGAGGATACATGGAAATAAAGTAAAAACCCTAAGGTTCCCCATCCTGAAACATACTTTTTAACAAAAAGTATATTTCTTTCCCCAGACTTTCCAGTTCTTGGACAATCTCACAAGCTGATCTTTTCAGAGAACTAGTTTTCCACCAAACACTCCTCGATCCAGCTTCTGCTAGGCTATGAACCACACAGGGACTTACACAACTGCTTCACACAATTGTGATGCCTTCACATCTCCCATCTTCTCACAAACCACTTGTGAGACGCCAACATGCCATTTACAGCTCTTTAATCCTTGTATTTGTGGCTCAAGCTTTGTTTTCTCTCCTTAGCTACTGTCCATTTAGCTTTCTAGTAGAGCTGGTTGGTGAAGAGCAGCTGTGAAAGCTCTCCTCAAAGAAAAGCTGCTTCTTAAATTGATCTTGGCTTCTCAAGTTTTTGTTAAAGATGTCATTCTGTTTTTCCTGCTATGCAGCAAGTGAGGTTGCTACCTAATCCATCCTGCTTCATATGAAAAATACAAAAGATTGTAGTTATTTCTAGAACATAGTAATGGAGATGCTGGGAAAGTGGGCATCAGATGTGTAGTGAAAAAACAAAAAAACAGTATTGACCCAGAGATGGGGGATTTGGGCTGGGACATACATCGCATGCTTTAGAATAAGGGTAAACTTTTTTATTCTCTGGGGGTCCCAGTCTCTTGTCTTATCAGTTCTTCTGTAATACAGGCACAAGGGAAAAATTAAACTCAAGTTAAAGCTTAAGGAAAATTAAAAACCCCACCAAATTTCTTTTCTAGGCAGAAACTTCATAGTTGATAGCGCAGTAAGGACAATTTTGCAAGATTAAAGGAATAAGACTCATCCTTTACCATCTGAGATGATGTATTATGACATGTTGCTTTGAAACATCCATAATAAATAACTTGCTGCATCTAAGAATAGTATTCATAGATCAGCTCTGACAAGTGTACTGCCCTCCTGGTGCCTCTGACTTGGGTGAGTGTTGCACTCTGAGTACAGGCAAGATTTACCTTCTTGACTTTCCTTTAAATTGCAATAAATAGCTCATTATTAGCTACAACCACCTCTTTTCTCATCCTGTTTTGGGTTGACCATCTCTTCTTGTCTGTTTTTAAGGTTTTCTCTTCACAGCCTCCTCTACTCCTGTCGACATTTATGCTCAACCAAGTGCAAATGTGTACCATGCGTTTGTCAGGCAATCCCACCGGTGCCAGTCTCTGTCCAGCTACCCTGCCTGGGCAGTAGTCTCCTCTGTCTCTACCTCCTCTCCTGTCTAACACTCGTGCTTAGCAGGTCTGTGCTACAGGCTGACTCAAGGAGCGTAGATTCTTCCTCTTCCTCTCTTCTTAGAGGAGGCTTTGGTGGCCCAGCTTCAAATTGGTTTAAACTAGCTTTGCTGCGCTGACTTTAGAGATGCCAAATCAGAAATAGGCAATCTGGTTTCCTGCCTTCCTACTGAGTCTCCATCTGTTCCCAGCTCTCTATTAGAAACTCTTTTCCCCCAGCACCACTCTTTAAAAAGCCAGTCTCCGTTTTCTGCTCTGATTCACCATGAACTGTCAGCTGTCCTAGACAGCATTTGGTGAGCAATGTGTTGGGCAAATCTTGCCCGTCACATGCACAGGTCCTCATCAGTGGATGTTGAACAACCTCACATATACACAACCTAAAACCCCATCTATGTCAAGACAGACCCAAGGTCAATCGCAGGCACAACAGCTCACGTTTCCCTGTGCTGTTTGTAAAGGATGCTGCCAGTGCAGATTCTGCTTTTGCTCCCTCTTTTAACAGGGCAGTTAATACTGAGATTTACAGGGAGACTATTTCTCTAGTAATTTTTATGGACTATAAACAAAGGCTCCCTGCTAGCCTTTAAAAACCAGGTGACGTGTAGTGGTAATTCTGTTCCAGTTACTGCAGTTTAATAATCTAAATCCAGCAAAGCGCACAACGGAAACAGCACAAATCTTGATGGTGAACACCCCTCATAGGGAGTAACACTGCTCCAAGGACTGGCTTCAGCAGAGTCCCAAAAGTGTCATATTTTCTTCACACACATATTTTCAGCATTTGTGAACAGACACTGGTCCATCCAAATCCCCAAGTCCTCACTCTGATGGGACGCCTGGCAGAATTCCTTGGGATCAGACACACTTTGCAAAGGTAATGAGCTTTCTGCCAAGGCACCAAACAACAAACTAAGGCAACTTCCCAGCTTACCATACAGTAAATCAAAGCCTTAACTTTTCTTCTGTACTCATGACAGTCACTTGGGATTCAGAACATGAGCGTACAAGAGGTTTTTGAATCAGTAGCTTTACATTTAAAGGTTTAGGTTATTCTTATTTGTCTCAAGCAGTTCTACATAAATCTGAATAATAAAAAATGAAAAGAAACTGAAACAGTGTTTTCACTGAAAGATGAATTTCAAAGAGTTAGCTTCTTATAAAAGTTACCAAACATTAAAATATTTGTGTACTTTTGAAAAGGAAAGTATCAAGAAGCTCTTTGCAATTATTTGAACTATAGAAGTTATCTGTTTTGGTTTCTTTTCATCAGCTGCTAAAATCAATTTAATGTACAACATGAAGTCTTAATCATATTTACTTCTGGCAAAAAGATGTTTGTTTGTGACTAAGTTTTTACTGCGTAAAATAAATTAATTGTAGGATCTGCTCAGAGTTCTAAGTACATCATGACATTTATTATTTTTTCTGCAGCAGCAATCCTACAAGATGCTTTGCAGATGGGGCTAGCATAGTGTTATACAATAACCATCTTCCCTTCTCCTACCATCAGCAAAGATACAATCTTTATACCTAAAATGACACTGCCTCTACCAGCTCAGGCAAAGGAGGCTGCATTAGAAGGAGGCTTTTAACCTTTGTACCCTCTATTTGGGGAAAAAAGTAGATGCAGGAAGACACAAAAGGGAAGTAATCACTACAGTTAATCTAGGATATTATGATCGAGCTTTTTGTTCAAGCTTATTATCAAACTCAGTGGCTCGGTTTGCCTTGCCACATAAAGCACGTGCAGTAGGAATATTACTTACCTTGTTGAACTGGTGAATAGGCATTTGTCAGAAAACGAAAGTGCCCTTTATTGTACCAGCAGATCAAAGACATGTTTCCCTTCATTCTTATTCTGTACTGTCCTCTGGACTGGGGAGTTTCAGGGTTGTTCAGCATGGACGGAGGTAGGCCTGTACAGTCACTCTTCCTGGTGCTCAGCAACCCACAGCAGTAAATCTCTGCATGTGAACAAAAACATTCCCTATCAGCAAGCCATTGCAGGCACCCAGAAAGCAACAGCAATGGAGCAAGTCTGAATGACCTGATTAGAGAAAGAGCTTGTCCTACAAAATTCTAGTCCAGCAGCTATGTTAGCCAACTGGATGTCTCCTGTAATAACAAAGATTTGTGTTTCATACGAATGTCTCTGGAAACTGAGACAAGTGCAGAAAGCTTACTCTCTAGATGAAATGTATTGACATCTGCACAGTCACGATGAAATGACAAGGAGAAGAATTCAGGGTATCTTCCCAACAATAAAAATAGGTATAATCTGCAGAAATCTTCACAGCAAGTTTAAAACTGGGCTGGAAAAAACAAATCAGAATTTATATTCCAAGAGAGTCTTTGATGTTTAACTAAGAGAATAAATTGTGGAAGGACCAAAGAGGTAGGGAAAGCTATAACATCTTAGAAGTTAACTGAAATAAATTCTCCTACATGACTCCTACGATACTTTTAATCAGAGTATCATAGCTGACAAACTCTGGTTTAATCTACTGCTTCACTGTGCTGCCCAGTTCTTGGTTTTCAGCTCACTGCTCCTTGCACCTGCATCATCTGGCTTGTTAAGGAAACACTGCCTAAGCAATTAAGAATCACTGAAACCAATGGTTGATTTAAAAAATTTATGTCTTAGAAGGACGGAGAAGGTAGAAACACACGGTCAGTGAAAACAGATTTTAGGGAAAGGAAATAAACCAAACAGTACCCTAGTCGAGTGAGCACTTGTCCTGCACAGACAAAAGAGGCTCTACAGACAACACATTCTGCTGCTCGCAGCTTCTTGGCCTTATCACATGTGAAAGAGGCAATAAATAAAATCTAACACCACAAAACTTGTCCCACTGCAGCCAGCTTGATAGAAAGAAGATTTGAAAATAATATTAAAAATGGCAATGCTTGAATTTGTCATTAGGCTGTAAAATAATAACTTTGTTGGTTCAACAGAAGCGGGATCTTTTTGATCAAATTAATTCATAGAATCACAGAATAGGTAGAGTTGGAAGGGACCTCAAAGATCATCGAGGTCCAACCCCCCTGCTATGGGCAGAGACACCTCCCAGTAGACCATGTTGCCCAAAGCCCCATCCAGCCTGGCCTTGAACACCTCCAGGTGTTTAATTGAACAACTGAACTCATGGAAATTTTGGATGGAAAGCTCCCTGGTCTCCCTAGGATTTTGTCAACCCACCTGAATGGAAAAAAAGAATGATGGGCATTGAAGCAGGTGACACCTGTGCACATCTTTCATATGGCAGCAGAGGTTTTTGGTAATTTACAGCTCCTATGTCAGCTAAGTCTACTTGATCAAATTTTTCATCATGCTGAATTTTGCATGTCAGACAGCTGGATATCCTTACAGGGGAAATGCTAAGCCAAACTACAGTGCCTAAAGTTTGTGACTTTCTGAATAGTGATACTTGCTCTCTCCAGGAGAAGCAATGGTATTAGAATAATGTCACGCAAATTTGTGAAGTGTTCCATATTTTTTTAAGATGCTTTGAGATGCTTTTAACGAAGGACTTTGACTAAGCTGCTCTAGTGGGAGGTGTCCCTGCCCATGGCAGTGAGTTTGGAACTCGATCTCTAAGGTCCCTTCCAACTCTAACCATTCTATGATTCTAACAAGCTAATAACCACATTATTGTGCTAGAGCTCCAAAATAGCTACAGCCATCTCTGAGATGCCCATAATAATTAATTGTAGCCTTTCTTTTAGCTCAGGCAATAAGCCAGCAAAAAGCTTCCAGCAGATGTTTCACTCTTTGTACAGAAAAATGGAAACCATTTCCTTTCTTAGGAACACACTGTGAAATCTTCCTGCTGTATAGTCTATAAAAGTGCAGCACTTCTGCAGATTTATTAGTGTCTCTCATCATGGACGACATCTTTAATCTGTTGAGTTTTTAAAAACCACCCAGTTACTATAGTAATAGAAGCAATAAAAATTATGCCCATCTGGCTCAATGAAGTTTTTGTGTGTAATTAAATCAGAATCACAACAGGTGTTTGCCACATATGCAGGAGTCAGTGGAGATAGGTTGTTCTCCTCTGGGTAAAAGAAACTCTAATTACAATATAAATGCATATACCTAAGCTAGTTTAGCAAAGATGAGGATATTTGGTGTAGGCACCCAAGATTCATTCTCAGAGTCTCCAGCCCTCAGACAGCTTGTGCTTTTTCACCACATCTTTTTTTGTGCCATTTGCAAAGGCAGCCAGGCTCAAATTAGTTCAGGCAAAAATGCACATTCTGCACTCATTTATCCTGCCAGCAATGCTGGTCTGAGTCAGAGCTATGGCAACTGGTGGGCTTGTTGTGGGAAGGAGATGAGACCTTCCTTTAGTCCATGTGCTGGAGCTGAGGGATCCTGCAGAGCTTGTGGGAGTGCCATGGTCACCCAGGCTGGCAACTTCTGGTTTGTCAAACCCAGCCACTCTGCAGGACAGATCCACCTGCTCCGGCTGATTCAAAAGGTGCAAAAAGGACTTTTGGGGATCATATGTTTAAGGGAAGCACAGGACACAGGGCTTTTGGAAGTGCTGCCCTCTGCAATGGACAACAGTAATGTTTAAAGGGGGTAAAAGAGATGTGCACTATGAATAAATGTCACGGCAAATAACAGTGACAGCTGTCTGCTCACAGAACAGAGAATCTAGGGCATTTCAGTGCAGGTTTCCACTTCTGTTCAGAGGCCAGAAAAAGAAATGCTTTGTGTGCCCCATGAAAAATAAAGTCTACTCAGATTTTTGATTCTGAAAATAAATCAGCGCCCTGTCTTATTTTCTGAAGCTTTCTCAGCTCTTGGTACATTAACAGAGTTTAGAATTATGTTCACTTGACATCCCTTTATATTACTAGCACATATCCTCTATTGCCGTGCAGCAAGGGTACTACACAGCAGGCTTTCAATAAAAAACACTGTTTTTTGCAGTAATGCATCTGTAGGTTATTGTTAGGGAAAGCAAACAATAGTTAAGGTTCCACAGAAGTGTTCATAAGATCATGGGATGCTATAGATTAAAGGATAATTCAGGTTGGAAGGCAACTCAGGAGGTCCCTAGTACCATCCCCTGCTTAGAGTAGGGTCAGCTCTGAGGTTAGACAGTGTTGCTCAGAACTTCATCTCATCTGGGCTTCAAAAACTCTAAAGACAGAGACTGCACAACCTCTCTGGCTCTCCTGCTCCACTGTCCTCAGGAAAAAACCTCACATCTAGTCTGAACTTCTTTTGTTTCAGTTTATGTTTATTGTTTTTCATCCTTCCATGATACACCACAGTGAAAATCTAGTTCCATTCTCTCAATAACCTTCTCAGGGACTGTAGGGTTGCTGTTGCCCCCACCCAGAAGCCTTCTCTTCTCAGTCTGAATAAGCACAGTTCCCTTCCTATAGCAATCCAATGTGGTCCAGCCCCTGGTCAGGTTTGGTGGCCCTGTGCTGAACTTACCCCAATTTATCAATACCTTGCCTGTACTGGGAGGTGCCATTCAAAACCATGCTGAGTAGGAGGCAATACACATGGGGAATAGGAGGCAATAATTGCCTCCCTCAATCTCTAGGTTGCAGTCCTGTTAGCACAGCCTACGATAGTGTTGACCATCTTTGCTGCCAAGGCATGCTGCTGACTCATGTTCAACTTGCTGGCTACAAAGCCCCCCAGGTCCTTTTCATCAAGTATTTTGAGAGGAACAAATACATTTTTGGTGGTTGCCTGTTTCTAGATTTTCCAGAATTTCCTTTAGATGCCGTAAATGTCAGTTTAGGTTCCCACAAATATTATTGTTTCTAAGAATTAGCTTACTTAAATCTCCCCCTATTTCTCTGTTGATAGTTACAAAAAAAAAAAATATCAACATAAAGCAGTTAAGATCAATACAAATTTCTTTTTGTTTTCAGTGGGATCTTTCTCTTTCCACCACTGATTCTGCTCTAGGACAGAAACAAAATTTTCTTGAACAAGAAAACTGAATTTGTCAGTTTAAGAATGGTTCTTGAACTATCCTGAGTACCTGACCATGGATATTCTTCAACAGGGTTTTGTTATACTTCTTGGTCATGGTGTGGCCCTGTTCAGTTTTAGTTGGTTGTACACCAAAAAAGCACTAAGGTCACCACTGAGGATGACTGTGTGATTCAGGAGGAGATCTCTCTGCTGAGTCCAGGCATCTCTGACTGCCTCTCCCCCAATGTCCTGCCAATGCAGTAGAATCCCAGCAGGTGCTGGCAATACATTAGCTGCTTTGCAGCAGTCAGTAGACACCATCTCCTCCCAGGGCTCTTTCTGACTTCACCACTTCTTGACATCTCTAGCATCTTACCTCTCCCAGTGCCTCATAGCCATTCCAGTTCAACATCCCCCTGCCAGACCTGTGAGCTAGCCCCTAGTGTCCCTATGGCAAACACAGACAATTCCACAGGCTCACTAAACAGAAACATTTCCAACATTCTCCCTGTGATCTTCTTTATATCAGAGCGCCACACTATTTTGCAAAGCAGATAAACCTGCTGTCTTAGTGTCCACCCTGCCACCCCCCATAGCTTCACCCTAGGAAGGTCAGAAATTTAATTTTGGAAGCAGCTGTCTGTATCATAAAAAATCTCATGAAGCCATATAACAAATCATGAACCAAACTGAAATCTCCGTATAATATTAGCATATTTGATCAGAGAGTAAGTCAAAACCATATGCTTTAAAAAGACACTACTGAATTTGCTACCCACTGGAAACTGTTAATTTGAACGACTTGTTCAGTGTAAAGCCTGTGAATAATTCACCCCTGTGAGCAATTTGAATTATCTGTAAGTAATAAACACCCAGATGCTTTAATAGCCATGCATCTTTCTCACTAGGGTTATGGACCAACTGGGTCATGACATTGTTTTCATCCTTCCCCAGCTGAGCATAAAGAGTTGTCCTGGTTTGAGGTAAAATGAATGAATTTTTTGTTTTACAATTTTACTTTCTTAGCTGGGCCTCTTCTAACTAACTAAACTCTGAAATTAACAGCACATTGTTCAAAACTGTTTTGTCTCGCAGTGATAAGAACTGATTATACCAAGGGATGGTATGCAGAGAGGCCCTTGTTTAGACTTATTGCTAGAACAACCAAGGTCAGGTAATTTTGTTATTTGCCCTGTTGGAGGGTCAGAAGTGGAAAAGCGTAAAGGGGTCCCACCTGCAAGGAGGAATGGACAGGACAGATGACCCAAAACTGACCAGTGGGAGTAATTCATCCCATCTGCTTCATGCCCCATATAAAAGCTGAAGGGTCAAAGGGTCAACCCTCTTTCTTTGATGGCCAACGTCCAAGGAGGACCCTGCCTGTTCATCTGCCTTTGATCCCAATCTGAGTGTTACTGACTCCAAATCTGGAATCCAGCTCCTGTCAATCACTGAGTCCAGTTTGGGACTTTTCCTGAAGCCTGCTGGTGACGTGGTTGTCATCCTGGGAGCTTGATACGGTTTTGCATATACTGTATTTTTTTTTTTCCTTTTTCTAAATTTTCTTTTTATATTATTATTATTTATGTTTTCATTAAAGTAGTTTAGTTTTTTTCTAAACTCCTGATTCTCTTTAATTTCTTCCTCTCCTCTCTTTTTCTTAAAGGGAGGAGAGGGGAAAATTATCTGTCTTTTTCTGATTTGGCAAGAACTACGACAAAGGTGCAACTCAGCAATCAAGTTTTCCTCTCTCAATCTTTATACTTAAACCTGACACATCTCAGGTACTATGAGTATGTGGGTTGTCTTCTAAATTTTTTGACCCCACATATTACATCACTGCTTTAGTAGTCTTAAAATTGTAATTAATGCTTATAATCAGCTGTGAACAGAGTCATTTACTAAAGAAAAGTCTCTGCTCAAAATAAAAAAGCTCCAGTGCACTATAAATATGCTTGACTTCCTTCCCTTTTGGCTGTTTGCAGCATTTGGGAAACCATGACTCTTTAGTGAGAATATGGCAGTATTCCACTGTACTCTGTGAGCTTACTTAAAATAATGTAGGATTTAAGTCCTGCACTGATCTCAACAGAGACAGTCCTCAGTGCCAACACAGTCTTAAGTGCTCAGCTACAGCTGAAAATCAAGATAGTGTGTACAGGAGAGATGGGGAAGGACTCTTTATCAGGGTGATAGGATGCAGAGCAGTGGTCTTAAATTGAAAGAGGGGAGATTTAGATTAGATACTAGAAATAAATTCTTTACTCTGAGGGTGGTAGACCCTGGAAGATGTTGCCTAGAGAAGTTGTGGATGCCACATCCCTGGAACTGTTCAGGGCCAGGCTGGATGGGTCTTTGAGCAACCTGGTCTAGCGGGAGGTTGGAATTTGATGATCTTTAAGGTCCTTTCCAACTCTACCCATTCTATAATATTATTTCAATTGCCAGTCTTTTCCCCTGCTTTGGGCCACATTTCATTAATATAATGCTCTAAGTGAATTTAATATTCTGCAATGCCAAAAAACCATGCCAAAATCAAAACTCATTTGGCAGTGGTGTGTTGAAAAGGGAAATGGCCCCATAGTCTCCTTGTACATGCATAATGGCATTGAAGGTTCTATTCTACACACAACAACAACTCAAAGGCTGTGCTGACTGAAGAATGAGCCAAGAGTTACATTGAGATGACTTATAACTGACTGTCAGCAGTGCAGAAGCCTGTAATTTAAGGGTAGTTGTAGAATGGTTTGGTTTGGAAGAGACATTAAGGATTATTGAGTTTCAACCCCCCCTGTCATGAGTCACAAGTCCTCAGCATTTCTGGAAGCAAATACGTGCCTTTTCCATTCCCCAAGGTGAGGGGGCATTTGACAGAGAAGATGTCCCAGGACTACTCTCTAGACTAGCAAGCAATTGGCTGGGAGAGCCCTATCAATGGATATTCTGCTAGAAAATGTGCCTTTGCTAAAGTAGAGTTTATTATGCTTTCAAAACTAAAAACCGTCTCTTACCAATGAATGTTGATACCAGCAAACAAGTCAAACTTTACTAGGGCTTTTGCAATAAAATGTCATCTAGAGAAGTCATGTCTTTAACATATTAAACCAGCAAGGACTTCTAGGACACAGCTTTAAGGATTCATCCCATACCTGGTCTTTCACAATGGGAACAGAAAAATCACAGGCAGCTAGGAAATCACTTGAAAAGTCCCCCAGGCCATACAGGAGATTAGATCTCACATTTTCTCAGCAAAGAACAAAAGCAAGGGCTTTAAATAACCCTATTTAAAATCTTTTTACACCCTCATTTTTAACTTTAAGAAGACTTTAAAAGCAATTCAGAAAGTCCTCTGCATAGAACCTTTTCATGACTGAGAATTTTTTTAGAGATGACCAACTTATCTATACAAGGAATTGAAGTATCAGTGAAGCCTGTTGGGAGTTTTTTTAAATTCATTAGCAGGAGGCCCTGAGGTCTATTATTATCAAAACCCAGCGAGTCACCCGTTACACACCTTGCTTCTCAAATTCTTCAAAGAGATTCAGGCTGGTAATGCTTGGGCCAGTGAAGATGATGTAGTTCTTCCCAGAGGCATTCTGACAAAGGCTTTTGGCCACCATACTGTGAAGCTGCGGTTTGTTCTTCAAAGCATCCAGCCCGTCAGCACCACTTCCTTCTTTGAGATGGACATAAATCTTAAATGAAAAATGGTAAGAAAAGTCAGAAGGTTATAAGGAATCCAGAGGGAACAAATGCAATTGCTAACGTACCTCCTCAGCACAACTGGAGACAAGCTGAGAATCAAGGCAGCAAATACTTTTTATAAACTGCTAATTAATCTAAAGTCTCTTTCAAGGGGCTGTTGCTTTAGAAACCCCTCAGGTTATCCGGCATAGCTACCTATAAATACAGTGTCCTTTGCCTCATCTTAAGGGCTTCCTGAGGTTCTTGTCACTGTTGTGCAGTTTGAGGATTGTTTGCTTGACAGGAAAGGACTCCAGTCATAACCGAGATTATGCATTGTACTGAATCTACGTAGACTTCAATGATGCCAGCAAAAAGAGAGCATGGGAACTTCAGTTTCAAAAAAGGTCCTTACAAGATGGCCAGAAGGAAATGGCCCATTAGCTTCACTGCAGTAATGTTCAGATTTATTTCTGCTGACAGCAGCCATTAGGCTGCAGCGCAAGTCTGTGTGCACCTCCATAACTGAGAGGAGCCAGCAACATACATACCCAACCAGCCAGAACATCCTCATCAAACTCTCCAGGCACAGGGTTAATTCTTAGACCCTTTATTTCCATCATGATTTGGAGACAACCCACCAAAACAGACTGAACCATGAAGCAAAGTATGGAGTAATATGCTGCTGTTAATAGGGAAATGCCTGGCCCATTTCTAGCAGGCTGCAGTAGCTTTAGCATGGAGCCTATGCAGTCCACAACACTATGGATTTCAAGACAGCTGTCACCACCATCTGTAGGTGGACAAACATGTTTGTGTTATAGTGCGGGAACATTTATCCCTTAGTAATATGACTATAATTAAGTGAACACAGTCCAGCTGTATACCCACCAACTGAAAGAGCACTGAAGTAAAGATATTCCTTCATTCCTGCAAGTGATCCCTCCAGAAGAGGAGTCTTCTGCATTGTCATGCAGAGGGAGAAAGCACATAGCCCTTCCTTTGTACACAAGCCTTCAATTTTATTTCACTGACAGCATTTTATAAGCATAACTTTCAACAAAGTTGAATATCTATTAAAAACAACCAGGCAGCTGACCTCCATCTTGTTCTAAAAGTCAGCAGAAATAACCTGCTGCAAAGAAAAATGAGAAGAAGTGGAGGCTGTTCTCAGTCATGCAAATGGTACTGTAACACCATGGAACTTGCAAAGATTTAAAACTGCACAGAAATGTAATTTTTCTGAAAAATTTCATTTTTTTTTTCTTTATGGCCTACCTTTGAGACTTTGGTTCTGAAATACTTTAATCTTTTAGGAATTCCAGAAAATTTTACCCGTCAGAGAAAAAGTTGAAACTTGCTCAGTATTCAGGGGCAGGGCAAAGGAATTTTGCCTTGCTTCCTGGAGTGATGCAGCCACAACGAGCTTTTGTTAAATTTGCTTGAGAGCTCAACCACCCAGATCATGCAGCATTGCTTTCCTGAATACCCATCTGTTTCTTTTACCAACACACTCCTTTATAAAGAAAAGTTCATTGCAATGCTCAGAGAATAAAAATGTTTGCATGTTTTCAGTACTGATCCCAGTAATTTATATCTCAATGATCTTAGAGGAGAACAAAATCCAATTAAACAGTTTCTCCCTATTTAGGATGGTTTATCTCCCAGCACTAGTACTCTAGACATAATAATGTAATATTCCCCAGCAATTCATGCATCATGAAACAGACCCCAGGAGTGTGTTATTTATGAAATCTCTGAGAAATGAAACATAATTTGTATATTGAAGTAATTGAAGTTCTAAAGAACAAAGTTGGTGCAAGGATGAACACATTAATTCTGAAAAAGAATTATATTCCTTAATAATCTACATCAAAAGGAAGTCTTAAATATACATTATATATATTTTTTAAAAAAGTAAAGTATCTTTTTTGATAGAAACAGTTTCCAGATGAGGACAAAAGCAGAAATGTTTGCAGACTCCCTGACCACGCTCCACTCACTTTTGAAAGCTGTCAAATCTGTGCTTTCCCCACCAGTAAGGCTGAGGACTAGCTAATTACAGTAAGTCATTTGGGTTATTAATCAGGGCTCAAGTGAGCAGCTTAACAGTGGAATGCATACAAAAGGCAGATTGTTCCAAGGGTCCCTTACAGCAAGGGTACTTCACGATTATTGGCATCAAAATTAAGATTAGGTTACTAGTATGTCAGCACAGAGACCACACATAAAGCCCTTCAAAGGCAGCGGAGACAAAAGATGTTGACAGATTAGTTTTGACCTTGGATTAGCAGCTGAACTGAAAACAAAGCAGGAATCTCTAAGTCTAGAAAAGTGTCTTACACTCCTCCTCCCCTACTGCTGTAAGTCTTAGCCAAGCAAGAGTCTCTGCTGCTCCATGCTGCCTTTGTGTTCCCTGTGGTGTAGCCCACACAGGATGAGACAGATTACTGGTGAGCCAATTGGTCCCTCACTGAGCTGGTTTGGGTCTGCCAGCAGCCACTTTAAAGTGCATGCCCACTATGGAACTGTCTGCTGAGATACCACTGTTTTCCTACTAGGATACTACACACTCCATGGGTTCTGTCAGCAGAGCTCCCTGTGCATCTGCGCTCTGCCCTATTTTGAGGGTCCTTCTAATGGCCACCCTGTGATTCTCATACCCCCTACTCTGTTCGCTTTCCCAGTGCCCTTTACCAAAACATCCATACCTGCTACTGAACCTTCTTCCCTCCTCCTCCTCCAATGTTAAATACATCCTCTTTTTTTTTTTTTTTTTTTTCTCCTTGGGCATTTTCCTGCCTGTCTGAGGCACAGCTTTTGGTTTTGGCACAATTTTTCTCGCTTTGGAGAAGTATCATTCAAAGCTTTATCATGCTAAGCTCTATTGGGAAAATGGGTGACTGCAGCCTAATGTTGGAAGGCATTAAGGCTGCTGTGAAACAGCAACTTGGTACAGACAATTGGCAAAGGCATAGCTTTAAATATCCTTGCAAGTGCCTAGGATCTCATGTGGCCTTTATTTTCCCTCTCCCTGTCCTCTCTTCTAGCTTATTTCATTCTACCTCAAACAATTAAGATCCTGTCCACAGAAGGCCACAGCATTCCTTCCTGTTCTGTAATGCCTCAGAAGTGGTATTTAACAGTTAGCAGTCTGCAGAAAAAGCAGAATTACCAGAAATTGGCTGCAAGAGCTTCACAGACACAGACAGAAGCTGCTTCCCAAAACTGTTTGTTCAGCTGTTCACCAGAGCTTCTGGTTTGCCCTGTGACAGCATCAGAGCTTTGTGCCCTTTCCGTGTGCTCCAACAGAAAATGTCGTCAGAAGTATAAGCTCAACTGCTGCTGGACAACAGATGGAGATGTTGGCAGAAGCATCTCCTGGTTCTGTGGGTGACAAAGCAGTACTTCTTGAATATCTGTAGAGATAATTTTTACTGCGTGTCTGATCCATTTGATCTACAGCTCCAAATAGGACAACATCTATAGACATAACATCATCGGGATCAGTTAGGAGCTAATTACAGGCTGAAGGTCTTTATTCTGTAATGCTGAGACAGAGAAGGAGCTTTCTCTAGTCATCCCTCAATTCTTCTTTTCTTATCAGAACAGCTACATGTTCAGCTCTACCATCTTTTTATCTGGTGCAGCTCTATTACACCAGATACTTTTAATCCAACATGTTTTAATCCCCTGCACACAACACCGGCCCTCTCAGTTAAACCCACACTGTTTAACCTCAAATCCTCCCCTCTTCTGCCTTCAGTTTCCATGCAGCACTCTAATGGTCTCTTCCCCTTAAATGCCTGACAGTAAGAAAAGCCCTTCACAGTCTCTGGCTCATCTTTCCTTCCACCTACAACTGCTCCTGCCTCATTCCATCACAAACACAAAAGTAAACATCAGCCAATACACCTGAATGGCAGAGCAACAGGGTATGGTTGAAGACTGCGCGGAGCACTCCCAGATCAAGAAAAAGAGCACAAATTGTTCTGGAAAGACCATTTGCCCGCGGAGAGGCATCACATTTCTGAGCAGGAGATTTCACGGGTTGACAGATGAGAAACAAATCAATCACCTGTCATTCAGAAAGTCAAACCAAGTATATTAGGCTATGGAGACAGACTGCTAGAGGAAGGAAGGTCTCAGAGTAGACACTCACATATTCACATTACAAGCCAACAGGAATTTCCTTGCTCAGTGCTTGCAATTTACTCTATGAAAAATTATTCATGTGAAAGGTTCAGAAGGTCTTTCTAGAAAAAGAGTAAAAAATTGAGCACTTAGGAACAAAGATGCATCTTGACTGCACACTTAAGAAGTGCCCTAGAAACTAAAATATTGGTCATTCTGCTCATATTCAAAGCTCAGATGGCAAATTGAAAGCACTTGTAAATAGCTCATCCCAAATATTCCACATTCATACATAATTGAAAAACCCCGAGGTACAATTCTCAAATGAAACAGATGACATTTGGAATGAAAAAAAAAAAGTGGGGGTAGTAATAAAGAGGAGGTAGGATTTTGAAGGTTACATTGTGCAAAATATCTCACAAAGGGCAGACCCTGAACAACCACAAAACAGAAGCCACAATACACAATTACAAAAGCAAGAGAACAAAGAACAGTACTGACATACTTTTTGGATTCCAAATAGTTATTGAAAAAATAACTTCATTTTTCTATAGTCTTCACAGCCAAATACTGAACTACTCCTTCCTAGCACCACTTTCTAGGTCTTGCCTTACTCTGTCCTCCCCTCTCATCCTAAACCCCATCTGTAACTGTTGCTGTTGGGAGACCCCCCTCTACAGTCCCAACCCAAACTTTCTGCAGGCCATGTTCCCACTTTTTTTAATGCCCTTTTCTCAGCCAGCTCTTAGGTCTAGCTCTTCCTCTGCAGCTGTTTGCACCACTGATGGTACTCTTACCAAGACTGGACATTTTCACTGGTTTGAGCCTCTCTTCATTCTCTTCCTACTCTGCTAAAGGCTACTTCGAAAATAGTATGCAAGGGCAACACAGCTTTCCCAATCTGTTCCCAGCTAGCTCTTGGAGTTCCTTACAAAGCTCTTTCCTTGATCCCCCTCTTTGCTTCCTCTGCCTCCTATTTTGAATTATTTCAATCTGCACAGATCCAGATACAATCTTTGTGCTGAGGACTGACATGTTTTATCTGCACATGTTCTCCAAAGTTTCTATCAAGATTATCGTGAGACTGGCAGAAAGATGCTGGCAGACTTGACAATGCAAACCCAATATGGCTTAAAATAAAGCTCTTTGTTTTCCTTCCCGTGATATCCCTCTTGTATGTGATTTCTTTACATTTTTCTAATAAGAGGTATTTTTCTAATACCTCTTCCTATGTCTTCTCAGTGTACTGATTACTGCCTGTGTTTGCCCTGTGAAGCGAGGCATGCCAAAAAGGTCACATTTGCGTCCTTCGATGCTGCCTTTCGATTCCCTGCCTGGTAGGGAATCACTGCCAGCCTCTGCAACACTCTTTCTTTTTCCTCTTCAGTACCTTTCTTAGGAAGGATGCAACCCCCACAACACAATTGTTAATCTATGCATTGCTGCCGCTGCCTTCTTAGAGCTGCTTTGTCGGGTTTCCTGTGTGTAATTGGTAGCCCAGATAAGGTGCCATACAATTGCACAGCTTTGGCTCTAGTTTTACTAAGAAAATGCCTGTTGAGTCAGGAGAACATATATACCGTCTATATATACCGTCTCGGTATACAAGTGATACAAGATAAGAGGAGTAAAAACTACTAATAGTGCTGTAACTGTTAAGGGGCTAATATGTAAAGGACATAGAACTGTTGGAACACATCCAGCAGAGGGCCATGAAGAATGGAGCACCTCTCCTATGAGGACAGACTGAGAGAGCTGCGACTGTTCAGCCAGGAGAAGAGAAGGCTCTGGGGAGACCTTATAGCAGCCTTCCAGTACCTGAAGGGAGCCTGCAGGAGAGCAGGAGAGGGACTCTTTGTCAGGAAGTGTAGTGACAGGACAAGGGGTAATGCTTTTAAATGAGAAGAGGGGAGGTTTTGATTAGATATTAGGAGGAAATTCTTTCCTGTGAGGGTGGTAAGGCACTGGAACAAGTTACCCAGAGAAGTTGTGGATGCTCCATCCTTGGCAGTGTCCAAGGCCAGGCTGGATGGGGTTTTGAGTAATGTGGTCTAGAGGGAGGTGTCTGTGCCCATGGCAGGGGCGTTGGAACTCAATTATCTTTAAGGTTCCTTCCAACTCTGACCATTCTATGATTCTACATAGTAGCTCAAGGAGGAAAATACTTACATAAAAAGCTATAAAACCTTAAGGAAAAAACAGAAGATGACAATTCAGTAACACCAACGGACCCGCTCATTTCCAGGGAGCAACAAGGCTGATGACCACCTGGTCTGTGCTGGTTCCCCAGGAGCAGGAAGTATACTGGTGGGTAGAAGGGTGCTGGTCCCAGCTCCCTGCTGTACGCATCCCGCTTGCGGAGTCTCTGGGCAGCTGAAAGGGGCCCCAACTAAAGTGATTCACCATGGGAGGCTTAAGTTATGTCTCCATCTTGCATCCAGATGCTAAACTTGCCAGAGCAGGGATTGCCTTTTTGCTCTGCCTACAGCACTGAGCA
Source organism: Pedionomus torquatus (assembly GCA_013398155.1). Classification (NCBI taxonomy): domain Eukaryota; kingdom Metazoa; phylum Chordata; class Aves; order Charadriiformes; family Pedionomidae; genus Pedionomus; species Pedionomus torquatus. The sequence goes on from VZRU01002397.1 coordinate 256,916, forward strand.
CAAAGGCATGGGATCCATGAGGGGCGTTCCTACAGCAAACTATTCAGTGAATAATAGAGGAAGCTCTGGTGCTTTTATCCTCCTTCCCCAGGCAGAGCTGCACTGAGTGAGAACAGCTGCAGAAAAGAAGTATCACGCAGGTAGTTTTATCATTATAAACTCCAAGTACCACAGATGGGAACTAAAAAACTCACCTTAATTCCCACCTGCAAAAGGACACTAGGACTGCAAGTAAATTCTGGGAGAGATCTCCGCCTTCGGTCTCACTTAGATGTTTGGTTTTCCCATTCATGTACAAACACGGTAAGATTGTAAACTCCACACAACTGTGTGGCTGGCCCGTCACACAGCTGCAAAACCACCTTCCTGCTTAATACCGGTGAGCAAGAGAAAAACTGATTTTTAATTGAGATTTGAGATTCTCAGATGCTGATAGAACAACACGCATTAGAAAGCCAGAGCCTGGAGGGAGACAGGAAGAAAGCAGATAGGATTTTCCAGCCACCAGTGACTAACAAATGGAAGCGATCAGATTTCCTGGGATCCCCTCCCAGCCAGAGCCTGACCTTGAGAACCTCCTCAAAGCTGCTGCTACATCTGTGTGTTCCAGATGCAAGTGTTCCAGCAACAGAGAAATTATCAGGGCACTGATTAAAGAAACCCAAGGGCTCAGACTAATCTCTAAACAGAACTTAAACAGGCTGAAACACCAATATTCCCAAGCAGCTTTATTAAACACACAGATGGCTAACTCTCCTGCAACTCTGACCTTGAAAACAAAACTTGCTCCAGGCTTATTCATTCCTCCCTTTCCCAGTGGCTGAATGCACTTACAGGGTGTGATGTGAAGATAGAAATTCTTTGGGGCACCATCTCAGTTTCCCTAAATTCTGGAAGTTAATTCTTACTACGGAAAATCAGTAGGGTTATGAAATACTCAAGCTAACTGGACTTACCCTGTTTGGAATCAAGAACAAAGTATGGCAGTTACTTTAAAAGCATGATGTTTTTACAATGCTTTCTTTTTTTGCTGCAACTGGGAGATGCTGTAAGAAAAGATGTGATGCAGCAGGAAAAGCAACAGAAAGCAGCAGATGAGGCACTGCCCTTCAAGTGGGGTGAGCTGACGTTATTCCCAGCTCTGCCACTAATCTGTGGAGTAAATTCAGACATCTCACTTCATTGAGAGCTGCTCTGCAGGGAAAATAATTTCTTACTCCCTCGTGGTGGGGTCACCCTGATCCAGGTTGCATTCCTTGAATACCACTACAGTGCAAGTTGCTGATCATTTTAAATAACACAGGAACACTCAAGCTGCAGAGACGCAGTCCTCTTCTTTAATCTGTTGCTCTTAAGGGTAAGGAATAGAAGAAGGAAACTCAAATTTAGTCCCAGTACAAGGATAAAAAGAACTTCATAAATCTTAGTGACACACTTCACAGGGATATTAGTGAAAATGAAATGCATTATTGCAAGAACTTTCTGCCAGTGAATAAAAGCAAGTGCAGAGCCCATACAGTTGGGGGCAGGGAGGTGGTGTAGGAAGGGAAGACTGTCCAGAATACCTTCAGAGAACAAATTTCATCCCAAGGAATAGGAAAGGATACACACATCCATAAAGCCATCTCTTCTCTACCATGACATTTTTTTTAAGTGAATATTCAGGTTGATGAGCTAATTCCATTACCACCTATCATAGTGATTAATATTGCCTGACCCTCCCTTTGCAGTGCACTTTACCATCTCCACACTGCTTTCAATTTTGTTGATTAATGGCTCTTTGGGCCAGGGACTGTCTTTAGGATTATGTTTGTGCCATGGGCCTGTGGTCCAGGACAAGGCACGATGGGATACCTCGTTCTGCCTGACCCTCCATGGGATTCAGTGCATGGCACCAGCTTCCTTTGCTTTCTTCTCCTTCTGCAAAATGACCAGAAAACCTTATTGTGCAGAAAGAGCTATGCAAGGACTAAGCATCACTTAGTAACAGTTACTCATGACCCATTCCTTATGAGCCATACAAGAAAAGGAGTGAGCATGACATGTCCTACCAGGACAAATTATCTGGCTTTGATCAGGTATTTGGGAACTCTCAGTGGTTTTCTATGGGCTCTGCTGCTACATCCAAAATGAAAGAGAGTCCTATGAATAATATTTTTGCTCATCTTTTACAAGCAAGTGTTCCAGACTTTTGAGAGAAAAAGAGAGAAATAAAACTCGACACAATTGGAGTTTTGATTTAAATAGGATGACTTAACTCAGCAAAAACTCTAAGAAGGAAAGAAACACTTCTCCTGTGGTCATTTAAAGTGCAATCAAGATACTAAAATATTGGTTTTAAAAGTGTCTGAGTGGTAACACATACATAGGGAAATATATTGGAGGAAAATGATGAAAGCAGGGAGAAGATGGAGCAGAGGACACCTGGGGTCCTGCAAGCTAAGTTTGCTGTTCTCGATGAATTAGAAAGAAAGAAATGAGAAAGCCCCAGGCCCTCTGCTACAGCAGGAGCTGCTGCCACCTTGATGTCCAGCACTAAGGATGGGCTAAAAAAGCATCACTATCAGGGCAGTTTTCCTGCCTACTTTGGCAAAGTCAGCCTTTCTGGAGCCCTTCTAATCATCTGAAAGGTTTTGCTCATGTTCCCAGCTGTTACAGACATATATTTACTTTGTTTGAATGATCTGTCCTTCCTGCATGTTCCCACTTGGTCAGCTGACTGTGAAAAGTACTCAGTACAGCAGCTATTCACTACAAGATGCTTTGCTTGAGAAATTCCAAAGCAGAGATATGATCTGAAATTGTGCATCCATGTCCTGGTTTGAGGTCCAAACCATTGATAAAGGGTCTAGCAGGTTGGGGTTTTTTCATTTTTTTTTCCTGTTATAGATAAGGCGTGAAACCTTTGAGTAGTTATCCCTAGTTTTAAAACTTGCAGATGTTTGCTTATCTCAAAGAACTAACCCTCTCCGAGCAGAACAGGAGCAAAACAGAAGCCAAGGCCACGAAACTCACCGAAACCAGACCTGAGGCCTGGATGAGCTCCAGGGATGATCTGAGCTTGTGCAAGATACCAGGGGTGAAAAGTTTACGGTGAGAAGTCTTCATCACTGAGACCCCTAATGACAACTACCAAGAAGCACAGCGCTGATGCAGAGGGGCAGAGAACTAATTTTAATACGAAGCGGGGATAGCTACTTAATATGTATACGTGTATTATGTAATCTTATGAATATGTAACGTTTAGGACCTATAAGCACAGAACATGACCATGCTCGGCACACACACCTTTGGGAGCGATCCTGTGTGTGCCCAGCGCTGAATAAACATACCTCCTTTATAACCCTCTAAGGTTGTGAAGCTGCTGTTCCGCACGTCACCCTGACAGTCCATCTTAAAACAGAGACTTAACTGTCAGGATGGATTCAGGTTATCTGTATTACAGAAAAGAGAAAAGTAGTCTAATATGTATATATTGTTTATATTATACATATAATGCCCATGTACCTTATATCTACAAACAATATTTGTTTTTTATCCCTCTTCTGTACCAAGAATGGCTTATTGGGATAGATTTTCAATCAAACACCATTCGCTTAAAAAAAGCAAATGATGAGAGGTCAAACAGAAGTATTTACTCATATTAAAAAAAACCTGATTCATTTTGTTCATGAGAACAAACAGACAGAGCTAAAACTCCTAACATTAACAACTGCCCAGTGAGCTGCCAGCCAGGAGCTGTTCACAAAGTAGCTCAGCACATGGCTTCAAAACACAGGTATCAGTTTTACATTAGGAAATCACAGCAATCATCTCTTTTCATTGTAAAAAAGAATACATCACTGGGAAAGCTGAGATAACCTCAAATGGAAATGCTGTAACATCAGATTCATCATTCAAGCTTAGAGGAACTTGCTTTTGGCCAGGAGCATCACAGACCTCTTGAGGTTCCTTCCATTCCTGAGACCCAGTCATATGTATCTCACTTCCTTCTTCTGTCTGGGCTGCCTCGCCTTTTTATAGGTATATATTATTCAGACTTTTGAAAATTAATTAGCCTGATTTATGAAGTGTTTATGGTCATATTTTATCCTGAATAGCATGACCTTAATGTATCCCTGTGGAAATAACAAGGGAGGGAATTCATCCAGATAGTATTACAGAATATCCACGTATTTCCAAGTGGGTGCTATAAGGTTTTTCTGACAGCAAACAAGTGGTAGACCAGTCAGTCCTTAACTATCAGGTAACAAGTCCTTCCTTCATGATGGCAGTTTCACAAGAGATGGTGGTGAAATGGTGCATGTGAAGGGGGAAAACATTGCATTTTCTTTCTATGTAGAACAATAATCTTCCTGTGTTCTGTTTACACAGAACACACACACCATTTTAATACAGTAAATAAACTAAATAACCACCAAATAAGTGTTTTAAATTCTGCAAGATCCCTTGTAACTGTGACACATAACTGAACATAGCATTTCAAACATACCACAGGTGAAGATCCCCATCCTCCTTGGACTAGGTTTTTCCACTGTAGCATGAACGTTGGTGTATATCCTGTATATTCTTTTTCACCCTTCCCTAAGGTCCCTCTCACCCAATCATTTTAGCATGATGATAATTACAGCCAAGTCATGGAATGAAAGCACAAGGCAGCTGGTAAGATGATTTTGGACGTCATCCGGATGCAAGTCAAGCATGAGTATCTAATTAAGGGAGCAGGAGAATTAGGATGGTGCTGAGCATCTATTCTGTTTCATTTGACATTCCATTAGTTTACTGTCTCAATGGACAGGATAGGAGGTGCAACATAATTATAGCTCAGAATCTTAAACCTCTGGTATGTCTGAAGACTTATTAGTTTGGTGGCAGTTGGCTGGGGGAAGCACAGCAAGAGAGATCAGCAAACTTTGTGCTCACTGTACCCATTACGCGTCAGTAATAAGCTGTGTGTAGAACTGGTGGAGTTCACCTTGGAGATTAAGAATGTTGCCTCTGTGGCAAATGACTTTCCAAAAGCCTTGAGAGCAGAAACTTCCAAGGATGCTTCATAAGATGAATCTATTTTGTATCAGACAAAACAACTGCTTTAAAACCAGGGTGGAAGATGTATGACTCTAATTTTCTTCTCAGAGTGAATAGCATTGCTGAAAATGCAAACCCCTGTTCCCAGCAAGTCTCTTTTCTTGCATAGCTACTCAAACAGTCGTAGCGATTCACAGATCAAATTTTACTGTGAGCAAATGTTCAACCACAGCAAATCCACAGGCTCTGCAGTTTTGACATGCATTCAGCCTGAGCAGGCAGTGTGCACATCTTTCATCCACCTCTGAACTGCTGCTCTGGAACATGCAGAACACCACATTTTCACAAGAAGCTCTTGGGAAAAAGTATCAGAAAATATCTGCCCCCTTACCTCTTGGTATCAAAATAAATGGGCAGATTTTTTAAGAGCTCTCAAAATACATCAGCAATTGGGGAATCAGAGAATTTGAAAACTTGTTCCAAGTGGTTTACAACATAAAAAACAAACCCTTTAACACATCTCCTACTTTTGCTCATATCTCACCTTGAAGTCACATCAGATTTTATTTCTTTGGTAGAGAAGAAGAGGTGTGAAAAGAGATGCAGTAGGAAACTCCACTAATATGTTTCTCACAGAAAAATAGACATCTTGATACCATATTGATTTTCTCTATTGGACACGGCTGGCTATCACAGGTGCAGAGTTATACTTACAGAGAGAAGATGACTCATTAAAAATGACAGACATCACAGTACCTAGACATTTAGACAAACTTCGGATGTACAAACAGAGAAACCTTTTAAGTCCATTAGTCCTCTATCAGAGACAGGCACCCTCAGTGAAAACAGCAAACAGAGCACCAGGAACTTGTCATCACTGTCCTTTGGATCTAGTATCTGTTGGGGTCAGAGGCCTGCTGCATTCAGATTGCATGAAGAGAAGTGACTGTTACCTTTAGTCCTACAATACGCTCAAGGACCTGTTGGAATTGAATCAAGACACCTAAAGAGGAAAAACCCACCTGGCAGATGAAACCCGTGGATGAGCACTGCCTGACCCAGAGACTGAATTTCCTCTTTTTCCTCTTGCGCAGCTCCCTCTCTGTGCATGTGGCAATGAAAACGGGATCCTCATCAATCAGGGGCTCATGTAGTACCTGCAATTGGCAAGAAAAGAGAGATGGGGAGAAGAAACAGAAGAGTATGTGATTACTGGGGAAAAAATGGTGCTTTAAATCCTTCCAAGGAAATACAACAATTACATTGCACTTGTGCACATCACCTCATACAAGTGAACCCGCTTTTGTTCAATGTTACTATCCAATAAAAACCAAAGCCTGGCCAGGTACACTCCACTGTGGATGGTTGTGCTACATGTAATGTGCAAACATTACAAGGCTTGGTTCTCACTTCTTGCTATCAGCTATGGTTTAATATCCACCCAAAATGTAGCCTCTACTTCTCACTAGCAGCTACAAATCAGCATCTCTCCAAAATGAGTTGCAGGGTAGGGGGTGGGGGTTGTTAGTAGCATCCTTTTCCAAGCTTCATCATGAGCTTCATCCTGTTTGGCAGAATGTCTTCCACTCAAACTTCCCCTACAATATGTTCTAATGTATACTCCTTGGTTACAGCAAAGGAAAACACACAGCAAAGAGGAAGGGAAGTTAAGGGAGAAAAAGATATTTTCTGCTGCCGCTCAAGGAGGTGGTGAAGAGACAGAAAACATTTTTCCTGGTGGTAGCAGCTTCAGGGAAGCCTCTCTTGCCTCAGGAGCTGAAAGGTTTGACGAAAGTTGACAGAAAGATAAAGGACTGGAGGCAGCAATAGAAAAGGACACGGCGGACTGGAGCAAGTAATGAAAACCTGTGAAAGTGAAGCAATTTCTGCACTCTGCATCCAGATGACATAAGTGGTTCCCTGTTCCTTCTAGATGTTTTGCTACACTTCTCTCCATTAATTCTGCAGCAAAGTCATTAGGTTTTACACTACAGAACCCACCTATGGAAAGCACTATTACTTCCTTTCAGCACACAGGTAGCTGCGCATGACATAAACATTCCTGACTGCACAAACAGTGAATTGTCTAATAAATCATTTTTGAGAGTACAAATGCTTGGAAACTGTTGAAAAGTCTCAGCTGATGAATGCTGACCAAATTCAGACAGCTACATCTCAGTCAGAGCAAGTCACTGCAGACTCCCCTCCTAGTACACGCAGAGAAAGCAGTCCCGGCAGGCCAAAATTAATATCCTTTTAACGACATGTAAAAAGAGTCAGATAGGTTATGATCTAAAGGATACCATTCTTTCCCAATGACCACCACCCCAGGAGTCAGGCTCAGATGTATCCACAAGGTAGAGGTGCTCACCTTCAGATGGACCCTTTTTACGTGGGCATGTGCTACTTTTGTGAACGTCTGCCAGCAGCCAGTGGTGGAAATGAGAACAGAACTGCATTAAACCTGTGAGCGATGCTCCTAGGAGAGATGAGGTGGGTGAGCAGTTAAGCCCCAGTGATGAGCAGCTGCTGGCCTCCTCAATACAAGACGTTTGTTGAACATCATTCTGTCAGCCCAAAATAGGCACCCTATGCCCTCCCCACACAGTGGCGGCTGCAGACTCTCTTTTATATGCACTCCACTTCCTAACAGCTCATAAAACATTCACAGGACCATCTGAAAGCACTCTTGTGAAATGTTCAAATTATACACCAAAATGCAGATGCGAGCAAGGAGAGCTGCACACAAAGCTATTTGTTCTTAAAGCTGCAGCTGCCCCATTTCCTCACTGGAGCCAAATCTTCTTCCTCTCTCAAGGCCCACACAAAATACAGCTCTTCCTTTCCAAAGGCCACCTGGGGCATTTCACTCTTCCACCTCAGGGAATTCTGACAGTGTTTTCAAAATATTAAATGTGCCCTCATTTACTTCAGCCTTTCTGCCTTTTCCATGCAGAAGGGAGGACCATAACGCTTGGGATGGGGTTGGATATATCATTAATTCCTCAGCTTCTGGAAAAGGCCCTCTTACCTGCCAGATCCCAGAGTGGAGTGATTCAACTGTTATAATCAACTGTTTGAAGAGCAGCAAAAACAAACGGCTATATGAGCATCCTTGAGGACATTTTTTATCCTCTGTCATTAGCTCAGCTCCCTCCTCCATACCACAGTATCAGCTCCTGTCACAGCAGCTCTGCTGCATCCTGCTTACCCTTCACACTCACTCTTTCTGCCTTCTAAGGCACAGTAAGGCTCATCAGCCTTAAATTTAGAAAGCAAATTGAAATTTTGAAAAACTTTCCTCATCCTCCTCTTCTCCCTGCCAACACTCAGCCCTGCCTTCTCCTAGGATTCAGAGCTTTCCCTCTTTTTCCCCTATCCCAAATGTTTAAGTCATTCCCATTTTGTCATAAGAAGACTAATGCTGCACCAAAGTCCTTACTGAACTCCGGAAAAGGAGAATGAAAATGGAAACAGGGTAGGCCAAGATTTGCTGCTGCAGCAAAGTGAGAATATGGACAGGTAGGGAAACTGAAATGAGAAGCCTGGAGCTTGCTATTCTTGCTTCTTTCAGAGGGGAGACAAACATTGTCACACTTCCATGTGCAAACACTGATTCAACAGCTGTAAAGGACTATAGCAAGACACTATATGGGCTGTGCTTAAAGAGCTGATCTTGATCTCATTTTCAAAGGTGGCAATTTTGGGGGGACATTGGCATGATTTTCTAATGATAAAATTTACCCATTTTCACTGGCCAGTCTTATTAGTTTGTTCGCTCTCCTTCCTCCATAGTCTCCCTGCTCCTTCTGTAATCTCAAATCCATCTCTTTGCCAAATCCCCATGGAAATTGGTGGTATTTTCTGCTTTCCTGCTGTTGTTGCATTACTTGCTTTTCCAGGACTGAGCTTACTGGCCCCGTGGCATATTCTTTCCTGCTTCTCATCTTCCTAGATAAAAATCTACTTTCAGTCTACTTTCAGACTCCTACACATATTCCTGACTGCCTCTTCACCATCTTTGACTCACTCCCCAAGCCTTCCCATCTTCCTATTCTGACTTCCTTTCATGGAAGGTATCTTGTGGATTTTTTTAATAGAAATTGTCCACATTCTCTTCTCTCAAATCCCCAGTCTTGTTCAGGTCTAAGAAGCTCCTAATCTAGACGCTGCATTCCCCAAAAGCTATCCCACTGTGGAGTTTTTCTTCCTCTTCTTTATAGCCATCCTTATCTTTGCTTGACCTTCTTGCCAAGCTTTCACTCTTTGTTTTCCCCTCAATATGTACATGCACTCCAAATGTTGGAGTTGCACCTTGAAGTCTTTCCTCTCTAGCAATTGCTCCATGTCACAACATCTTTCATTCACTGAACAAACCAGCTGGCCACTGTCAGGAGTGCCTGCCTTTCTTCTCCACTGTTCCACGTATCCTGCTGTCACCAGAGCCCAAATAGGCTTATAGGCAAAGTCCAAAGCCACTGAATTTTTTGAACTTGGACTTCCTGCAGTCCACTGCCTTAGACAATCAAGCAACACATCCTTGAGATAGCTCATCTTATTTTAGCTCCATCACCATCCCCGACACAGCATGTGTCTTCAGCCTGTCTCCTGGAGAAACTGCCTCAGCTTGCCTTGTCTCTGGCTTTTGGAGGGTACAATCCAGTTGCAAACAGAGAAACTGCATCTGTACACACAGATTCAGCCATTGCTTCTGCAACAGTAGCTTGTGCTTCTGCTTCTTTGCTCCAAAGCTCCTCCCTTCTGAACTAAATTCTCTGCTAGCATCTGACAACTCTGCTTGCGTATCTGTCACTTCTGATTTTATTACGCTGCATTTGAGAGCATCTCCCTCCCCTTCAGATAACCCCTTGCTATTTCCTTTTTTGGTCATTGCAGACATCCCTCTCCTCCTGCTGCAGATCTCGCTGGCCAGTGAATCTGAATGTCAGTCTTTACCTCTACCTCCTTGCAAGATCTCCCAAGCCAGGCAGTGCGTGCATTTCATGCTTTCTGAGTAACAGCTCTGAAATATTACTCATTTTAGACTAACAACCCATCCACCCAGTCAAGTTTTCACCCAAGACCACAGCCATCCTTCAACAGTTTTCCTTTTAGCCTCAACATAAAGCAATCCTGCCCTACATAATGCTGCTGGAAAGCCGTTCTCCTAGTCCATCACACTGGTCGCATTAGTTTTCTTTATTTCTCTCTGATAGCTCTTCTTTTGCGATGTATCAGACAGATTCTTTCTTTTCTATTTCAAAGTCTGTTTGGCCTGCCCACATTCTACTGATCCTCTTTGCCATCATTCAATGGTTAATTCCCACTTGCTATGGAGCCATGGTTTCATGCTCCTCTGGCCATTTGTTCAGTCTTTAATTGACTCTTTTTAAAGAAAAAAAAAAATCAGTTCTTGCAGCACTCCATTACCATTAGGTAATTTAAAAATAGCCATAACAGTTCATCACTTCACGCTGTCAAACTCTCCCTAAAATCTGTCTTCAAGAGGATCAACTCTCCAAGAGCTACAGGATATCAGCAATTTACCTTGCTATTCAATATTCTTACTGCTTCTTGGTCCATCTTTCTCTCGTTCCATGTCTCATACTTGGACAACATTCTCTGAATACTTACATCTTTGTGTTACACTCACAGAAGTCCTATGACAGAACAGTCTAAGACTGGGATCTGCACCCTTATTCACAAAGAATCATTTTAAAAAGAGGAAAACTCAGATTAAGGTGTGATTTGAGCAAGATCCTATAATTTGGAAATGCCCAATACCAAAGAACGATTTAATCATGAGGACACAAAAGAGCTACAAGTTGATCAGCACGGTTTTGCCCCTCTGTTTTCAGAGAAGCTATCATGTCCTGCTGTGAGCTGGTTTGGAAGAACTATGTTGAAACTGTTTAGCTGTTCCCTAAGATACCACCAAAAGTGGAACACAAACAGCCCCCTCGTACCTGCCCAAACTTTAGCACCATTCCCTTGGAGCAAGAGGTTGGAGTTATGGCTCTCTTTTTACCAGGGAGTTCACGCCTGCCTGATGTAAGGACTTAAACCAGCTGTTCCCAGTTGATGTTTCACTTGGCAGATGCAGAACTTTTTGATTCCAAGATGGCAAAGAGAAGGTACTTTGAAGGGAGAAGGAAGAGGAAAGTGCTCGAAGTTGTGCTCCTGACCTCTCCCACACCAGCCAGGGGCAGACGGAGACAGCAACTCTGTCTAGTCGCATCCCGCTGACAAGCATATAAATACTCAGCAGGCACAGAAGGATATTTGAGCAGTGATGTTATTTTCCTGAGTTCCTCTGGTTTCTGGAGTTCAGTGTATATATTTGGCAGATGAGTACGCTTGAATTTGTTACAGTACACCTCCTGAGCTCAGGCAGGACATCCTTCCTGTCCTCGGGCTTCCACAGTAGCACTGTGCTATAGACAGCAGCACAGCTACAAAGCTAAACAAGCAAAGAGACGACCTTGATTCCAGGAACAGACACAGAACTCCACCTCTTGTTGGTCAGGTAGAGCCAGTAGTTATCTATACAGACATTGGGAAGGTATGGGATGCACAGAATATTCCTGTTATTCCTATCCAATCTAAGTCAGAACACCAGTTTTTTCTTCAGAAAATGAAGCTAGTGTGGCTGATACACAATTATAGTATTCTGGGCTTTCAATAAGCTGGAAAGTAATTATTTCCTTTTGTTTGCCTAGTATATTTAGCAAAATAATTATAATTCACTAGATTGCTTTATTTGCTTTGGTACATTGGCAAAGTTCTCTCTCTCTTTCTGTGTTTCTTTCATAGAAACTGTAGTATCATTTTTTGCATGCACATTTTTAGGCAGGGGGTTACACATGAGAAAAAAAAAACCTAAATATTCTCTGACAAAAGTTCCCCTTGAAGAATAACAGAATGGTAGGGGTTGGAAGGGACCTTCAGAGATCATCCAGTGCAACCCCTCTGCCAAAGCAGGTTCACCTAGGCTGGACAGGAATGCATCCAGGCAGGTGTCTAGTATCTCCAGAGAATGAGATTCCACAACCTCTCTGAGCAGCACTGTTCCAGTGTTTTAGCATCCTCAAAGTAAAGAAGTTTTTCCTCACATTGAAATTGAATTTTCTGTACTCCAGCTTGTGCTCATTGCCCCTCGTCCTCTAGCTGGGCACCATTGAAAAGAGTATATCCTCATCCTCTTGACACCCACCCTTTAGATGTTTATAAGCATTATGAGATCCCCTCTCAGTCTTCTCCAGGATAAACAGACCCAGGCCTCTCAGACTTTCCTCATAAGAGAGATGCCTCAGTTCCCTGATCATCTTCACAGCCCTCCGTTGGGCTCTAGTAGTTCCCTGCCTTTCTTGAACTCAGGAGCACAGAACTAGATACAGTACTCCAGATGCAGCCTCACCAGGGCAGAGTACATGAAGGAGAATGACTTCCTTCGACCTGCTGGCCACGTTCTCTTTAACACACCTCAGGACACCATTGGTCTTCTTGGCTACAAGGGCACATTGCTGGCTCATGGTCAACTTACTGTCCACCAGGACTCCCAGGTCCCTCTCTGGGGGAGCGGCTCTCTAGTAGGTCAGCCCCTAATCTGTTCTAGTGCACGGGGTTATTCCTCCCTAGATGCAGGACCCTGGACTTGCCCTTGTTGAATTTCAGTAGGTTCCTCTCTGCGCAACACTCCAGCCTGTCCAGGTCTCTCTCTATGGTGACAGAACCCTCTGGTGTATCAGCATCCCAGTTTTGTGTCATCAGCAAACTTGCTGAGGGTACACTCTATCCCTTCATCCAGGTGGTTGATGAATATATTGAATATATTGAACAAGACCCAGTACAGACCCTTGGGGAACACCACTAGTCACAGGCCTCCAACTGGATTCTGTGTCACTGATCACAACCATCTGAGCTCTGCCATTCAGCCAGTTCTCAATCTGCCTCACTGTCCAGTCATATAGCCCATACTTCCTAAGCTTACCTATGAGGACGTTATGGGAGACAGTGTCAAAAGCNAGGGGCAGACGGAGACAGCAACTCTGTCTAGTCGCATCCCGCTGACAAGCATATAAATACTCAGCAGGCACAGAAGGATATTTGAGCAGTGATGTTATTTTCCTGAGTTCCTCTGGTTTCTGGAGTTCAGTGTATATATTTGGCAGATGAGTACGCTTGAATTTGTTACAGTACACCTCCTGAGCTCAGGCAGGACATCCTTCCTGTCCTCGGGCTTCCACAGTAGCACTGTGCTATAGACAGCAGCACAGCTACAAAGCTAAACAAGCAAAGAGACGACCTTGATTCCAGGAACAGACACAGAACTCCACCTCTTGTTGGTCAGGTAGAGCCAGTAGTTATCTATACAGACATTGGGAAGGTATGGGATGCACAGAATATTCCTGTTATTCCTATCCAATCTAAGTCAGAACACCAGTTTTTTCTTCAGAAAATGAAGCTAGTGTGGCTGATACACAATTATAGTATTCTGGGCTTTCAATAAGCTGGAAAGTAATTATTTCCTTTTGTTTGCCTAGTATATTTAGCAAAATAATTATAATTCACTAGATTGCTTTATTTGCTTTGGTACATTGGCAAAGTTCTCTCTCTCTTTCTGTGTTTCTTTCATAGAAACTGTAGTATCATTTTTTGCATGCACATTTTTAGGCAGGGGGTTACACATGAGAAAAAAAAAACCCTAAATATTCTCTGACAAAAGTTCCACTTGAAGAATAACAGAATGGTAGGGGTTGGAAGGGACCTTCAGAGATCATCCAGTGCAACCCCTCTGCCAAAGCAGGTTCACCTAGGCTGGACAGGAATGCATCCAGGCAGGTGTCTAGTATCTCCAGAGAATGAGATTCCACAACCTCTCTGAGCAGCACTGTTCCAGTGTTTTAGCATCCTCAAAGTAAAGAAGTTTTTCCTCACATTGAAATTGAATTTTCTGTACTCCAGCTTGTGCTCATTGCCCCTCGTCCTCTAGCTGGGCACCATTGAAAAGAGTATATCCTCATCCTCTTGACACCCACCCTTTAGATGTTTATAAGCATTATGAGATCCCCTCTCAGTCTTCTCCAGGATAAACAGACCCAGGTCTCTCAGACTTTCCTCATAAGAGAGATGCCTCAGTTCCCTGATCATCTTCACAGCCCTCCGTTGGGCTCTAGTAGTTCCCTGCCTTTCTTGAACTCAGGAGCACAGAACTAGATACAGTACTCCAGATGCAGCCTCACCAGGGCAGAGTACATGAAGGAGAATGACTTCCTTCGACCTGCTGGCCACGTTCTCTTTAACACACCTCAGGACACCATTGGTCTTCTTGGCTACAAGGGCACATTGCTGGCTCATGGTCAACTTACTGTCCACCAGGACTCCCAGGTCCCTCTCTGGGGGAGCGGCTCTCTAGTAGGTCAGCCCCTAATCTGTTCTAGTGCACGGGGTTATTCCTCCCTAGATGCAGGACCCTGGACTTGCCCTTGTTGAATTTCAGTAGGTTCCTCTCTGCGCAACACTCCAGCCTGTCCAGGTCTCTCTCTATGGTGACAGAACCCTCTGGTGTATCAGCATCCCAGTTTTGTGTCATCAGCAAACTTGCTGAGGGTACACTCTATCCCTTCATCCAGGTGGTTGATGAATATATTGAATATATTGAACAAGACCCAGTACAGACCCTTGGGGAACACCACTAGTCACAGGCCTCCAACTGGATTCTGTGTCACTGATCACAACCATCTGAGCTCTGCCATTCAGCCAGTTCTCAATCTGCCTCACTGTCCAGTCATATAGCCCATACTTCCTAAGCTTACCTATGAGGACGTTATGGGAGACAGTGTCAAAAGCTGCCTTGCTGAAGTCAAGGCAAACAACGTTCACTACTTTCCCTACATCCACGCAGCCAGTCGTGCCATTACAGAAAGATATCAGATTGGCCAAGCATGATTTCCCCTTGGTGAATCCATGTTAACCACTCCCACGCTCTTTTCTAGCTCTCCAAAAAGAAGAGATCAAATCTATATAAGCAATATTCGCAAAAGCAGATGATGCACTGCCTGCTGGATGCAGACTGTCCGCTCTGCCCATAGGGGTGAGTTAAACATGGCATCTTCCTGACCTACGTTCTGTGAGTCCACACTGCCAGAGGAAGAAAGTCAAGCAAGTCAGTTACAAGTCTACCTACAAGTCTGAACACCTTTGCTGTCTTCAACAGCAAAAAGCCCAAGTCATTCCTCCGCTTGATGCCATTTACAAGATGTTGGCCTAAAGCTTTAGCATAAATCACGGCCCAAGCACAAGCCGCCCAGATCTGCATGAGTCTCGTGTTTAAGATGCAGGTGTACAAATCCATTTTGAACTTGGGATTCGAGGTATCACTGATTACAGAAACCTGGGCCCCTCTTCCCAAAACACTTTCAGAGGCAGCACATCCAAAAGCCCATCTGACTGGGTCTTTTCCCTTTGTTTCTGTGCAACTGGGTTATTATTTTTAATTATTTTTATTATTTCTCACTGGGCCTCACATTCTGGAATTGATGTTTACTGAAGTTTCCAATCTGCACTCAAGACAATTTCTAGGGAGAGGTTTTTCTTGCTGTTTTGAGCAGATGAGGTCCACATCTCTTGAGACAGGTAGTGTGCAGCCCTGCCTGATAGAACCCAGGAGGATGTTAGGCACAAGACACTTTTCAGGAGGAGGCTTGGAACATCCCTCAGTAGGCTACCAGCACTACACTAGAGTATTTTTAACAACAGATTCAAAATCTTTTCCTTTCACATAGAGTTATTTTTGAAGCTGTATTTTCGTGCTTTTTGTTCTGCTCAATCCCACTGAAACACACTGTATAGAAAGCACTGACGTAAACTCTGACGAAGGAGCAGAGAAGTGGAGGGGAAAGGCTGTCATTACTTCTCCCCCCACAATTTTTTTTTTTAAATAGCATCTCCTTACCAAGCTCAGCACAAGCACATATTTTGCTTGTAGAGATTGAGATGTTTTGCCTCTGCAAATAGGACGCTGTAATTTTGTCAACTCAGTTCTCAAATCTTGCTCAGGAGGGGGGAAGGGAGAAGGGCTATACATGCAAATCGAATTTTATCCTTTAATGGATTTGCACTCACGCAAGTCCCACAGCACACCATTATAAGCATTTACATTAGACACAGTGATCACATTTCTGAAGCCTTTATCTTTCACCCGTCAGGGGCCACAAGGATTAGATTTCATATCTTAATGAGCGCTCGGTACCAACAATACTGTGTCTCTCACTGCCTGTTTTGTCTTGATGAAAATGCACCTTGCTGGCACGGCTTAGTGAGAACACTCCTCCTTCCTCCCTTCTTTACCCTAACAGCTTATGAGACAGCTGTGTTGTCCTAAAATTATACAGGTATGATTTTTTTTTTATTGTCTATAAAGTAGAAAAAAACCTGTAATGGCTCCCAATTTATTTTAGGCACACTTCAATGGATGTAATGCATCTATGCCTTTGTTAAATTCTGTGCAGTGGGCAAAAATGTGATGCTTCAGAGAGGGAGAAAAAGAGGACGATAGACACAATACCCTTTCCAAATGTCTAGGTCAAATCTTTATATTTTGAAAACTGAGAGTTGATTGAAAAGCTATTTCAAGCAGTAACATATTTCATGCTTACTCCTTTATCTTTCCAGACTTCTGAATCTGACCAGTAGCAGCAGCTTCAAAAGGAGATCAGTTATACTGGAACAAGTTTAAATAGTGTATGATGAATATTAAGAAAACATTTCTTTGCCCTTTAAAAAAAATGAATTAAAAAATTGTTCAACTGTACAGCTGCAGGCAGATAACCCCCAGCTACACAAGTCTCTATATTTAGTTCCTTACGTTGTCTGCTCCGTCTATGGAGCAGTCTCCCTACAGAACAGCATTCTGCCCAGTTGTATCTGCAAGTGATAATTTACTGGAGTCCTGTTTACTTTTATTACTGGTAGTCTAGAAATACTTCCAGTTCACTGGCACTCTGGTTACAAATCTACACATCAATAAGTTTTTCCATAACAGTATCACCTACCATTAAAACCCAGACTGGCACAAGGCACAGGCGGTGCTGCTGAGGGCAGCTGACAACCACAGTGAGCTAAGGCACCTGCCCCCGTGTTTATTTTCTCTTTTCCCAGTTGTGAGGAGGTAGCTGTGCAGCTGGACCACCATACAGCAGGCACTTATTGCTAAGGTCAGGGATGGTCACTCCTAGCAAGCTCAACTCCTGCAACCAACCCTCAGCCTGTAGTAGGAGCTACAGTTTCTCCCTCCAGCCCAGCTGCAGCAGCTCTGCCCTTTCCACTTTCCCTCAAGGGAGCAGCCTGCAGCCTCCCATTCTCAGGACAGCAAAAGCTAGTGGTGCCAACCTCACTGAGAAGTCTACAGGCTTGTTTAGACCACTAAAGCAAACAGCCCGAGCTCAGAGAGCATCATTCCTATTGAAAGACGCTAGGTACCTGCACTTCAGAGCTGTAAGTCAGACACCCCTGAGCACTGGGATAGGACAGTGCTGCTCTCTGTCCTGCTTCACAGAGGCACTGCAGCATGGTTTCACACTGTGAAGCCCCAGCTCTTTCTTCAGGCAACTGTGTTCTGTGCTTTCAGTCAGAGTGAGACAACCCAAACCACGCAGGTTAGATGTTCCCTGCCAACAGCATAACTCTTACCTGGGCTTGTGAAGGTCTAAAAGCAGAGTCAAAGCCATTCTGCAGAGAGTCCAGAAAAGGCTGGATTTTGTAGAGGCCATGCGTTGTCTGGCTCGAGCGGAAGGCCACAATGTGGAAGTACTTCAGGATCTTCTCAAACCGTGACTGAGTCATGATAAGTGCAATGCTCTTGTTGCTGTAGAAGCCGCTGCTCCAGATGCTGAGAACAGACTCACAGTGGTGGATGCTGGTTGATATCATGTAGCCTAAGAAGGCCTTCATTTCTGTCAAGGTGACATCAATCCAGGCATCATCACTTCCAAACCTCTCCTGATACTTCTTGGCATACATGTTGGTTTGGACTACCATATTCTTTAGTACGTTGTCTGGGACAAAGAGCTGAAAAAAGTCCATGGCACTGGCAGTCAGGGGCATTTTTCGTGTTGGACCTAGGACAAAAGCAAGAAGGGAAGATGAGCCCACTCTGCATCATCACAAGACATGTACAGCACCAGCAATTTAAAGCAGGATTAACTTTCCTAGAGCAGTAAAGTAAAGCCAAAGTGATGACATGTCAGTTAATTCCTTTGAAAGTGAACTCACAGTCTGACAGATCTCATCAGGAAACTTTCCCCCTATATTTTCTGTCTTCCTCCTTATATGATACAAATGTAACTCACTGCATAGTTTACTCCTCCATCCTGCACGCTCATCAGTTTGTAGCATGCAGGTCTGTGAGGCAGCATGTGTTTAATTTTTCCACTTATACACTATCTCTACCTTTTACTCTCAGCAGGTGCTTTGACCTTTCTCTGGAGAGTCTTTTATTTGTCCATATGCATCTCAAAGCAGTGCCTTCCCCAAAACAGTCCACAAGGAAGGTGTTTGAGCCCTCCAGAGAGACTGCTGCGCCCCCATCCCACCCAGCCATACATGATTCCTGGAGGCAAGAACCCAAGACCAACTCTCTTTTGCATCTGCAGTTCCTGCCCAGTTCATTGTCATTAA
Organism: Pedionomus torquatus; assembly: GCA_013398155.1. Classification (NCBI taxonomy): domain Eukaryota; kingdom Metazoa; phylum Chordata; class Aves; order Charadriiformes; family Pedionomidae; genus Pedionomus; species Pedionomus torquatus. The sequence continues at coordinate 275,621 of VZRU01002397.1, forward strand.
TGCTGTGACTTTCAAATCTGCTTCCACTCCACACACAGAGCCATGCAGATCATGTCTACACACTTTTGAGCTGTGTCCCCGCCACCACATCAAAGCCTTATCCTGCACTCTGACATTGCCATAAGACCACACCACCAGAACAAGTCAAAGGCACCATGCAGCTAGTGTCACTGTCCCACGTCACAGGGAATATTATTTTTAGCATTACAATGCATAGGTTGGTCATCTTCCTCCCATAATGTAATAAGCCTTGTGGTCCCATGGTGTCATTACTCCACTTTTCACTGATTTTGCACATTCTCTGCCAGTTTCCACTATTCCATAAGATGAGAGGGGAGGGAAGGGAAAGGGAGACCGTAAGGGTTGTCAGCACTGTATCAGTGTAACAAGGTTATCCTGTCAGACACCAGATTACATTAAACTGAATTAGGAATATCAAGCCTACAATACCAGGGATGCAGACACCAGTCCTTACAGACTTCTATCCTCTAATCCCTTCCGTAAGTTGATTAAGCTCAATTTTTATAGTAGTGTTTTTCATGCTCCCCCCCCCCGTGGCAGTGCTTTAGTCACCAGGTAAGGGCTATGGAGACAGGGACATTCCCTATTTTCCTACAGAAGCAGTGAAAATCAATACACCTTAGAGGGGCACCATGGACAAACCCAACAGACAGGGCAGTGCTTAAGAGCAGTTCTACATCTCCATGCGAAAGACGTCATGTTTGTAGCCCTAGTGAACTCTAGTGAACTCAAGCTTAAATTAGAAGGACAGCAAAAATAGCACCAAGACATTGAAATAGTGAACCTTCAAATTGCAAAAAATTGTCAGTAAAGCAAAGAAAGATGGAAATCTTTTTTTCCAAGTGCAGTGGAGAAAGAAACATATATTTAAAGATTACTTTCCAATTTTAATTTGTGAGATTGAGAAACTGGAAGTAAAATAGTTCAGTTGAAAGCACATTCTTCTAAATAGCAAGACCAGAGTAAAGAGTCCCACACAAACTGTGTTCTGGTAAGGACAGTGCAGAAAATTTCAGCCCAAATGATAAAAGGTTTTCATTAACAAGTGAAAACTATGGGGCCAGAATAGATAATATTTACTTAACCTAAACTGCTATTGCTGTAATAAAGCCTCTTAACACTTCTCTTCTTCAGATCAGGAGATTTATATTATGCTAGCACCTGCTAGACTGTTATAGCTGACATAAAATGCTCTACAACTGATTCTGAATGAATGACTTATGGTACATCACTTCCTCCTTCCACACAGCTTTATCATGTTTTGACATCCTACAGTAGATACGGCTTTCTGATACCAACACACGGCACAGAGTGCATTCCTACTAATGAAGGAAGTCTTGAATAGCTATTGAATACAACTCCAGTGCCCAGTCAGCTTTCCGGCTAGAGCACAGAGGCAGTTTTACAAGTCTTGCCTTTAGAACCAGAAGTTGGGAGTGGGGGTAACATTTTAAATCTTGCCTACAGCAAACAAAATGCAGCCATAGAGCATTACATCTTATGACATTAAATATGTCAGTCTTGAGACAGGTGGACAAGGACAGTAGGCTGGACTTCATCTTTATGAAGTCAGGAGCAGTCAGAAGCATAAAAAGGTACCTTTGTGTGTAAATAAGTTTCCGATAGCCGCACAAGTTTACCTTGAAGAGAGATTATGAAAAACTGCCAGGTCTACTGGGTAGGACAAGCCCTTCTTACCCAGAAGTCCTGCTCCAGCCACACAGAATCTCCTATCTGCTCTCCTTCAAGTAAATATGCAAGATTTGTATCCCACTCATCATGCAGAACCCACGCAGCTCTAAAAAGGTGAGCTGAATCACTCTCTGACTCAAACACCAACCTAATTGTTGACTAAATATAATTCTGAAAGGCCCTGTATAAACTCATTGTCTTAAAAACCAGCCTTTATTGGCAGAGCGAGCACAATTGATTCATAATTTACTTATATGCAATAAAACAAGAGTGACATTGAATTTCTGTAGGAAGAGAACTGAATTTTTAACGTGAATTGGGTTTTGCATAGTTAATGACTTGTCTAAAATAAATTATTTAAATATGACTTTCTATCTAAGTACACAATATATCCCATATATTGAGCCAACTGTGTAAGAAACCCAAGAAGTAAATTCACACATTTTAAGGATTTTCACATTGACTTAAATGGCATTTACCCAGAAAACACTGATAAGAGGAGTTCACTGTTCCATACATGCACCATTTACCTTTCAAAGTTTTATTTAGTCAAATAAAATAGTGGCTTTGCCTAATTTCCCATTTTCAGAATAAATATACAATTATGACTTTAAAATTCATATTTTTTCTCTCCACTGTCCTAAAGTGTGTGCATGGAGAATATATTTATTTATGTAGGGGTTTTTTGCTTTAAAAACCAATCAGGCTTTCCAGTGTAAGTTATAGAGCCAGAAAACAAAAGCACTCTTGGTATTTCCAAACAGGTAGCTAGTCCCAGTGGTCTGTGGACACCCAGGGTGAGACAGAGGTCTACTGAGTAACCTTTGGCCAGGCAGCACACACACCACTGCTAGCATTTTGGGCTTGCTTACGTGACTTTGAAGAATGTGTAAAATAACATAAAGTTCTTCTGTTACGATGCAACGTGCACTCACAAACTCTCCTTCCTTCTCGCCCTGTCCACCAGCAAAAACTTGCACGTGCAACCAGGAGCAATTACCTTGCAAGTCATTACTGCTACTACAACCTATTTTGACCAGGTTCATTCCATTTTCTGTTTTGCACTCAGAAGCAACTTCTCCCCCAGAGCCATAGCTATTTAAATTTTAAGAACAGACTCAAAAGAAATGAAGAAGCTTAAGCAGGGAAAGCCACTTGTGTTTCATACTGGAGATAGGATTGTGGAGAGGAGGCTGGCACCTTGCCCTGGGAGTGCACACTGCAGAGCCTCTTTTGGCACAACTCAGCTCAGGGCAAACTGCAGCAGCTTTGCTGGGTCCAAGGCCTGGCACGACAGCGGACTGACCGCTCAGCTTCTCAGCAAACATACACACTGCAGAAAAAAACAAAAAATTTAAAGAAAAAAATTAAGAAAAAGTTCATGTGAAACTTTTATGTGACCATCCTTCAGGCTGTCCCTGTGTGTCCTCCTACAGTCTCTGGTCTTCTCTCTCAGATGGTCCCGACCAGTCACATTTTTCCCACTGCTCGAATCCCACCAGCTTCTAGCCTTCCTTACTGAGCAGCAGATTAGGAAAAAAGTAACAACTCCAAGTGGATTAACTGCTTTTTTCTCACTTCACTGGTTTGAAGGACTAAGCAATTTTAACAGATTTTTAATAAGTTAATTTATCCTTTACTATTTTTCCCATTCTGATAATCTACCTTTTACTTAGTAGCTCAGAATTCAGACTCAAAGATGGAAAGCTTCAAAACTAGAACAGGTTGCCCAGAGAAGCTGTGGATGCCCCATTCCTGGAAGTGTTTAAGGCCAGACTGGATGGGGCTTTGAGCAACCTGGTCTACTGGGAGGTGTCCCTGCCCGTGGCAGGGGGGATGGAACTCGATCATCTTTAAGGTCCCTTCCAACTCCAACCATTCTATGATTCTATGAAAACCTACCATAATCTATTGGCACTTACAACATAATATAGAAATCTCAAGGAGGTCAAAAGCGTTGTCATTTTAGGTAGGATAAATCAGATGTGTAAGAAGAAAACACAGTGGAAGAAAATTCTGCTTTTGCTCTGCTGCACAAAAGACTAAATGCTCTCATTCAAAGTTTAATAGAGGTTCATGATAAAATAAGCCATTACCTTGATCGGCCCAGGTATCACTGTATATAGGCTAATCCCAGTTGCATAGTTTGGAAAAAAACCTTGTACAGAGCTAATCCAGAATCAACTTTGAAATTATTTTCAACTTTGAAATTAATTTAACCTCACTAGCAACAGGGCAGAACCCAATAGTCCTGAATCAGGCACAGGAGTAGCAGAACCATTAGTTTAAGAATTTAGAAGTAATTTTTTTTTTCCTCTTTGCACAAAAACCTAACAACTCATTGTCATACACGAGAGTAGCACATTTAGGTGCTACTTTTTTTTTTATTACTTTTTTTGACAATTGGGAAGTATTTTCTCTTCTGACACATGGCACAGCTTTCAAAGACCAGGGTCTGAAAAGTCAATTAATTCTTTCTTCCCAAGTCCAAGCAATTAAAGACTGTTTTATATTCTGGAGAAGTCACCTTTCCAAAAGTACACAACATGATTTTTGGGTCTAATTTAGAGAACATATAAAACTGCTGATGGAAGATTTCTGTCAGAAAATAAACATTAATCAAAAACATCATGACATTTTCACAGAAAGTGTCAATTGATAAAACATGACAGACAGTTTAAACAATTTTTTATCTTTCTCAACGAGTAGAGACCAATAAAAAGAGCTGAAAAAACAGCAACAAAATCAAGACCACTATTTTAATATATCCTGAGTGAGATTTTTCAGAATTTTGGTTTCACACCAAGTTCCCTCATGCAAGCTTTGGAAGCACTGGACCTTATCTGGCTTGCCAGAAAATCAGTTTTCATGTCAGCTTTATTCTTAATGGCCTGGAAGAAATGTACATAGACCATTCTCAAACGATAGGCAGTTTGATGGCCTTATGACAAGCCTGTCAAGACAGCTTGAAGTAAGTCCATGTAACAGTTCTCCTCTGCATTTTTTTCCAATTTATTTCAGATAACCGTTCTCCTGTAAGAACTGGACAGCAAGTATCCAGGTCTTTCATCTAGAATATTATGCAGCATTTATTTCATTCATCTTCATTAATAAAAGCCACCAAAGCTTCAGTGACAACTCTACTTTGTCAAGTCAAAGGACTCATCCTAATTTATACCAGCTGTGGTTCTGACCAATATTTCAGGGCAAGTAGATGCTTGCATTTGCTATTTTGGTAGATGAATATTACTTGCCTTTAGGACTGCCTGGCACAAATATTCTACATAAATGATCAAAACACAATCCATACTGTAGAGTTGCTTGGAGCTCAGAGCCAACTATGCAGATACAATTGAAAAAACTCACTGCACACAACTCCCAAACAGTCACTCTATTGGCTTTTTTACATGAGAAACAAGAAACTGGAGATGGTCCTTCCAAAGATGATTCTCTTAGACCATAACAGCTCCCTCAGCAGCCCATGCTTCTAGGTAAGTTTTTATTAGGTCACCTTCCCCCAGAAATTTATTTTGCACCCTTGCCTGTACACTCAGTAGCACACACTTTTGTTCTACATTTGGTTTCAGTTACGTTTATTTCAAGTGATTTAGGAAAGTGTGATTTCACTCCACTTCTAACCTTTATAAGCAAGCCTTTGACAATGCCTCCACCTCTGCATAAAATAACCGTAGTCACAAAAATTCTACCTAACAGTTTCCGTGAAAGGGCACTTTCCCTTGATACAACTTGAAAGAGAAAAAATGTTTGTAGAGGGAACAATTTTCATTTACAGAAATGGTAGAAACACATATAAAAATAGACAGCATTTGAGCTGGAGGATTAGTGCTTCGGGGACAGAGTAGGAGGTTAAAGAAACTTAACTATTCTCCTTCCTCCACATAAATATTAGCCCTTTAAGGCCAGGCTGGCTGGGGCTCTGAGCAACATGCTGTAGTGGGAGGTGTCCCTGCCTATGGTAAGGGGGTTGGAACTCGATGATCTTTAAGGTCCCTTCCAACCCAAACCATTCTGTGATTCTATGATTCCCTTTCCTGCCCAGCATTAGAAAGAATTGTCTTCCTAGCAGCATCAGCAATAAAGTGATCCACACATTGTACTCTGACTTTAAGAACTGGGTTGAAAAGTGATCCTAGGACAAATGATAAAGGACTGTAAACCAGTGCACAGCTGCTTCATGCTGACTCTGGTCAAAAGAGTCCCTGGCCTCCACACCAGACAGCACCAGGTAAATAAAGAACTTATTTAGTAAATCAAACAGTAAAATTTAAACTAAATGATAAAAATTAGCAAAGTATTTAGCAAATTAAGGTGCTTCCTGCAAATCAGCTTGCTTCCCTGCTAGGTACTGGACCCAGATTCTTATCTCACTTTCTTCAGCATTATAGCAAAAGCCTTGAGAGTCAAGTCTAGCATGCCATTGACCAAACATGTGCTGTGCCACCAACAGCATTGGTCTGAGAATGAGAACATTTGAGAGATGTTGCAGCAGTCTTTCACGGAAGTGTGGCTTGTAGATTTCAGCCACAGTCAAAAAACAATTAAGAGTAAAAATAAAATTCCACCTGTATAAGCATTAGCAATATTTGACTCTGCCTCCAAAGGGAGGGATTCTGTTGTTGAAGGAAGAAAAATAGCCGAGTGTGTTTTCCAGGCAAATCATCAGAATGTTTAATTTATCTTTTGTAAATAAAAGTCAATAAGGAAGTGACCCAACTAATAAGGTGCTGAAAAGCCTTCTTGCAACTCCTGCATTTACATGCAACACATTTATGCCACTGAAAAATGAATCCCTTGGTTTTGAGCAAGTCTCATGAGGAAATTATTTTCTTCTTTGTTCAAAAATTGATCATTTAAAAAAAAAAAAAAAAGAAAAAAAGAAAGAATTTATCAACTGGAAATCCAGACGGTTGAGTAAAGCTTTGTGACAACCTTTTCATACAAGAACATTTGTTTCAGTACAGAATCTCCTAATGATTCATCTCCATCCCACATGAGCTAAGGTAGCTACAGTACCGGTCTCTGCAATTCCTTCCTGGCAGCTACAGCTCCTTCCTAGAGAAGACAGAGAACAGTTGTTAGCGTAAGCACACAGTCCCCAGAGTGTTCAGTGCTACTTCCCACGCACAGGACTAAGCACCTATTGCTGAACTCACTTGGGAGAGGATGATGAGCGGGGCACTCTTGCTGCAACCAAACTAGGAGGGCTCAAAAACCAGAATCTGCCCTAGGAAGCTGGTGCCAGGAACTCTATAGGAATGATATTCAAGCTATTTTCCAAACCTGCTTCCTTTGAGCTGTACCAAACTCCTTCAGATGTTACTGCTGTCTGTAGGAAAGCATGCACATGCCTTTCTAGGTGAACTTCACAGACTGCCCAGTAAGACAAGGTTTCTCTTCTGTGCTTTCCCCAGACTGGGAGACAAAGGTATTCTTATCACTTTACATATCATCATAATAAATCAATCAACACTTTAGTCACAGGCATCCTCATTTGAAGGCTGCACCATCTCTATCAGAGAAGATCATAACACACTTGCATTTACACAGCTGCTTTTAAACTTGTGATCGTCACACTTTATATTCTTCATGTTCCTCTCCAACATCCTCAAAAACCTTGAGACAAACAGTTCCAAACCGCATGTTCCTTGCTGGTGCATTAGGCTTAGAGGCAGAAGAAAGTCTAAATATTTTCTTAGGACAGCTAAGAAGATACAAGTGGAGGTCATGTATTTGCAGTCTTAGCTAGGGCCAGGGCTTCTTTACGTATGCATAGTATCACTTTGCGTGCTGCTTTCTTTTTGCCCATTAACTCCTTTTGTTAGACTGCCTTTTTCCATCCTTGTTCTGCCTGGCCTTAGAAGTGACCACTAGCACAGGATGTCTGAACATCTGAACTCAAAAATAGCCAAGAGGATGGAAAGTTCAATAAATGATTTCTATATACCATGCACAACATCCCTAATCCTCTTACCACATGTAGGATACAGTACTCCCAACTGCCTAGGCTTCCAAGTAACTCTTATAAACCCAAAACTTCTCATTGTTAAGAAGCCAGAGCACTTCTTCAGCTACAAAGTGTAAATAAAAATAATTTTTAAAATGCAATCACCTGTGCAAATAGGTGGATTTACTTCTTGTGGTGCCTGTGTTAATTCCAGAGTGACGCAGACATGTTTATAAACCACTGTATCCGCAGGGAAGGCTTTTGGGGTGTTGTATCTACAGAGAGTGAGCCAGAAACACAACTCAGAGCTAAACAGTGCAGTGAAGTCAGAGCAGCATCTAGAAATAGCAGTCCCAAAGCAACACAGCTCTGCTCCTGCAAACCTCTGCCAATGTTGTGCTCAGCAGTAATGTTGTGCAGTTGTATTCTATGATCTCATGCCAACGTAACTGCTCAGCAGCCAGCTGCCCCCACGGCCCCTACCATGCTGCACCGCTGCCAGGGCACAGGCAGGCAGGAACAAGGCAATGGAACTAGGTGTGCAAAGAAGGGCATCATGTGTCTTCAGAAAGGAGCTTCTCTTCCTCAGGAGAGATGCTTTGCAACTTTGGAGTCAAAGTACGTCTCTTCAAGTGCAGTCTTAGTGTGCTATACTCTAAATCAGGCACAGAAGAGATCTGAAGTCACCAGAGAGGCACGGCTTATTGGTAGCCATCCAACAGATCAAATCACAGCCACACTTAGAGATCACCTCCTCCACTCTGCTTGGGGGCTGCCAGCATATGAACCAATAAAAGCTGTAAGAGCCTGTAGGATTTAATCACTGTAAGAAGATATATAAGTTTATAAAAGGAAGAAGTAGCTTTTATTTCTCATTTTGGACCTAGCAGCAATAGACACTTCATACAGCAGGGATTTTTCAAAGACCTTCATGATCTGCTCATGTTAAAAAAAATAAAAATAAGGGTTGCTGGTGATGAAATCTGATTCCTATTAAGTAGTAGAGTGAAAGGCAAAGCCAATAAATCTTTCTGCTATATAAAAACCAGGCCCAAACATCAGTTCCTTAGATCTGCAGGTATAGTTACACAGCACTTGCATCTGCAAGGTAAATTTAAATTAGTAACATGGGAACAACCACTGCAAAGCACATCCTTCTGTTTGCAAAGTGGCAAGCACTTCACGTTAAGGATTCCTACAGAGGCTTCTGAGCATTATCACAACAGAAATAACAGCTTCCCATTCTGTAATCACAGATTAGGACATTTATAACGCAAGACCTCAGTGACTGAAGCTTCACATTTCCTAGCTATGTTCCTCCTCTTACAGAAGAAGCGTGCAGTCTTCGCAGTAGGTTTCAAAACAGATCTTGTATTACTATACAAGAGATAAATCCTTTACAATTTGGGAAAATCTGTCTGGAACAAAAGCCTATGACTGATTAGAGGCCATAGGCAGAATCAGTGGCATGCTTAAGGTAACGTTTTAATAACACAGTAATAAGGAATTTTCTGAGTATGTTTTTTTCCTCTATAAACCCTGCCCCCTTGTCCTATCCTGCATGCTGTTATTTACTTCTTGATTGATTTTCTTAAAGCGGAAAGATGTAAGCAGCTTCTTTCAAATCAGGCTGGCTTATGATTTCATGATATGATGTAGTGCATTTACTAGATGACAAGCAGCTGGAAATGTTTCCATTTAAATAAGGGCTGTGAATTTTAACTTCTGCTCAAAGACAACATATCTTTATCATAGTTACATTGAATGGTTGGGCTAGGTGATCTCAGAGGTCCCTTCCAACCTGGACAATTCTATGATTCTATGATCTGACCCTGACCTTCCCCAGGCTCCACCTCTCTGCTGGTTTTCCCACCCTTCTTTCTGTGTTTTTGAGATACTCCATACCTCAGATTCCCATTCCTGATATCTCACTTAAGCAATGAGATGAGGTTTATATTAGTATCAATTCTTCAAGTCTGTAACTGCTGTTTCTACAGGTACATTTTGAGACAAGGATTAGCTGTCAGATACAACATGTGGTCAGCTGGGTCAGTGTTGGTTAGGACTCATGTTATTCAGTTGCAAGTCACAGAATAGGCCAGCCTGTGCTGTGGTTGCTCAAAAAGAAAATTTAGATATCTCAACCTCCTCTGGTTCCTGTTCCCCTTTTCTCCTCTGCTCCCAAGCACTGCCCTGTGTGAATTAGCACAGTACTGACATCTACAGTCATACTTTTATACATGCTTTTTCCATCAAACCCTTTCTGGCAAGGAATACCTAATTAGCAGGTGAGCGTGGATCAAATGCCATAACTACTGGTGAAGGATGTCTGCTGCTGGAGAATTCTCTCTTTCATTTTGAAGACAGTGTAACGTTACATGAAAGTGCTTAAAGTTGTATTCCCTGCCTCTTCTTCTACAATTCACAGGTATGAGCATGCCACATATAGACACTCTTCTATCATTCTCAACATCATGGAAGAAGTGTTCAAAATCTTAATGTGTGGACTCAAATTCTGTGGGCTTAAAAACAAAACACCAAAACGGTGACACACATATTTCTGCAAGTAAGCAATGGCAAAAACATACTCTTCTATATAGTCCAGCCAGCCAGTTCACCAAAATCAGTTTCATTTTCTAGCAGATGAGAAACAACTCGCATGGAGCTGCTGTTGCATATCCCTTTCACACCTTGGCCAGTTCCTGTTGTCAAAAAAGTGCCCAACAACTGTGTGGAGCACACATCAGTGTTTATCTGGGACCGCAACATTTTCTACCAGAAAAACTCAATTCTCTAGATGCCTCGCAGCCTCCACTTAAATAGCAAACAATTGAGGGTTATTGAAGCATGGCAAAACTCTTCTTCCTTTTATTGCTACTGACATCCAAGCATCTCTGCCACTGTGTTTTCTAGAAAGCTTAGACCACTCTGTTCACGCCCTGAGACGCTGTCTCAGTCAGTGTTCATTTATCAGAAACACCAGTGCTAGCTTGCATTCCAGGAGAGATCAGCCTGTGCTGCTGCTCCAGCCAGGGTAACAGCATTGCAGTTTTGGCATCAAGAAATGCTCATCTCTTTCCAAACTTTCTTTCATTTCCTCATTTGGTTTTTAAGCACTCTTTGAATATGGAATCCTGCAGGAAAAGGAATATCTGAGAACCTCAAGTTTTGACAGCTAAGTTTCTCCTTGGCTGTCTTGGCTCTGCGTGCAGGAATTGCAAGGCAAATACAGAGGAAGAATACATATCTCCACAGGGAGGCTCCTGCTTCCTAAGCCTTCCAGACTTTACTGCTAAAGCTGGTTTTATATTATAGACAAATTTGCTCCATTGTATTGCCCTTTCCTTTTATCAGCTCTTGTTGCTATGCTCACAAAGGATTCTCATTTAAACAACATTTCTCCCCATTCATTCTTTATTTATGTTGACTGACTCATAAAGTAAAATTAAGTAAGAGACCTGGTGTGTTTCATCCAAACCCATCAGCTTCTTCTAAAATCTGCAGCTTCTTTCCTCCTCACTAACTGTGAATAGTCCTAACTAGGTAGCACTTTCCCTTCCACATCAAGAATTGATTACATTTCTCCCTTAGGCCCAGATTGAACTAGGTCCTAAGTGCTTTACCAGCCATCAATGTTTTAGTGGGAAAAAAACACTTCTTGAGATTATTAGCAAGGCTGGGTCTGCAGATTTTATAACCTAGTGTGATCAAAACCTCACACCCGCTAGGCAAGCCAGAATGTTATTTATTTGGGAAGGAGGGAGAAAGGAGAGAGAAGACAGAGGAAGCAGGTGAATATACCACTTTTCATCACAGCTAAACACTAGATCTGTCTGGTACTAAGAAATTCTCTCTCTGAACCAGGACTGAAGACACCTTCTGCCAGAAGGTCTGGCAGAGGTGAACACAAATGACCACAGTCCTGCTTGTCAAGCACTGTCTGCTTGCCCACGTAAGAACTTTGTATCAGGATCCTGTCATAGACCTTAGTGCAGTGGTCTCCAACATGGGGTACTCCCACCCCAGGGAGTGCACAAGACAATGTGTTGGCATGATGGAAAAAAGTATAAAAGTATTTTTTACACTGTTAAAACAAGATTTTTGAGTATTGGTTTTTTTTTTTTTTCATCTTTATCTCATCTTTTTAAAATTTCTATTTTTGATGTATCATAGAATCATAGACCGGTTAGAGTTGGAAGGGACCTTAAAGATCATTGAGTTCCAACGCTCCTGCCATGGGCTTGGACACCTCCCACTAGTGGCAGGCACACCTCCCACTCTGATCTAAATCTCCCTTTTTCTAGTTTAAAACCACTGCCCTATGTCCTATCACTACACTTCCTGACAAAGAGTCACTCTCCTGCTCTCCTGTAGGCCTCCTTCAGATACTGGCAGGCTGCTATAAGGTCTCCC
>VZRU01002397.1:287934-304466 GCA_013398155.1 Pedionomus torquatus
CTCTGGATGGCATCCCTTCCCTGCAGCATGTTGACCACACCATTGATCTTGGAGTCATTGGCAAGCTTGCTGAGGGTGCATTCAATCCCACTGTCCATGTCTCCCATAAAGATGTTAAATAGTATTGGTCCCAGCACTGTCCCTTGAGGGACACCACTCGTCACCAGCCGCCACTTGGACATTGACCCGTTGACCACAACAGGGCTGAACTTGTTTATAATGGATGTTTGTAATGTATATAGTATATTAGTATAGTAGTACATGTATATAATTCATAAATAAATATGCATAGATTGGGGGTACCTGCTTAAAAAACTTCTACTGATAGGGGTGCAAAAAGTGTTCTCCAGGGTGTTTGGGGAAAACTACCCTATAGTCCTTCAGTAATAGCATTCAGGAATAAAGCAGCCAAGCAGACACAGTTCACTGTCATTTTAGCCCAGAGCTGAGTGTGCACTTGAATCCTATAAGCTTCAGCTGAACTACCAGTAGGTTTTATACCAATATAACCAATTTGCTTTGAAAAAGGAGTAATTTCACTTTGCCCTCCCTAGAGAGCCATTTCTCTTGTAAGAACAGGGGAGTGTCGGTATCAGCCACAGGTACTTTTGCACTGGTACAGCAGTTTCCATGTCAGTCTGCTATAGTCTAGTAACATGCTAATATCATTTAAGCATGAGCTTATATGCTCCTTAAGATTCAAAGGATAAAGGACTATATTCACATTCTTCATTCATTCTTCACCATTCACCTTAGGAGTTATTTTGTGTCATTTACAAATCAAAAGGATGTGTAACAGTCTTGTGTTTTTCTCCAGTGGAAGTAAGTTTCCAGAGCACACACTCATGGTGCAGTCAGCCATGCAGATTATTAATCCTATAAGAAAGACTGAGGCTGTAATATCCAAAGTAATAGGAAAGAAGGGAAATGTCTTTCTACCACAATAATCCTCTGCAGTCTCTTCTCCAGCTCCATTGTTCTCCCTTCTGAGCCTTACAACGATTACTCAACAGATTGTGGTTGTTCTTCTCAAACCTTAGCAAACAAATTACAACTGATGTGCTCTTCAGGGAACATGCACTTTACCTTTTATCGTGGGTTTTAATGCTAGCTTCTGCCACTCATACTCAAATCTAATAGCAAACTTATTGCTGTTGTAAGTATATAAAATGTTTATTAAAAGCTAATTAAAAAAGCTTTTAGGGAGCAATCCAGTCATGCAACTCGCCATGGAGTTTTGGGCACGTAACAGTGTCAGGCACTTAAGGTCCTTGTATAGCCAAAGCAAACAGATTATACATTTCAACAAACATCAAAATGGATTTCTTAAGAAATTTTTGAGACTACAGTTTGGGAGTTAACTGACAACACTCATCTCTACTAGGTCTCTTAGGCTCCAGTTCAGAAGAGAGCATTTAGGGCACATAAACTACAGAGATCAAATTGTTCTTAGGCACCAGTGCAACACTACACTGAAGTGACTGTATTTCAAGTGAGACTAGGCACATTTCTTGTAGTCCTGGACTGCTCCAAACAAGTAAGTGGTAGAAGTCCTGTTATGTCAAGTGATGCAATCTGTATAAAAACAGGAATAACTAGAGAGGAATGCACAGTGAGAAGTATAGTACAGAGACCTCCAAGACGCAGCAAAAGAGGCACTTACTTAAAGACTCTGCTTAAAACACCTAACTCATCCTACTTGAGTTTAAATGCTTGCTTACTTTCTCCTCCCCCTTCTAAGCTACAGAGAAGGCAACTTACAATGGCTGTCTACACCAGAGGTCACAGAAAACAGAACTTAAAATCTGTGTGTCTCCTTTAGGAAGCATTCAAGCTCCACCAGTATGCAGAATGAGTTTAGCTGGCCTCAAAGAGGAAAATAAAAGCCACACCAAAATGGCTTGAACTTTTTTTTTCCTTTATAGGAATTATCACTTGGCTTTGGCCACATACTCCTGCCTCTAGAATCAGTGTCTGGGGGATAAAGGGCTCTAAAACACACTGTGCAAGCAAAGGAAGCACCAAATATAGAAGACCCAATCCTTATCCCCACCAACAGAGATGATGGAGGAGAAGGGAGAATATTCCTTAAATGCTTGCCACAAAGAATTGGGCCCCTTATTCAGTACATTAGACTCTAAACTTCCACTAGTCTCCCACTAGGCAGCAGGAGCACAGATGTACTCACACCTCAGTCTCAATAAAATGCTTACTCAAAACTCTGGAAGGGGAGCTGACAACCACAAAGTGCTACCTTCACCCAAAGAGAAGGTCGATTAATGACAATATAACCAAATCCATGGATAATCATCACTCTTATTAGATCTGAAAATCGGATTTCGTTGAACTGCACACTGTATTCCTTCCAGCTCCTTAATGCTAAATTTGATGTTATGGTGGGTGTGACAGTTGTTCACATATCCCATCTCCTACACGCTCAGATCTGGAGCATTAGCTGGAGCAGGTGTGGATGAGAAGCATGGTCAGAGGCATCTGGCCATCACTTTGGTATGGTAGAAGTACCAGCTGTCATCCTGATGTGAAACTAAGAGCACAATAACACACAGAGTCTGTTTTCATATAGCCTTGTCTCCCAACATCGACTAGCTTTTTCATCACAGGATGACATTAGAGCCTACAGGCTCTTCTCACTACAAATGTGCTGTCTAATAAGGATTGAACTCAAGCAAGCCATCTTTCAGCAAGTACAATTCAAAAGGCTGTCACCCTCATCTACTATTTTTGCATCAGGTAAATGAGAATTCAATACCTGAAAGACCTTTACCTTCTCCTCCCACAGAAATGGACCTGAGCACATGGGACTGAGCACAACTGTAAAAATTCTGGCTTACTAAGAGCAAAATTTGAACAATGAACCCCTGCCCCAGACTACCTGCAATTTTAACAGGAACAGTGGAGACATGGTGCCCAGCAGAGCCTAGAAGAATAAAAAAAAAAGGAAGTTCCATAATGGCTAAGAACATGATGTTAAGATGTGAAGTATCAGTAGGATCTATATTAAGACGCAAGAGAAACATTCGTTTTATGACAGCAAAGGATTCTAGGAAGCGAAATACAATTAGAGAAACTATAAATGCTGTAGCAGAGAAGAGCAGGTTAGGAAAAGGTTATACTACAGATTAAAAGGATTCAGTAGAAACAGAAAGCTTCAAAGTAAAGTTTTGAACAGCTTTTGTTATACTTGTTTCTTGCTCCTTTTCTGATTAAAGTATTGTGCTGAAGCATTCTCCCTTTAGCTGCCCATTTTGGTTTTAAAAAGAAAGGACGCTATCTCCCTTTTATCTTAGGAAGAAAGCTGACATTAGAACAATTGGTGGCACACTGCTCGATGTCAAGCTGCTCCAGGTCAAAGACCTGAGGAAAAGGCACAGTTTGTATTTTAACATTTCACTCGCTCAGCTGCAGTATCTGCCCATAAATTGCTATCAGATATTTCTGCTTCAGCACACAATACAAATGGCTGCTTTTAGAAAGCAACTAATGCTCACTTACTTTCTTTTCATCAGTCCAGGGAGAGACAGCTAACGGCCAAAATGAAAAGAGAGTTAAAAACTGGCAAAATCTCAACATTAACAGTGTCATGTCCGTGTCATATGCCTAGAACAATTTCATATTCAGTACCCACTTTGACAATACCAACTCAAACATATCTATAGCTGACTATTTATAACCATCATCTGTCCCAGAGAGCAAGTAGGTGCTTGCACTACAATTTGCACTTGACAGAGCTGAACATGGTTTGTATTTATCCCAGTTTAGAAGTACCTAATCCTGCATTCCTGCTTTCTCCATGTCGCCCAGATCCTCGACTGAGAGAGGAGTTGTCTGGATGAAGGCAGGTAACTTTGGGTAAGAGATAGTTTCATTTTTTATCAGAACCGAATGTACAATCAAGACACTAACTTGCAATGCTGTGCTGATTGTCTTACTAGACAATAGCTAGATTTGTTGACCAAAGTAAACTTTACCAATAATGAATTTTTTTTCTCTAATAAATTTCTCATTCTGCAGAAAAGTATGCACACCTGACATCTAAACTATTGGTTTTCTAGGTAGCATTAAGCAGAGTTTTAATTATCTTTAGTGGAGATAGTGACATATTTAGTACCTTTGAACACGGAACTATAAAACCTTACTTGGAACCCTATGCAATTTGCCAATGAAGAGCTGATCCAACTACCACTAGAAGTATGAGTGTATTCTTGCAAGGGAAAATAGAAAAGAAACCTGTTACTTTCTCATTTTTAGCCTACGGGTTTAAAACAAACAAACAAAAACAAACAAAACCAAACAACCATGGGGGAGAGAAGTAAATCTCTTACGTATTTACCTGAGGTAAATACCAGGAAAAATAAAAGAACTAAGTGCCAGCAGTGCTTTTTGCAAGATTAAACAGTTTTGCAATGCTTACAAAGAAATGAAGAAGAAACCTTTTGATACCCAGTCCATGAACTGGAGAAACAGGGAGTAGACATCTTTGTCCCTTCTTGCTAAGATATCTGTTACATGGTAATCAGTTATTGCAGACGTCTGGACTATGACTTAGGTGGGCTTGTTCCAGATGTGCTTGTCTTCCTCTACGTAGTCATCTTCATGGTCTACCGAGGTTTGTGTTGGGATAAAGATTCAAGGAGGCTGGGCTGCATTAAAAGAAGCATGACCAGCAGGTCATGGGAGGTGATTCTCCCCCTCTACTCTGCACTGAGACCCCACCTGGAGTACTGTGTCCAGCAGAGGGCCACGAAGATGATCAGAGGGATAGAGCACCTCTCCTATGAGGACAGGCTGAGAGAGCTGGGGCTGTTCAGCCTGGAGAAGAGAAGGCTCCAGGGAAACCTTATAACGGTCTTCCAGTATGTGAAGGGAGCCTATAGGAGAGCTGGAGAGGGACTCTGTCAGGGAGTGTAGTGATAGGACAAGGGGTAACGGATTTAAATTGGAAGAGGGGAGATTTAGATTGGATATTAAGAAAAAATTCTTTCCTGTGAGGGTGGTGAGGCACTGGAACAGGTTGCCCAGAGAAGTTGTGGATGCTCCATCCCTGGGAGTGCTCAAGGCCAGGCTGGATGGGGCTTTGAGCAATGTGGTCTAGTGGGAGGTGTCCCTGCCCATGGCAGGGGGGTTGGAACTCAATGATCTTTAAGGTCCCTTCCAGTTCTAACCATTCTATGATAAGTACAAACCTAGGCACCACTGGACGATGCAGTAACTAAGTGCCTCCCAAATGCAGCATTACTAATCTCACAAGTATTTGGGTAGCGTTGTATCATACATTCTTAGCATAAGAAGATTAGTGTTTTTAACAAATGAAAGGATGCTCAGAATTAGTCATTTGAGAAGAGATACATCATTCGTGACACACAACCCATTTCTATAGAAGTGAGGGTGAGAACAAGACCCTATGTTAGTGTCAGTTGTGTCCGGGCCACTTTATGGAGGCAAAGGGAAGGAAGGAGTTTCACCTTAACAGATCAGAAGGCCTTCTCCAGGCACACAGCTCCTTCCCACAAACTGTACAGCTTTCTCCCTGCTCTCAGAGCTGACACTGCAGACGCAAGTAGCAAGCCTTTAGCATAGCACTACAACATATAACTTGTCCCTAAGGTCAAGATAAATGCAATTACTAGGGAAGCTGCTATCTAAAACAGAAGGGAAGAGCATTGGAAGGGACCTCAGGATGTCCTTTAGTCCAGGTCTCTGTCCCCGTTCAGCACACATATTTGTCAGTCTATCACAACAGGTTAGCACCACTTGTTCTTAGGTTTCCAGTGACACACCTCATGTCTTCTGCAGCACTGCACTGTGTTTGAGAGTTTATATCATGTCTGCTTTATTTATTCATCAACTGAATTTATACTTGTTATTCCTTATATTAAATTTTCAGAGCAGATAAAACAAATAATTCCCTTTCCTATAACAGCTATTACGTAAATGTATGCCCACTTAGCTTAAAAACTTAATACTGAAAGGTGGTCCAGTTAGTAGATTTTCTGCTTTTCAGTCCTTTTTCTTCACATTTTATTAATTGCTTCTCACCTGGGGTGGTGACCCAGACTCTCTCTCCTAAATGGCAAGCCAGACTCATTGCAAGTCTTGTACACTGTTTAAATATTTGGTGAGGATGTTTCACATCCCTTTCACAACAATGTGGCACTGAGTCATATTGTCTGGAGTTCAGCTTCAACCTCCAGTTCCTTTTTCACCTGAACAGCTCTTCCCCTTGCCCTCCATTTTCCATTCCTTCTGTTAGTCACTGCTGCCTTCACATTAAGCGTTTCTCTTTTGCATCATGCCCTTTTCCACCCGCCAGGCTATTTCAGGCTGTCAAGAACCTTGCAAATTCTCAGCCTGTCCTCCAGTGTACATAGAATCACTCTTAGCTTCATGTTACCTAAGAGTTTAATGAACAAATTCAGCAAGTCCACCTCCATTCAGGAAGGCGGTTTCAAATGCTCATTAAAAAAAAACAAAAAAAAAAAAAAACAAACCAAACCAAAGCCACACCAAAACACACACACAGAAAGTTGTTCTTAAGAACATTTAAGCTTTAGCCAGATCTTTATGCAACACATCTTTGGAGACACCGGGCCAGACTTTATCAAATTCAAATGGAGAGAGAAACAAATATTTGCAGTAATGACAATCTGAGTAAGAACACCTGGCAGGGATAACATGTTATTTATTGAGAGATGTTTCTGCATCTGCCTGCTTATTATCTGCCCCTATATATTTTAACCTCTACAAGGTTTGTTGTAACAGATACAGAGTTCTGTGGAGTATAATGTGAAACTCAGGACTAGCATTGGTGGCTCTTGCCTCAAAAATTTGCCTCCAATTCAGTATAGAAAACAGAGAGATAAGTCTGACAGGGTATACAGTGACCACGGTGAGCCTCCACAAGGTTCAGGTAGCTTCTCACTATGGACAACTGCTCCAGGTGCCAAAACCACCACAAGCTGGTTTCATACATGAGAAATAAACACCAAAGGTAATTTGAACCTAAAGGAACTTGCAGGATACCTATGAATAGAAAGGTAACAAAAAGACAATGCTGTCTCCCAGGTACTCTGTGGCAGCAGCAGGGCTGTCCATGGCTGAGGGGAGCGCTGACTACCAACAACCAGAGCTGTAAGGACAGGGTAAGGAGAGCCCCAAGCCATTGGGAAATGGGCTGGAAGAACATCCAAAACAAGTACTGCCAAACTCTCTCAACACCTTTTTTGTGGGAAAGGCATTAGAAAAAATAGAAAGTCATGCCTTTTGCCAAAGAGTTTGTTTCAAGGAGCTGCTGCTTGTGCCCCAGGGACTACACTATGCCTGACTGTCTGTGCTTGGCTACCTGGCCCAGGGGCCATCAGCCCCTGCCCCAGCAGGTGTGATCTCCAGCTCTCCACAGTCCTGCCCTGCCCAGCCATGGGCCCACATCCTGACCTGGCTTCAGCCTGTCTCCAGGGAGGTGCCTGATGCTCAGGGCTGCCTCAGTTGTTCTGGCTGGGGTGGATAGGATAGGCCCTGGCTGCCAAACCCTGCTCTGATGGACCCCCATAGCACCCAGGCCACAGGGAGCCCCCAGACCCCATCGGGCACCATGACAGGGCTGCTGTAGAGTTTGACAAGCTGTTTCAGGCTATCTCTGATGTCACTTTAAGTGTGAGTCATTACCCTGTAGCACAGGGCAGATGAAGAAAAGCCTTTTTTGAGAGGGTCATTCCTTATTTATCAAGTACAACCTTGTCAAGTACAAAGAGCAGGACATCGTTTACTCCAAAACCCATCATTCTTTTCCCAATGGGGGAGATTCATGGAATGCTTAAAGTTGCCTCCTTTCCTCACCCTTAAAAGAAAGGGTTGAGACCATTTGCAGCAATGCTAGCACCATGAAAATAGCCACAGATCACTCAAAGGCACCACAAGTCTTCCTGCTTAATTTCTTTTAATCTCAAAGAAATGACAAGAGGGAATTAATGCAGATCTCACAAGCATAAACCTTCAGACTTTGCTTTTACTACATAATAGGACAAGTTTATAAGTAAGGAATAATTACGAAGCCCAAGAAATGGGGGGAAGCCTTCAGTTTATGGAGGCCTTCTGATTTACCTGAATGGGATCACTAAATGAGCCAACTAGAAGCCTTTTGAAAGGCTAAGTAAAAATTTCTATCTACCTGTATATTTATATCCATAATGTAACATATCCAACATGACAGATATAAGAGCATTTATGTTTTTCAAGATCACCTCGAGAATTTCTTGCCCCAACCCAGATATAGTTCATTTTCACCAGGCTGATGCTGCAAGTGAAGGTTTATGAACAACCACCCTGCGCCCTGGGGAAGGCTGCCCACCTATTGCCTTGTAGCCCAGCTGAACTGTTTTCCCTGTATTGGGGCAGAATAAGTAATCCTAGATTCCCCATCTCAAATGCCATATGCATATGCATGCACACATGAGCTTCAATACATATAACCTCTTCAAAGTGGATTTTCAGGGCATGAACTGACAAGATTGCCTGTATCAGCAGGATGCATCCAGCAGCAGACAGCACCATGACATCAATGTGAACTGTCACACACCCATACCTACACGCTGACCCCAGACTGCACATCTACAAGTGCTACCCACTAGGAAGTTAGCCAGCATCTACCTTTCAAAAATCTATAGAGACAGGGGGGTTGGACTAGATGATCTCCAGAGGTCCCTTCCAACCCCTGTCATTGTGTGATTTTGTGACTATACACACTGGATAGTTAGTCTTCCCACAATGGATTTTGTATGTAACTTAAAAGAAAGATATTCTCTCTTTTTCAAGTCAAATTTAATCTTTCATACACACCCACCTCTCTGCCATACATAGTCAGAAATGCATCACAGTTACAACAGCAGCTGCTTTAAGTCTGTTTTCTGCTATTTCTTCACTAGAAATAACACTTCTATTTGTGCCCACTGATGTGCTCACTGTATGTTTTATCTCAGTCCAGTAATCTTCCTGTCCAATGCACAGTTCATTCCCCTTCACCCATACAGACATACACCATATTCTTTGCTTCAGCATCTCCTCTGTACCCCTCTCTGACATGATTTTTGCATCCTTACAGTGTGTCTCATCAATTAAACTTCAGTTTGCTCAGTTTTTAACAGCTGCAGCTTTGTATTGCTTGCTGAATAGAAGTTACTTGGTTTTGTTCTTTGTCCTTCTTAATGGCAAACAGAGTTTGTCAATACAGGTCACGTGAATCCCTCATGCTGTCCAAGAAAGAAAAATTGAAAGCATGCTTTCTATCATGTGCCCTTAATACCAGTTATCTTCAAAGAAAATCAGGACATAATCCAGGACTAACTTATACAGAGCCAAAATAAGATAAGGAGCCTTTCAAGATTATTTCCCTGCAGCCTCTCAATCCAGGAGCTCTGGCTTTGTTTTTAAAAGACCTACTCAGTTATGCAACCACTAAGTTTCAGAAAGAGCCAGTGATTGATTAACATCTTGTTCTTTAAGGAATATGAAGTGGGAGCTTGGATAAGCTCCTAGAAAGGATGCCATGCCACAAGGATGTGAAATGTCAAATGCCAGTATTCTCAGGTGTTTGTCTTAGCCATGCATTCCTTTTCAGTCCATCTGTTCTATTTTCTAATAATGTGCCAAATTTTTGGCAGTATTCAGAAGGATGAGGTATTTTAGGGGCTATATTCCACCGACCTCTAGATAAGAGGTGTAGCTCTATCCATGATTACTTTATCTTTGGGGAGCACCCTGTACTTCCAAACTGCTAAATCTATCTGCTTCAAAATTTTGAAAGCTTGAGCACAAGAGCGAAATAAAACTTCTAAGTGAGTGAGCATACCCAAGAGAAATTTTCAGCTTCTTTTAAGTCAGTGGTATCCAGGACAGCTTCCTGTGACCTAGTAGTCTATACAGAACTAGCAAGTCAATTCCACTATGAGCATCCTCATTAGACTCAGCAGAGAAGTTAATTTCGTTTCTATGTTGACTTGAAGGTATGCAGACAAAGAAATTGCTTGCTGTACTGTTTCTGTAATGTTGACAAAAGGACATGAGTAACAGTAGGAACTAATCTACTTTTAAATGACCCCATCAATAGCTGCAAGGGGAAAAGACTCATTTGATGCAGTGACAGATCTAGAAGTAAACGTGCTTTTTCTCTGTAAAGGGCTAGACAGTGTCTATAGAGAAGACCTTGATCTGCTGTGTCTCAAATACTGACCAGAACTCGTTCTCTGTATAAAAACAGAACAACAGTTTTTTTCCCCATGAAGTTTATCAACACTGGGTTATTTCCCCAGGTGCATGTTCAATAGCAGAGGTATGGGCAAAAGAAAGAAGAGAACACAGATAGATAAGTTGCATTAAATTTTAGAATCGCTAAGGCTGTCATGTCATGCACTTATATCACTTCAGTGATGATGGAAGCAGGAAAATGTGCTTTAAACCTGGTAAAACCACTTGAAAAGCAAATTTAGATTTGCATAAGACAGAACATATTAAGCCTTTGCATAACTCACTTACTTAGCAAAACTTCAAACCTTTTAAGTCATCCTATAAAAGATCTGCAAAGTAGTTGTGTACATCTTTGTGATGAGTTTATCATGACAGCATCACAACACTTCTAGGAAAGTACAAGTCATTTCTACTTTGAATGCAAGAACAGATTATACAAATATATATACAAATATATACAAATTATACACATTTTTTTCTGGTATTTTCCATGGTTATGCAAGTCAAAAGCAGCTAATTTCTCTGATGACAATAAGCAAGCAAGAACAAGCCACATCAGCAGCACTTTATCCACTTACAGTCAGATATTTTGGCCTAGAGATTCCTGAAGCAAAATCTGCCCTAAGTGACTAAGAAGCTATCATAGATTTTCTTCCACCTTTAAAATCCCTAAGTATTGACCTCAATCTAATATGACTAAAAACTTCAGATTCAATTCAGAACTTGATTCAAGATTACCACCATTGTGAGATGGTGGTATGCTCTCTTATGGCCCAGTCTGACCCAAGAGCTCTTCCTCCAAGCTCCCTGCTGCTAAAATGCTTTCTCCCCTTACTTGCATCACTTTCCTCTCTTTTGATTATTTAACTCTAATGGAATTGTTTAACTCTACTAAAACTGTTTAGAAAATGTTAAATGAACAACTTCATTCTGTTGTTGTTTCTACTGAAAAGAAAAAAAAATCCAATCAAGAGTGAAGTCTTATTATCAGCTGACATGCAAACAGACACTTGTGATTAAACGTAAGAAAAATATTTTTTACTGTGAGGTAAGTCACAAGCTACAACTTAAAATTGTGCCTTGCTTCCTTGACTTTATCTGGAACATGCAGGCTTATTTAATGTCTTGGATTCCTCCCTTGGGCAGAAGATCAACTCTTATGTGGTAGCCATGATGGAATAAATGACTGTTTCCCATAATCTGGTCTTTCTAGAAAAAGGATTTCCCATTAAGTTTCTCATTAAAAAAACCACCCAACTTAAAAAAAAAACAACCCTAGGCTACTTTATATACTCCTTTAGACCTCTTGAAGGTGACAAGGAGAGCCTGATTGCTAGACATGGTCTATGCAACTTCTCCCTGAGAGTACGCTGTTCTACTGGAGCATGTTCTTCAAAGATGGCAACTTATGGCACATCTAATGTTTCAGAGAAATACTCTAGAAGTCCATAAAAAGCTAGATGTGCTCTCTAAATGCAGCTTGAAGAGGAGCTGCTATGCTCTTTCAACAAGGAACATTCTTAACATTTTGCCCTCAGGTCTAGGCTTAAGAACAGGGTTTGGAGGGCATAGAAAATGAAAAAAAAAAAAAAAAAAAGTAACATTGATTGGCTGTAACTTTGAGGACTTCAGCATTAACTTTGCTTTGCTCAACTTCTCTGCTATTGCTACCACCCTAAAACATTATTCCTAACAATAGGAAGTGTTGTTACATCTGTGGTCAAATTTTCATTGCTGGACTTTACAAATATATGAAGCTTTGGAACCTAGGAGGAGAAAAGACCAGCCACCTCAATTCAGGAACATGAAGCTGCACCTTCTAAAACTCTCTACAAAGAATGACCAGAACCATAGTGCCTCTACGTGCTATGGAACATCCCCTGGCTAGATAACTGAGCTAACAAGTGAAAGCACCACCCAGAGCCACCCCACACTTAAAGGAAAAAAAAGCATACCAATTAAGTCTGAGGCAAGAGCAACCAGAAATCAAGGGTTTGTGTTGAGTTATTGGCACTCATTAGCTTGTCATTAAAGTAATAATAGTTCCTGGCTCTCTCCTTTTCAATTATGCTTTCCCTATCATAGCAGCAATTTGTTCTCTTATGCTTTCTGCAGTTCCACAAGTAGTTCTGTCCTGCCCTCAGAGGAAGGAAAGTCAGGAGCCCCAGCTATCCCTCCTCCTAGAAGTAAACTTAGCCTGTTTACACTAAGGTCACACCTCCTTTCCTAAAAGCCTATTTGTAGGCTTGCTTCCCAACAAATAATTCTGCTTCCCCTTCACAGCAAGGTTGGAGAAAATGAGAAGGCAGATGCCAAAACATGCCTTGATCCAACACTTGGTCATGGATATCATCATCCTTCTACACAGACACGCTGACCTATACACAGACCTGCTGCAGCCAGGCACTCAGGGAAGGCATTCCAGCAAGTGCCTCCAAGACTGGGACTGATGCTGTTTAACATCTTTGTCAGTGACATGGACAGTGGGATTGAGTGGCACCCTTAGCAGCCCTGAGGAGAAGGGCTTGGAATGATGGCTGATGAGAAGCTCAACGTGTGCCTGCAGCTCAGAAAGCCAACTGTATCCTGGGCTGCATCAAAAGAAGCGTGGCCAGCAGGTTGAGGGAGGTGATTCTGCCCCTCCAACTCTGCTCTCATGAGACCCCACCTGGAGTACTGCGTCCAGCTCTGGGGTTCCCAGCACAAGAAAGAGACTCGTAGAAGTCCAGAGGAGGGTCACAAAGGTGATCAGAGGGCTGGAGCACCTCTCCTATGAAGACAAGACAATTGGGTTGTTCAGCCTGGAGAAGAAAAGGCTGCAGGGAGACCTTATAGCAGCCTCCCAGTACCTAAAGGGGGCCTGAAAAATAGGGAGGGACTTTTTATCAGGTAGTGTAGCAATAGGAAGAAAGATAACAGTTTTAACTTCAAAGAGGATAGATTTAGATTAGATAATAGGAAGAAATTCTTTACTCTGAGGGTGGTGAGACACTGGAAGAGGTTGCCCAGAGAAGTTGTAGGTGCCCTTCACCTGGAAGTGTTCAAGGCTAGGCTGGATAGGGCTCTGAGAAACCAGATCAAGTGGGAGGTGTCTCTATGGCAGGGCAGTTGGAATTAGATGATCTTTAAGGTCCCTTCCAACCCAAACCTTCTATGATTCTATAACCTCCTAGCCACTACTCATAACCCAGTACCTCAGAACTCATGTTATTGCTTTGGTATTTGTGACAGGCACTTGAGCTCCCCTGTTTCCTCAACCTATTTTAATCAGAACTACAGTGACACTAGTTACCAGTTTAAAAATCAGGTCATCACAATATGGTTGGGATTTTTCTCAGAAACTAGAGAGAGTGATTTCACAGAGTATCTTAACTGGAAACACAAAGTGCCAGCAAGCCATCTGCTCTAACCTCTTTGTTAAAGTTAACAGCTATTTTGGATTTCCACAGAGGAAGTCATCATTTGGTTGTTTTGGGTTTTTTTACCCTCCAGGGAGTTTAAGCACCCTCTATTTTTATTAAATGGAACAGAAACAACAATAACTGGAGATCCCTGAAAAAGGAGCACAAAACAAAAGTCAGGGACACAAGCAGCAGCACAGTGTTGTGTAGCTATGCCATTCAGTCACTTCTGTCCCAAAACAGAAGTCAATCCAGATCTTTCCCAGTTTGTCAGAATCTTCTACAAGGGCAAGGCAGGCATCACCACAAACACACACAGTGACTGGCTACAGATTGAGACCATACAGAACCATTTAACACTGCCAGCAGCCCCCAACACATCTGGGACATCTGGGCTTCTAGTATATTTTTGAGATGAAGTATCAGTTAGCTTGTCTGTGCCCAGGTCTAATTCTAGGGATGGATATAATGCTTTTTTAAGACTTTAGTTTAACATTGAGGCTGGGAAGAGAAAGGCAGTATTAAGTAATTTACTAAAAAAAGAAAAAGGAAGGTAATAACATTTTCTATTTCTAGGGTGTGTTTTTTGTGTTTTGTTTTTTGTTTTTTTTTTTTTTTTAAAAAAAAAGGCACAAGAGTTTGTAAGTACCTCTTTAATTCATTCTCATTAACTTAAACCTTTTCCTCCTCTGCACCACCTTCTTCATGAAGGGGCAGTCTCCCAAATCAAACAGCTTGACACTAGAGTTGATCCTAGTCTGATTCAAAGAGTTATTTCCAGCATTGACGTAGCTGAAGTCTCTTGAGACTTAAGTCCACAAGGACATTTGTCTTTTAGCAACAGATGATGTCAGGAGCTATCACTAGGATGCTTCTCTTGAGATTTTGACCAAAGGCTACTCTTGAAACTTTTGGTGCTACCCTAAAGTAAGTTTTATCTCAGTCTCATGAAAGCCTCTTCCTTTTAAGCTCAGGGCCTAGAAAGAAAAGACTCTTACATTCAACATATCTGAACTGAAAATACAGTTTCTTTAGTGCTCTGTGTCTGACCCAGCATTTCATGCTTGTCCTCCATTAGTGACTGAAAGAGGTCCTGTCACTGCAAGGGACACCTGCCTTCTCAGCAGAGATGTTTTTCTTAGCAGGTATGGATCAAACCTCTTGGGTCAGAACAGTATCCAATGAAGTGACAGTGGTGCCAGTGCAAGTACATTAGTGTAACTGCAGTTATGTTATATGCATGGACTAAAATCAGTTCATCTACCAACTAGGATCACAGGAGTTTAGGTACATACAATGCCAGATCAAATTGCCATGCTATGAAGGACATGCAGCATCTATCATCATCATCAACAGAATGAAAGGGCAGCAGCAACCTCTTCTCTGTCTATTACTAGGAGATGGAGATTCACAGCAATACCCATATACCTTCCTCAAGGGACATCTGCATCCATTTCTGACAACCATAAATCAGACACATTTGTTTCAAAGGAAATACCAATTCCTGAATTAATAGGTCATCAACTTAATTCTTTTCCAAACCAGTATTAAAACCCTAATCCCAGTTCTGTTTATATTAAAGTGGATATTACTTTAAAGTTATGACATGAAGGAATAAGCCAGAAAAAGTAGAGAAATTAAGTGACAATTGATACTGAAATAGCATCACACAATAAAGCCTACAGTCCAGAACCTGATCTTTAAAACGCTTATGAATCAGAATTGGCAATAAAACTTGCAGAGTTCTTTGAAGAGGTACACCAGCTTGATAGTTAAATATTTTACAGCATCTAGATATTTCTAGAGGCAAATTCAACTTTTATTTGCACACTGGTGAGAAGCACAATAGAACTTTCTCTAGGCTCCCCATCCCAAGCTCCTTCCTCAAGTAGGTTTTTACTGGTTCCACCGCACAAATTTCAGCACATTACACCAAGTCTAGCATCACTTTTCTGCACTTACCTTTCCACAGCAAAATGAAGGAACTAAATACTCCATAAAAAAACCCTACTTTGCTACTTGAAGACAAAGCAAGCTTAAGACAGGCAAACCATCACCTCAGTTGAGGATGACAGCAGCCATCACATCCTGTACTGAGATGCAAATGTCTGGATTTTTTCACAAATCAGCTCTTCATAATCAATATTTTCTAGCAAAGCCTTACTGCTACATAGTCAACTTGGTTGTTGAGGCCTGTGGGCAGATAGATTTTAAGGGCTCGGTAAGAAAACTAGTGGTACAACTTGCAATGCAAGTCAGTGCAGAGAGATTAGTGCCATGCAGTGCTGCTGGATGTCATGTCATGTCAGTTCACTCTGGTCAAAAGCCATGCAAGAAGGGTTAAGGTTAGGGACCACTCCATAGAAAGGGGATTCCCCCTGGCCTTGCAGCCGGAGGGAATCCCAGTCCCATTTCCAGAGCCCTTCTGCACAGCACATCACCTGCATCGCCCAGATCTTTCTTGCATCGCTTTCCCCACCTGTAAGCAGGGATGAGGAGCCACCTGCCACCCCAGAACACAGCCAGCCCCGGGCCCTGTGCCGCACACCCTGCTCCGGGGAGAGCCTGCCCGCTTCCTGCGGGGACCCCCGGAGCTGCTGCCGCTCGGGCCATCGCTGCGGCGCCGGGGAGGGGATGCCTGTGACTAAGCACACGCGGCCTCCCCTCGGCCGGGCTCGCCCAGCACC
Source organism: Pedionomus torquatus (assembly GCA_013398155.1). NCBI lineage: Eukaryota > Metazoa > Chordata > Aves > Charadriiformes > Pedionomidae > Pedionomus > Pedionomus torquatus. The sequence continues at coordinate 304,280 of VZRU01002397.1, forward strand.
AGCGGCCTCACAGCGGGGCCGTTCCCGGGAGGGCACCGGGCAGGAAGCACCTGCCGTCTCTCCCCAAGGCCAAGAACCGGGCATCAGCCCAGACGGACGGCCTGGCCCGCAGCGGTCTGCCAGGCCTCAGCGCCGGGCACCCCCCGCGGGCAGCCCCGCTGCCAAGAGCCGGCCGCAGCCGCCGTGC
>VZRU01002397.1:312898-345153 GCA_013398155.1 Pedionomus torquatus
TTTTTTTTTTTTTTTTGCTTTTGTGTAGTTTAGATAATTTGGTTAATCCTGTTACTCTTATTCAGATGGGCATGCTCTAACAAAAACCCTTGTTTTTTCACAGTATTGCAAACTTCTTGTATGTTGGACTGATTACATTTCAAGACAAGTTTCAAAGTTTCTTTAAAATTCTGTTCCCACTAACTTAAGACAACATATGAAAACATTTTTATGTGATGGGATCCTACTCTGATCCTGTTTTGCAGGGAGATGATGTGGTCTGAGAGACATTAAAGCAATGCTGGTGACCCGCAGCAGCTAACTCACAAACCAGAATATTGCTCTTCCACTGCTACACGGTGGATGGCTGAAAGAATCACCATTGCAGAGAGCTGCGGGCAACATCCCAGCTACTGCATTGTCTTCTTCTGACAATACCAACCTATGGATTAAATCCACTTTGTGAGTTATAAAGCTTGAGTTTCTTCTAGTGTCTCAGTTTATAGCAACATGTTGTCCCACTGGAGCTACTTGCTACTCATTGGGACTTCACAGCCAAGCAGTCCAGTCCAGACCTTGAAACATCTCCTAGAGGCTTTGCTTGGGGATTACTCTTAAATTGGCAGAGACTGCTTGTAGGGATCACTTCAGTCCTTGTAATCATTCTGTCACTGCTCAAGCACTTGAATTATAGTTTGTCTGGAGTATCACCACTGTGTTTCAGTCAGAGCGTTGACCAGAACTGTACAAAGATCAGGCACCAGCACATTGGCCTGGATTTGAATAGGCACCTTCTCTGACATCAAGGCATGAGCCTTCTCTGTTGTCTGCTTTCTAAAAGAAGGAACAAAGAAAACACATCTTTTTTCATGTTACTTTTAAAAACAAATTCCTGCTAGGTGAGCACTGCTTTGCTGAGATTTTTTTTTTCAAAGCTATGTACATTGAAAGCAGTAGAATGTTCATGAAAATTCAGCTACCACTGTAAATCTGACAGTGCTTCATGTGTCATATCCTAGTCTGCTTAATTTTTTTAAATAAATGAGAGACCACTGTGGGTAAAGGCACTGAGTCTTCACTAAATTCTGAAGCGACATTGATATTTGTCAGCTACTTAACTATTAGTCCTTCAAAGTTGCTCTGTAACACAGACAGTCTAAGTAAAAAGAAAGAGAAAGAAAAGAAATCCTGAATGCCAGTTTAGTTATTGAAGCTTAAAATATATATTATGCAAAATGTTCTATCAGAATGCTACCAGACCACTTGTTTGTTCACTTGCAGTGCTCACTTACTTTTCCTCACTTGGGTCACCTGCCTTTTCAAAAGTCTTCATGCATAAAATTAGTCCCTGGTAGGAGATGACACAACTAACACATGGCAATGTGGAACTACTCCCCTGATTTAACAACATCTGCATCTTTCTTCACCTCCCCTACTGTATACAACCACTACTTTTTCCTCTGGGAAGCCTGCCGTCACAGATGAGAGCCTCCTTCACAGTCTGTGGGCTGAGGACACACTGGTTCCCTGCATTTCCCTTACACACAGCCCTGAATTGGTCTCCCTGATTGCATTTGCCCATGCATCTGATCAGGACCAGAAGGAGTTTTTGTCACTGATTTACCTGAGTGTAGGTTTGTGGATTTCATCTTCCTTGTAAGGTTCCCTTAGTTGATTTTTTATTTTTGAAGTTTTTTTCCCACAGGGGCTCACTGTTTATTCCAAATTCTCTTCCCTTCCATGGTCAAAACATAGCAAAGAAATATGAATTAATATCACTGCCTGACATCTATTTGGAGAGCAATGAGGAAATTGTACATTATGTTTAACTGATTTAACTGACATAACAATATCTTGTGGGCTTTTTTGATTTATTACTCTAAAAAGAAAAGTTTGTGTGGTTTGATTTTCACCGTGGTCATCCTTATTAGTGGATCGCTACAATTACAGAAGGAACATTCTCACCATATTGTGATTCCTTATCCATTAAAGAGGGGAAATCTTGCTGCTCTGCAGACACAGCTTTCCTTCACAAGCTGTACTGTTCAATAGCTTACCCTTCTCACAGATAAGGACTGCATAGGCACCTGGCCACCAAGACATAATATGGGCATGTTGTTAACTGTTAACCTAGTGATGTGACTGCAGTCTCTGGAGCTTCTGTCCTTTCTCCATCCCTGGGTAAACTTGCACTTGCCCTTCTTGGGGCTCTGTTTTCCTATATAACCTATGCCATTGCATTCCAGAGAGAAGGCAAAATCCAGTTCACGATTTATTCCCATCCTCGGTTAGAGCTATTAGATGTCTTCTCAAATATCTGTCTTCTTCAGGAGAACTTCTCAACTGCTTTTGCATCCTGGACACCTTTAACAGCATCAACACCTACTAACAAGGTGGTACCTCAGGAACATACTGCTCACTCCCACGGACAATTAGTCTCTTAGCATTACTTAAAGATTGGTATGTAAATTATATTTCTCTGGAGCCTTTAACTTCTTAGTAAAATAGACATTTGCTGCAGGCAGCTGCAGTACAAGTAAAACCAATTTATTTAGTGAAGATTAATAATTTGATACAATTATTTTCCAAGGACACTTACTAGGGTTATTTTTGAATGTTCAGTCATTTCTCAGCCTTAAATGTACCATTTGATGAATGTAGCTGGATTTGCACTTTTAAGTCAGTTTTGTTTAATTTCCATTCCTTTTTCCAAGCAGACACTCTACAAAGATGAGCAGAGGTCAAGTCATCAGCTGTTGGCAGTAATGCTGTCCCCTTTCTGCTACTTCAGTAAGCATAAATCTCCTTGATCTTGAAATACACAAAAGCAGACTGAAAGCTAAAAGAAAAACCTGAGCATTTAGCTGTCTTGGAAATGTCTTTCCAAATATATATTCTACAAGATTTATCTTGCAAAGCTTGTTATACAGATCTGTTCAGTACTGGGCACCTTTTGTCTGGTGGTTTAAGTAAAGAGACATTGATTTCACCAAGAGAAAATAGTAAGTAAGGGCTACTGACAAAATAGCTGACTGTACTTTTGAGGAATAAGGGAATATACTTTAATTTATATAATTGTGGAAAATGCACCATGTTTTAAGGAAACTCTGTCTGTTCCTTCATCTCATAAACATCCTATATTTATCATTTGGCATGTCAATGAATGGTTGCTTGTTGATGAGGATATGTGTTTGCAGCAGGTACTAAGTGAGATCAATCAATAGGTTAGGCCAGATAACCTAGGGCTGTAACTGCCCAATTCAATAATATTCAGCTCTATTAGCTTTATCTGTCCATAAGATGTATGCTTATCATGTTGAGGAAATTCCTTATTTGTCAGTGCTTGTGTCTGCAGGTTTTCCCCTCCTCTGCCTCATGCACAGCACGGGGAGTGGCACAGAAACTCAGGCTCACTGGGCTCAGAGGCCCGGACCTGTGAGCCACTGACAAGATACACCTTACCTGTGTCACTTCTTCCTTCACAAGGGCTCCACCACATTCTTTCATAAAGGCTCTTCAGACATGGCAGAGAACCAGCTGTTGACTGATCGAGTTGTTCCAGCAGTGGCAACCAGCTCCAAGTGACTGGATGTATGCCCATCATGCTAATTAAGAGATCGGTGCTACCACTAGGTGATGGTTACATGTCAGGTTGCTTGATGGAGAGTGCCAGATGCAATGCCCAAATGCCATATGAATGTTCTGTCACAAGACAGGAGATGGGCCACATTTGTGGGCCCTCCACCAGAAGCATCCCTCTCTGGCATGAGCACGCAGCCTCCTTTCCATAAAGGCTCTGCTGGGCAGGATTTCAAATATCTCCAGCACTATCTTATCTTTTTTTTCCCCATTAACTCAGAAGGAAAAGTTGATCAATGCTCAATGCAGAGTGCACCCATCCATCTCTTCTTTCTTTCTCCTATTTCTGTTTTCCTATTGATCTCTGCAGATGGGGGCATGATATTTATGAAGCTGGAAGATACAGTGACATTTCTTTATCCCTGAAGGCATTCTCAGCCATCTGTAAATGTTAGAAAAGGATGACACTTTCCAAGATCAGTTGACATTTCAGTTCAGGTTGTGACATACACACTAAAGGTATGAGGTTAATCATGATGTGTTTTCAGGGTGACTCCATACTCAGGAACTCCTGTGACAGAGGTGGAGGATATGGGAGCTTTACAGTAGGAAAGGTGACCTGTTGGAGGGGAAGCCCAAAAGACAAAGGGTCTCAGTAAGAGGAAAAGAAAGAAAATAATAATGATAATGCTGGGGCAGACCAAAGGTCTTTCTTGTCTACGTACTTTCTCTGTCAAAGTCTAATAGTGGAAGGTCAGAGGAAAAGCCTAACAGTACAGTGCCGTCATGGAACCACTGTTTGCCCCCCAACCTTGAGCTCTCATCTGCTTAGGAACTTTCAGAGATGGATGTAACAACATCTCTCTGTCTAATGGCCTCACTAGGCTTTATTGCTGATAATTTTTTTTAATTGCTTTTTGAGTAGACTTGTAATTTTGGCTTTCTCAACACCCTTTGCAGCATGACGTAGCAATTAATTCCACAATTTAAGAACAGCTTGTAAAGTATTTCCTTTGTTTTTAACCCGCCACTTGATCATTTCATTTGATGTCCTTCCATTCCTTCCTTGTGAGAAACATTCAATAATTATTCTCCATTCATTTTCTCTGTGATGTTCATGATTTTTTACATCTATTTATGATTTTTAATACAATTTTGTATTATATTGTGCCTTTCCCAGTTTTACCTTATGTTTTTTAAGACTAATTAATCAAAAATACTTGAAGTTTTCAAGGTATGAGTGCATTGCGGACTTTGGCAGTGACCTATTGATTTTTTCTATTTTATTTTCTACTTCTTTCTTACTAGTTTCTCGACTTCTATGTTCCATTTTCATGGGTGCTGAATATTGAACCAATATTTTCAGGAGTTATCCAGAAAAAAACCCTACCAATTTCTCTTTCATGAATAATAGTTGCTCACTGGAACATAATGAGACGCAGAATTTATAATCGAGGTGCTTTAATAAAAACATAAAAACAGAGATTAAAATGTGGAAAAGCAAACAAGGATGCATAAATTCATATGAAGATAAAATAATACAGATATTTTTCCTCAACCCATCTTCAAAAAGAACAGGTAGCTGGATGAGAGAAACCTACAGAGAAGCAAGTTGCTACATGAGAGGTAAGAGATGACCAAGATGTGGACCATAGAAACTTGCTTTTCACATTTGGATGAAGTAGACATTATCAACGAGGAATAACAGCATTTATTGTCATTCCTGATGAGGACAGAAAATAATCAAAGATGCTGCAACTGTGAAAATGACGGCATTTCAGTGTAGACAGGAGGAGTTGGAAAGGAGAGAGAAGAAATGATGTAACTGTTCAGCATGCAACTGCACCAGGAACCACTTGTCAGAGGGGTCCAGGTGCAGTCTAAAAAATCAGGGGAAGGAAGGGGTGAATGTCAGCAGCTGGTAGGATAAACAGCTTCATTTTGATTTGCTGTCTGTACCGAGCATGCAGTACCACTAACAATAAATGCAAACCTATAAGACTAGTTCCAAGATCCCTTTCTGTTATTTTTTAAATTGTGAAAAAAATGAAATGAATGAATGAAAAGAATTATTTTGATTAAAATTTTCCCCACATTTAGTGACAGCAAGGTTCTTTACATGTAATATATTGGCTCTGTCAATGAATTACATATGAATGTACAGCCATCATTGCCTTAAGAGGTTTCCAGCAGTTCTGTCTTAGAATATTTCATGTGAAAATTCATGTGCTCTAAGCATTATTAGTCTTTATTGCACCTAGGAGATTATGGTGCACATGTTGGCTTTATACTATCTGAATAGTTTAATAATTTCAGTCCCTTCCAAAGAGATGCCCATCAGTCACAGTGATTTTTATACTTCTCTGTTGACTCCACAGATGTCTAGATGACTAAATTAATCTGTTTTTCTCTCAGTTACTCTAGTATAAAGTATTACTAGACTAGGAACAGAACATAAACCAAACAGTTTCTCCCTATTTAGTTACAAATCTGATTTTTCCTCATTTATTAGTTTTAACTGACTAATTGATTTAGTTTCAGTTAGTTACTCTTGTTTACTTTGAAGTCTAAGGAAAAGAAAAACTGGAACACCTGAAGAAAAGTGTATGGTCTTATGGAAATAGCTGTCTTTTATTTTTTCCCCAGCTATATTTGCTTTAAAATGCTTGTTTAGTGTAACATGGCCATTTCCAGAATGGCCAAGTCAGTGAATTACAAAAAAAATATTTGGGAATTTTGATGAGTGTGCTCATTAGCAGAATTAAAAAGCATATTAAAAGCAGACTTAAATGGGAGAAAGAATCCAGTACCGAAGAAATCATAGAATCGTTAGAGTTGGGAAGGACCTTAAAGATCATGTAGTTCCAACCCCCCTGCCATGGGCAGGGACACCTCCCACTAGAGCAGGTTGCTCAAAGCCCCATCCAGCCTTGAACACTCCCAGGGATGGGGCATCCACAACTTCTCTGGTGCCTCACCACACTCACAGTAAAGAATTTCTTTCTGGTACCTAGTCTAAATCTCCCCTCTTCCAATTTAAAACCCTTACCCCTCATCCTATCACTACACTCCCTGAAAAAGAGTCCAGGTAGTAAAACCATCTTTGGAAATTGGTTTATTCTGTCCCTTTTATTTAAACAAGTCAGAGTGGAAAGAGGCAGCTTCTTCGAAACACAAGCAAACACCACACTGTTATCCAGAAATTACGTATCGCACACAGATAATGAATGGCACTTTTAGTTCTCCCCTGGGCACCAAAGACAGAATATCTTAGAAGAGGAAAACCTATTGTGCCTTGCTGGCAATTTTCCCTCTTAGCTGAGAATAACAAAGACAGCATGGTGCATCTTCTTCCATTGAGAAACACTAGCACTGCACCACTGTAGCAGTCCCTGTGGCTTTGCCTGGGAGCTTCTCCTCAGGCTTCAGCAATGTTTCATTCAGGATGGGTGGACTGAGCTCTGCCAGTGCTGAGGCCACCCAGTCCACCCAAAAGAGGCGTTGCATACAGGCTAAAGCATCCAAGCAAGCCTGACTATCTGTGCTTCCTGTTCAGAGTGCCCTGTCACCCTGGCAGAAGAGGTATCTTCAGACCAATATAAATATTTCCATGTTTGATGAGTTTGATCTGGAAACCAGGCTATGCTAAACCATGTTTAATTGATGTCGTATACAACATGTTTGATACCTTGGAGCACCAGTCGTGTGCACGTTATTATGAATGGCAGTGAAAAGCTGCTTCCATGTCCTCCAGTGCTTGAGGTCAGACTCTGCATCCACAACAAGAAGTTGTTGCCACTTACAAAAGCTCCACAACAGGAGCAGAAACCTTGAAGAAATTATGAAGTCTCTTGTGCCTTCATGAATTGGAATGCATAGCATAAACCACTGGGGAAAGTCCTAAGTTCAAGGCTTTCTTTTCCTCAAGACAGCTCTCTTTCCACTTCGCTTGTTATTTGAATCATGCCTTGACTACTTTTAAAATGACCTCCTGCACAGCAACTTCTTCTCATATTCTGATTTCAGTCATCCTCTATGGTAACTAAGGCCAGTGGCTGCTGGTTCAGGAACTCACAATCCTAATTGCTGTGCCTGCTAGAGAGGAATTTGCCTTTTTTTTTTCCACATGGATGCACCCGGAAATCACAGCACACTTACATAAAACAGTTATTATCTCCAAAGCAGTAGATCTCTCAAGAAGTCATGTCAAGGACTTAATCAGTGTAAGAAATCACATCACCTTGAATTGTTCCTCAGTGTGGCAAAAGTCTCTTCTAGACCAACCAGGCAAAAATGCCAAACCAGACAAGATTTATATCCATTTTATTTAGCACACTGACAGCTCTGAATTCATGTATGGAATTTAATAGCTATTTACTTTGAAGACCCAAAAAAGATGGGCCAAATAATCACCAACATTAGTCCACTGAAGTAAATGGAATTAAACCAGGATGAATCATCTGTGACAGTCTAACAGAATTAATTAATTTAAAATATTTTTTTCTCATCTGTTTTGTTGAAATGATCAATATACTGTGGGCAGCCTTTTTGGATTTTAAGGGATGGGACGAAGTCTGGAGAAACTTGGAGCAGTGACTCCAAGTGATGGTGTTCAAATGAACACAAATATTTCTGGCCTCTGAACCAGGAGTCTTCTTAGGGTTATTTGTCTGAGCAAAAGGATCAAAAGAGCCTCAAAGCATGATACGAGTTATAATCTGGGCAATGTAGGGCAGAATAAGGGAAATGAGTCTGCCCTGGGATTATAATTGCTAACCTAAGGTTTCTCATCTAGTGCAAGTCCTGGAGAACAGGTGCCGTAGGCTCCCAGGCAGCTGCCGTATTCTGCACCAGCTCAGTGATTCTGGCAGCTGGCTGCCCAACAGTAAAGCCAAAAGGGCAAGGTTTGCAACTTGAAGAAAAGCTACAGACTTTTACAGGGTGTCCTTGTGCTCAGAGGGACAGGATCAAGTGCAGAGACAGCTGAGTAATGTGTCACTTGTCCTTGACCTACCCTCTTCCTTTGAAGAGGTGAACCAGCCTAGGAAAAGAAAGACCCTTCTAAACCTGCCAAGTATCACCTTAAAAATGGCAAGAACTGTCTCAGAGCAGGAGAGATTCAAACAGGCAGCTGAGCTGACAGTCTGCATTTACTACACTGTGTTCAATCAGAACAACTATTCCCAGAGATGTCACACATTCTGTCCTAAAGAAAAAGCACATCCTCCTCGCTCTTTGTAAAGAAGTTTCAAGCCCTACACTTGACTTAGATCACTATCTACACTTTGTTTCCCCTCTTAAGTGTCAGAAATACCTTGAATAAGTTCAGAATATCATGAGGAGATTCCTGCAGGAACTGGGTCAGATCATTAATGCTCAGAAACATCCACCCTTGTTTTTTTGCATGACTTCCTTGTTCTTTCCCTACTCCTTCTTGTCCCTCTCACTGATACTCCATGCCCTTCCTCCTTAGCTGTTGGTAGAAATGCAGGGCAGGCAGGCAGGAGCTGCCTAAGGAGCATGGGAAGGGAGGCGAAGCTCAGTTTTTCAGGCTTGACGGCTGTGCTGACAGGCTGAGTGATTTTTCAGATACAGAGGCACACCGGTAAGAAGTGGTGGCTCAGGAGACCAATTGTGCTTGACAACTCTTTCTAATGCCCTGGATATTGCAAGGGCTTGGGAAAAGGACTCTGCTCCTTTCATGTAAGACATAGGTAAAAAGCCTTGGATCACAGCGGGAGGAGGAAGGGGACAGAGGGAAGGGACATGAGGTGTTAGCCCCTGCTTGCTCCCTTCGACTGAGGGTACCATACACTTCTCTGGTATACACTTTAGTCTACAAGTCTCTAGGGTTTCACTGCTCCCCAAAGAGCAGCCCCACCAGACTGTGCTCCCCTTCCTCAGCTGAGCACACAGCTTTGGGGAGCAGCAGTGCCCTGGAGACCTTCAGCTCACCCAGATGAGCCCTGAGCCTTCTGGAAGGTACAAGAAGAGATGCTGAGAGCCAACCAGGCAGTTATCAGCACTTGGCTAAAGTGCCTCTGTACTGAGCAGCCACCTTGCTCTCAGTGGGCACAATTATGCAATGTACAACCATAGGATCGGGCACTGCTTTCACCATCCCACTGTTCATTTCTGCTTCCCTCTGCTTGCTGGGCACTCTCGCCTTGCCTTGCTGTGCCACTCAAGGTGAAGCTACAGACAGCCACGCAGCCTGCACCACTGGGCACAGTGAGGATTGCCCCCTTCCTGGCAAGTATTACAGTGAAAAGCAGGCTGAGTGGTGGCGCCAATGTCCTTTGGAACACACTGCTCATTGTTCTGAACTCCCCATGCATACACACTCCCTTCTCATTGTGGGCCCACCTAACCAGAGATGGTGCCCAGGATGAGAGGCAGGTAGAAAAGATAATTATGGAGTGATTGGCTTGCTGAGAATATTGTCCCAACCACTATCAGTCTGCTTCCCCAAGCATAAATATCAATTCCTATATATGCATAAGCATATAAAAGACTGCCTAATCTATGTGGTGGGTTTGGTGCCATGCAGATTGCCTTAATCCCACAGCTGCAGTGCATCCAGCCTTCTCAAGAGCACGAAAGTTTAGCTGCAAAGTGCACATGATGTGTGGATTTTTCTCCTTTTTTCACACACCTCTTAATGGTGATTTGGTTTGAGACTTTCAAAACGGGCAGGATGCCCCATTATTTCTCTGGAGAAAATAAGAAGGAAGGAGACCTTTGCTCTGCATTTATTTTATTGGAAGGAGAAGGAAGGTTGTCATAGATTAAAATCTTCCAGATGCTCTCCTGGGAAAGCATCCCTCCTTCTGCTGGGTCTATAAAGCTGCAAGTGCACCAGGCATAAGAAAAAATAGCATATAATAATGACTTGTGATTACTTGCACTATTCATTTGTTTGCATGGTATAAGCTAAAGTCTCAACTGTCATTAGACAGTAAGCAGAATGTTATTTAAAAATGCCTGCTAGTTGAAAAAACATCCATATACCTATTTTCCCTAAAAATGCAAGCTTCCCTGTGAAAATGTCAAAGAAATATGCCAATTTCTTTCACATGTGAAATAGGAAACAGTCATAAATAGCTTGGTTCTGTCTTGTCTTGAGAATTTAATTCAGATAGCATTGTTTTCATTCACCTAATTTTGATTTATATTAAAATATTAATATTATGCTACATAGAACACTATATTTATTAGTACATGTATTAAATATATTTATATTTTATAATGTTTCAACATTATTGAAGTGTTTCAGTAGAATCAGAATAAAGTATTTAAAGTATTTTAATTTGTTTAAAACCTGAATTTAAGTTTTTATTATTTTAATTAAATTTCCTTTTGATACAAAATACAAGCTCTTTTTACAACTTTGCACTACCTGCCAAAAGAAATTGAAGTTCTTGCCAATTTTTATCATGCACCATTTCTTTGGCTGTTGGGAACTTTCTGAAACTCTGTTTCCTCTGAATGTAAATCTTTACATTTAGGAATCTCGTCTACTGAGGAGCCTCTGCCTGTGGCAGAGAGGCCCCTTTAGGGTTGAAGCCACTTATAACAAAAGCTATTAGTATTTCTTTTTAATTTGTTGATTACCGATCTCCTTGACTTACACATCTGTCATTTCAGAGTCTGGGCTCAGACATACCTATTAATAAAGAAAAGTATAATCTACAGCTACAGCTGTCGCCTCTACCTCTCCAACATCAGTGGTGTTTTCCACTTTCTAAAAGCTATCACACATCATACAAAAAAATATCAGATTTCCAGTCCCTGGACCCCCTAACCCCCAGCGAATCCAGTTATTTTAAAAATTACTCCAACTTCTATTCAATTTCAGATTTGACTACAACTAGACTCTTTCTTTCCTCTTCTTTTCTGTTTCTATAATTGAGAACTCACTTCTTTGCTCAACTCCAAGACAGAATGAATGCCGAAGCCTGAAAGAATAGAAATTGAACTGCAAAGAAATTTCTTTATGTGGTCACCTTATTTAACAGGGATTCAGCTTTTTAATAATCCATTGCATGACTAAAGAATTAAAGCACAAGGAAAATCTGAAAAAGCAAGCAAAAATGGTAGAGACCAATTACCAAAATGAAACACACTAATGCACCCTAAGACAAATGATGCTTACTTAACAATGATATTTTATTGAATCATGCATAACTTGACCTATATTGGAAATAGAAGGAATTATGGTGATTATGCTGGGATAATGCCAGAAAGCAGCCTGGCTGCTTTATTAAGCTCGAATGAATCAGCTTCCACCATAAAATGCGTCACTAAACAGACAGGACAGTAACAAATTATAGAAAGGCAAGTGAGGGAGTCAAGAGGCCATTTTGTCACTGCGTTGTCATTGTGCAAGCATCGATCATCCATCTTGCTGAAGACAGTCCAGGCAGGTGGGGAAATACCTGTGCTCTCAGGAAACCAAATCATGCCTTGGCACAAGGCCACCATGGAAGGGCCATATGCGATCATATCGAAACCCAGGCAGCAGCTTACAGATCAGTATGTTTAACAGAATACTGGGGCTGAGTGGAAGTCCCTCTGGAAAAGACAGGTCCTTTTTATCTGCAGGGATGGTCCCATGTTGTGTCTGTTTGCCATCTTGCTGTTTCTATCAAGGCAAACAGGCATTGTTTGTTAAAGATGCTGAGAACACAAATATAACACAAAATACAGTAGTGTAAAGGGCCAGGGAGAGAAGGGGAATTACAAATGTAGATTAATTCAGTCTTGGTTATGCCTTTCTTATCTCTGTAATGCTACTGGAGTTGCCCAGTTGTGACTAAAATTAATTTTTAAGGCAAGCAGAAATGAATATTGTCCTGTGGGCCATAGCAGGAACATATATGTGACCATCATATGACTGTTGTGTATGTGCCTGTGTTTTAAAACTAGTGTTCTCAGGACCAAGAGATGCTAAATCAACAAACAACTATGTAAGAACACACTCTAGGTGACCTTTTGCTTCTAAAAGACATAAATGCATGTAGATAGATACATTCAAACTATGCTAACTAGTTCTCAGGGGGGTTAACGTGCCAACGTGCATTAGGGGATAGAATTAGGGGAATAGAATTAGAATTAGGGGATGCTACCTTGGAACAGAAAATGGTAGAATGATACAAATTGATCCTCTAATTGCAAAGATAAGGATGTGCATCAACATAAAAAATAACAGTTTACTAATGAGTTATTTTAGTCAGTGAGAGGTCTTTTGGAGGTACTATACAGTATGATCACAGACACTAATATTTAGCAGAGTAAGCTGAGACTGGTCTGGAAGCTTTCAAGCGAGGAAATTTTCATAGTGCTAATTTTTACTGGAGGGTTGAGAACGGCCTATAGAATTCACAGTGGGATTTTTAGACCTTTATTGTGTTTTTACAACCTACAGGCCTATTCCCTTCTGATAAAGAGCCTCTCATGGGCTTCACTCACCATCTGTAATTTCCTTGTGGTGCTGAACTTTAAGACATTGGTTTCTTTCACAACTTAATCAGAGTCTTTTGGGAAAAAAAAAAAAAAAAAAGAAGGTACAAATGGATATATTAGTCAGTGCTTCAAAACTGCTGTTTCTGGCTAACATATGTGCTAGATGCAGATAGATTCTCACAGAGTTTTCTTGGGATAAACAAGGCAAACAAAAAATTCTATTTTTCTATAGACCAAGAGGTCAAATCATGGGATTTGTGGTGGGGATTGGGCTGAGAGTAAACAAAGAATCATAGAATCATAGAATGGTTAGAGTTGGAAAGGACCTTGAAGATCATCGTGTTCCAAACCCCCTGCCATGCAATTTTTTGGTTTCAAAAGCTTTGAAATTTCCACCCAATTTTGACAATTATTTTACTCAAACCACAGATTTCATTTCAACATAGGGAAACCCTCTAAACACAATGTAAATATGAAAAATTCCTGAAATTATAAAGTAAATTATGTCAAAATACTTTTTAATCCCTTTTGAAAAAATTTGTTGGTAAAATATTGCTTTCCTGCAAACAGTTTCAGTTTGAGTGAATCAGCATTTTTCCATAGGAAACCTCCTTGCTGAAAATTACCTTGGTGGTCCAAAGCTTCATTTGCAGGGCCAAATGCATCACAGGCATCATCCACTGTAACTCTTTGGTGCAAGAAAGTTGTGCCACCTTTCACCAAGAATAAATTTGGCCTGAGGATTCTTTAGGAGAGATCCTTCCATGTAGTCTATTTCTTAAATGCATACATTTTGAATATTTAAACACACTCTAAAGAATCTCTGTTGTATGTTAGAAAAATATTTTACTTATTTATTTCAGGCATCACAATTTTGATCAACTAACTTTGAGGGGGTGTGAAATCTGATTTCTCAGTCTCAGCCCAATTTTACTAGTTCTTTTTAATCTTCAACAGAATTTCTTTGGCCGAGTTCTACAGTTATATGTAATTTAAAAAAAAAAAAAAATTTAGAAATTAGATGCATGAATTACTGCATTTTCTATCCACCTAGTGGATAGAAAAGAACTTGCTTTCTTATACTGGGTGGAGCCCAAATATCTTTTTTAAGATCTAAAGCATTAAATCTACTTGGAGGAGAATTAGATTAAAAAAATACCAGTAGTTTTCAGTGGAAACTTTCGTATTTTTGAAGAGCTATTTGATTATGGTTTTAGGTTGATCCAAATTTGGACTGATCATGCACACTGCTCTGTGAAATGCTAGACATGAAGGTGATTCCATCTTTTAATGCAAATTTCCTCTAGCTCACAACAGCATGGAGGAAGAGGAATGGTAAAGAATTTGGCCTCTGGAGGGCAGGGAGGCGGTCAAGAATCACAACCAGAGCTGGTCCTTCCACTGACTCTGGCACATTCTGGGTTTCCTAACCTTATCTTGAGGCTAGTTTATGAACACACAGTAAACATTTAGAGTTCACCCAGTGAAAGGATTGCTATAGATCAATACATAATAAAAAATTCCAGATTAAGGCTGCTGAAAGCCTTGAAAACAACATCTTCATCAAGTCCAGTATTTAAAGAAAACCAATTCATTAACACTTTTTATCTCAAAAACAAGAAGAAAGTTACTTTTATTTAGAGCTTCGGAGGGATTTACCAGTAGCACTTTTGTCAAATTGTGTGTCTAAAAGTGGAACATCTGAAACTCGTGAACCAGAACTTTTCCTGTCTTGACTTTTTTGCTGATCACCCTGAGAGGCAGATGCTTTGCATACTGTAAGGTATTAAGTCAAAGCTGCAATGGAAGTGATAGTCTGTGATACTCTCTAGTGCTTTGCTTAAGAATGTGTGGGAAACAGTGTTAGCCATATCCTGTAGGCGAACTGAACAGTGTTGTTCTTGGGTTACAAAGAAATTAATTTTAGTAGCTGCAGATGTGGTCCACTGTTTTGAATCACATACTTGAAAAGAAAGTGAGCTCTGCATTTCTGATTTCTCACCCTTAATATTTCTTATTGTTTGCTGTCCTGTCTATACCAAAAATATGTGTAAAAGCAACAAGGTCATTCAGTATAGAATAAGCAAAAAAAGATATTTTTCAGTCATTTTAAGATTAGAAATCTCTTCCTTCAAGATGCAACACAGCAGTAAATCTGGTTTCACCTAGGTTTGATGTTAGGCATGTCTGACATCTCTGTCAAAAGCACCTGTCATATTACATTACTTTTGACGAAACTCTGGCCCCTCAACTTCTCCCTAAACTCTGCATGTTTAAGGAAAACATGGAGGAAAAATCTCAGTTTACTATTTTTTGTAAATTCTTTGCTCCTAAGCTATTTTAAGGACTTAAGTTGGGCAAGGAAAAATATCATGCTGAGCTATAGATCTGTGGGTTTTTTAATTTAGAGAACCAAGAAAAGATGTTCACACCAGAAGCTTATTTGAAAAACATCTCTGCAATGATTGTTAGGCATCTGTCTGAAAAGATACTGATATGGTGAATGGATGAAAGGCATTACAGCACGAGGTGCACACCAGGTGCATTTGTATTGCATAACTTCAAGCTATTTGTCAATAATTTCCTGCATGATAGAGATAGCACTGGAAAATATTAGAAGCATGTCATGTTTGTCTCTAGCACGCATGGGCAGCTTAGACATTTCTGCTTAAAGCTAGGATTTGGAGATCGCTGTTGCTCTCCATCAGTCTGTTGACCTAATATGACTTATGTTTCGGATCAGCTCAAGCACAATAAAGAGCCAGCACCCTCCTGTAATGGTCACACATGGGCAGTAGAGCACACAATCTGACCTGCAGCCCCTCTTGGGGCAACAGCAGTTTGGAGAATGGCTGACAATATGTGTGTTTGCTGGTGGTGCTGTTAGTCCCAATGTCAGCAGCCACCCCAAAGTCTCCTCTGGCAAGCTGGCTAGTGAAAACTGGGCAAGGTGCTTCATAAAGAATCAACAATGAGCTGTGTTTCTGGGTGCACAGAGAAGGATGGGTCTGACAGCAAGTTCTGTGCTGGTGGCAGAGTGGGGCTCCGAAAGAATAAAAGGTCCTTCCAAAGGGCCCTGTGCCACGCTCAGTGACAGGCATGGATCTGTTCAGGGTGCTGTGTGTAGGTCTCAGCCTTTTTCTTTCACTCTGGTCCACATGAACATGTCCCAGAGCATTTGACAGAGAAGCAGCATTTTCCTCCCCAGAGTCAGATGATGGCAGTTTCCACTTCTCAATGGCCTCCACAGAGGCAGGAATATTCCTATATTTTCAGCAGATACCAGAAAAATACATGAGGAATGTTCCATGGTCAGAGTTCAGAATTCCCGTATTTGTCTAAAGAGATGAGTGATAATTACCAAAATCTAGATTCTTTTTCATCTCTGTTTAGCAGATAATATTTGCTCTTACTCCCTTGTACTCTTAAGAGGTGTTGCTGCAGAAATACTAATATCAAAGGTAAATACCACGGTAAAAATGCTGGACCATATTCCTGAGTGCAGCAACTAGGATTGTGACAAAGTGGCTTTTTAAAACCTTCTTTCACTGTTTCCCAGTTACTGAAGCAGCAGCCATGGGTGAATTCAGTCCCCCCCCATAATTCAGAGAGGCTCATGGGCTGCCCTACATTCCCTCTTCCTTGGATCTTCCCAGTTCTCCCATGAGCACCACTCCTTCACCAACTGATGCTGGCAGAGGTATCCCTGGCTGATGGCAAGCCATGGCCACCACAAGGGGAATAGCATGGCTTCCTCCAGCCTCATTCCCTGGTGCAAGGCCCCGGTTGGGCTGCGGTGGCTGCAGACCCCGGAATGCCATTACTGGCCTGTCTGTCATGTTTCTATTAGTGTGACTGAGAGGAATGACTCTAGCCAGTAAAAGGCATTAGCAGAGGTCATTAACGAAAGGCTTTGGGTATTCTTAGAAAATCACAGCATTAGTGGGATGACTTGAAATATTTATTAATGTGGGGAATTATGTCAGTTTGCAGATTTCTCTCATTACCCTACATTTATTTTTTTTTTAGCTTGATACAAGGCTACCAAGCGGGCCTGTGAGGAATCCAGCAGTGGTCTCTTCAATCACGGAAAGTGCTTTTAGAAAACATTATGGTAATGTTCAGTGCTAAATGCTGTCTGTCCCTGAAAAAAAAGGAAAAATCACTGTGAAGTAAAGAAGAAAGTAGCACAGAGAGAAAAGTGTTCACTGCAGGAAAAGTACTTCTTCACTCCATCTGTAAATGTTTTTCAAACAAAAAATCAAGATGGCTTTGAGCAACAAAATTCAACTGGTGAACAGTCCCCAGGCTTGAACGCTGGTAATGGGCTAGTTAAATGAGAAGGCAAAATCACTGCTTTCATCAGATTTCCTTTTACTCACTAGGGATGATTCAAAAGAAAGCATGCAAGCATATTTAAGGGACAAATATTTGGGGCAAATTTTGAGCTAGTTTTTAAAATTAATACCTAATATTAATTTACAGATCCTTTGTGGTTGCTGATGAGTGGATGCCACAAAACTTGAATCCTCTCTTCTGAGAGAGTTTACTGACTTTAAAATGTCCTTCCTAACTACTTTCTTTTGCATTACATGGAGCCATGACATCCTCTGCAGCCACTACTGACACCTGCCTAGAGCCGTAGATTGTGAAAGTAGAGAAAATGTACAGAATCAAGTTAGAGGAGGGGCTTTCAATCTTTTTTCTCAAGGCCTCTGACTCATGTGAGAGAAGTGCTGCCAGAAAAATCTTCTTTTAGCCTTATACTCACATCACCTGAGCACAAGCGCCCACTCAAAGTGAGTCGAAACACTGATGGGTGAGTGCGCTTGTTTAAATTGTCGTTGCAGCAATGGAGAGGTTGTTAGAGCTACCTGTTGAAAGGAAAAAGGATGATAGCCTTCAAATTGGTGAGAAGAATTTAGATGATTGGCATAAATAGACAAAAGAGTGTTTGTCATTCCTGTATGATGCCAGGCAGAAATTGCTGTGTGGGTGTGTAGCTTTGCATGTTTGTTGTGGTTGACTTAGTTAAGTCAATAATTCTGCTGAGGTAAGTACTGAAATACCACAGGCAAATCAATGAAGGACAAGGCAGGTATATAAACTTCTCCAGAACTGAAAAAAAAAAAAAAAACCTGGGTAATACCTGCATGGTTACAATCTAAAAAGAAATTGATAGTTAGCTTTGAGCAGAATATGACTTACACTAGAAAACTATCAAAATATAGGAATTTGCTACACAATAAAAATAGTCAAAGGATTTTGATGGTACTGTTGTTTTTCGCAATCAACATAATGATTAATCATTTACCTTCCCTGAATCTAAAAACCCAAGGGTAATACGGAGTGAACAGAGATGTAAATAATTATATAAGCATTGACTTTAAAGATTTTGTATTGAACTTGCCACATACATTCCATTCTTCTTATCAATGGAGGAACACTTTGAAGAATGCAGCACCGTATGCAATAATAATAATAGCTTTAAAAATGTAAATGAAAGAACACAGAACTTGTAATGTATATTGACCATTTGAGTCATTAAGGGAACTCTGAGAGGCTCAAAGTCAGAGGGGAAACATAGATTTAGGATTATACCATGCAAATATGATACTACATGGCAGTTTTTCACTAGTGTTAGAGAAAGCATTTCATTACTGATAACCAGAATGCACTCTCTGTTAGTAGCTGAAGTCAACACAACGGTTAAATTAACAGGCAGGCTTACCACATACACCCCAAAATTGGAGGAAAACTGACAGAAGACAACTTTAAAATCTTCATTCCAAATATCATTTACAAATTTAGTTATGTGACTTAAAAACCTTTGGTCAGCCATTCCCTTCAGTATGAGAAGGAACAAAGACAGCATTAATAAGATTTCTTCCAAAATTATGCATAATTATCTATGGAGGTGCAGAGTTCCACACTATTCTATCATTCATTTAAGTAGGATTCCTCGTGTGACTAAGTGTTCATCAGCAGGAATAAAGATTAATAAAACCTACGTCTGAAAGATCTTCATGCTATTGTCAGATGGATTTTATTCTTATACAGTTTATTAAAAATATAAGATATCTGAAATTGGAGAATTGCTGCCTAGGTTTAATTATATACACATGTAACATGGTAAGTGCATGTCCTTGGATTGGAAGAACATCACTTTTGGAAACCAATTTCTAGAGAAATTATTCCTTCATATAAATGCAAAATAATTTCTTAATTTTTACCATTATTATTACTCTTATTGTTGTTATTGAAAATGCTCTTCAGAAAGCATTTTCTTTCAAGAATACTTGCCGGAGTATTCATGCACAAGGAAACTACTAGTCTTTTATCCTTTAATGAAACTTTTTGCGCGGTTGCCCCACCACCAATGTTGATGTTCTAGAGTGTATGAGGAACTAAGGAGTTTCTTGATGCAAAACAAATTAGTCATAGCAACTCATCATTGCCTTCAGATGAGGAGGCTGAAAAGGAGGGCTGAGAGACAGCTCTGTGGCACATGCAGAGTAAAAGTGAAGCTCACTACGTTTTTCAGGGGGCTCTTTAAATGGCTGTTACACTTTCTGCATCTGGAAATGTGAGAGGCTTTTCCTTTCTTTGGTTAAAACTTTATTTTTATTCCTTATGCCAAAAAAAATATTTCAGAACTTCTGCTCCTGTTGTCTGTACAACATCCTATGGTGTTTGGAAGACCTCTCCTCTCCAGTGACCTCTTAGAACAAGAGAGTACTCGAGTATTGAAATTGAGTTCAGTTGAAATTCATCTTAAAAGGCTCACAACTCTTCCCTGAAAAAGGATGCCTTCCACAGAATTTTAAAATACTACAGAAAGAACATCAACTCCTCTGAAAAACAGTACATTTCCACCTCAAAGTGCTAGAGAGCAAGAACAAACAATCCCCCAAATGAATAATTTCTGAATTTCAGATTGCAGTAATGCCATTTGAGAACGATCAGCAGTTGCAAAGATGAAGCTGGACCCTGACCAGTTTGGTCAGGGTTTGGTTTTTATGCTGAGGAACCTGTGTGGATGCTGAAGAAGCTCTGTCTAAAGACAGTCACAATCTGTCCTGCTTTTGACGATCCCTGCAGCTTTCCATGCACATCCAGTGAGATGCTGGTAGCACAGCAGGTCATGGTTCCGGCTGCTCCAATAAGAGAGAAGAGACTTACAGCTGTGCTCATGAAATGAAATGGCAGCTGGCATGAGGGGAAAAGCGCACTGAAAAATGAGGACATGTTGTAAGCTCTCAGAAACTAATTGGCACCACAGCCATCTTCATTCACTAAGGCATGGCCATAAAACCAAATTGCTTTCTCATCATGAAAATACAGCCTTTTAATATCATCCTTCAAGGCTTTCGTCCCTTTTATTATTGTTCTCTGACAGTTTTTTTCTTTCCTTCTATCTGAACACTGATTTTCCTTTCCCCTTTTTCTCTCTTAGTTTTAATATTTTTGCTTTTCTCTGTTCTCTTTTTCAAACACTGAAGCTCAGGTATATTTTTTCCTTTAAATAGTCCCTTGGTTACACACTGTTTCAAACATCCTTTTTCCTTTTCTCAGTTTGCCTCTCTCACCTTCCACCTACTCTACTAACTCATGCCCACCCACCCACCCTCACACAAATGCAAAGCTATTATTTTTCTCTTCCTGCCTGGAAAGTGTGAGTGAATGGGCAACGGATGGGAGCAAAAGGGTACTTCCAGAATGAGCATTTTCAATTTCAGCCATCTTGGAGTTGCACTCACAATAAAAACTGATCAGCAAATGTGTTTATTCTCAGCTGTGTGATCAGCAGAGAAAATGACAAGGAGGTTTTTGAAGGTCTTTTTACTAGACTGGAAAGTCTGGGAGAAAGATGTTCTGGACAAGTTTTGCCTGGAAATACAACACCTTCATCCAAAAGCATGTCTTACTGAATTTTTTTTTCATTGGAAACTCAGTTTTCAACCAACCTGACTCCACATGGGAAGTAGGTATTTGAGACCAGAGGACATCTTGTCCCCTGAACTTTGAGGATGATTTATTTGATCTCCAGTCAATAAGCAGAGTAACACCCTGCAACACAGAGAGGCATCCATAAGCTGCTCCTCCTGTCCATGCCAACCAGTCTTAATTAAACAGGGGTAATTTAACTTTGGAAGAATGTCCATTCTGCAGTATTTGTCATACCTGGAGATATTTAGAAGATGAGTCTACATGGTGCTTCAGGACATTGTTTAGTGATGGTTGATGATGAACTCATGAGCTGAAAGGTCCCTTCCAACCTAGATTCTGTTTCTCTCTGTGGACTGGGGTATTCAGCAGCTGTCTGCATGAGCATTTAACTTGGGATAATTGGAGCAGATTAGATGAGGCTCCTCTGTCTATATTACACCCAAGTCCTGAACTACCTTTACTCAATGGACTCTTGGACTTGATGATTCTGTCGTGTCTGTGGTTCAAAGCTGTCCCAAGCACTAAAAACTGTTCCAGACCTTTATGTCTCCCAGTAAGGATGCGAGGGCATTTGGTGCACCGCTGGAACAGAGCTTCCTGTTTAGTTTTCTCTGAAGCAAATCCAGTTCCTGTGCACAGATGCCACTTGTGAATCAAGCCAACAGGTGATAAGTAGAAACAATCACAGAATTCTCTTAAAAACCCTCACTATTTGTCCAAATTGAATTAATTAGTTAATTTAAACACAGGCAGTAAAGACAACTGCTGAGATTCATGGCTCTATGTATTTAACTTTTCAAGCTAATAACCCTCTGGGAGTTCACAACAGTCTGAGAAGAAGACACACTATATTATATCTGACATGGAAATGTCTTTGGTTTTTTTCCCTCTGTAGTCTGAAATTTAAATTAATCTAGACTGAAAGAGGTTTAGGCTGTATGTAGCTGTATGCTAGCACAGCACAGCAACATATCATACTGAACTCTGTCTTTTCATGCAGCGACCCCATTCCTTCAGTAAGGAACCACGTGCATTCATGTGATGAAACATGAGAATGCTCTACAAAGAACTGCTAGCTCTTTTTCCTGTAATTCTATTGGTTACATAACAATGCACATGGAAGGAATTTTCTGATATGTGGTTAAAGCCCTATCTCAGTCAACTAAAGGGGTTTTTTTGTAAACTCAAGTTCCTTGTCAGCCATTATTTTGCTTCAAATAGGTCATGTAGTATTTTTGTTTCCTCACCCTTTCAAAATATACATTAACACTGCAGAAGTAGCCGTTTGAGTGAATTAAAGTCCAGGGAATAATAATATATTCCATAATTTTATTACTGAGAACGACAGTCGGGTGGCAGCAGGCCCCATGTACCTTTACAAAGATGGATTGGGCATGCAGCACATACAAAAATCCAAAGCTGGGTAATTAAAAGGCAAGTCCAAATATTTTCCAAGACTTATTTTCAACCACTCTTTCAAAATGCTGTAACATTTATAAATCAGCTGGGTCAGAGGTAAGCACGGGCACAAAGAGAAAGATCTCACTGACCAAAAATTGTGTATCTTTAATTATTGGTACGAGTCTATTGGAAATGGATTTTATGGTGGGGGCTGGGAATGAGGATTTTCCCCCTTCCCAGTGAGTCCTTGGTTTCTCTGCTGGCACCCTTCATGACTAAAAGGCTGATGAGAAAACCAGCTTTGTGCTCTGACTCCTCAATATTTATTGTGGGCCTACTTCCACTATTACTCTGAAGAGCTATACGCCTTCTGAATTAATTGCCACTCAGAGAGGAACAGTTTCTAATATGGTACATTAGGACCAAGTTCTAACCTTGTACACGCTAAGAGGCTTCAGCATGAGAACTGGCCCAAGGATGGAGCAGACATCCAGAGGAAATTCTGTTTTCCCCATTTGAATGACTAGCACTTGCAACTAGAGATTCACACTGTACTCAGATGGGCCACAAGATGCTAGTCAGTCTTGAGCAACACTGATCTGGACTTAAACTGACAGTCAAATAGGGATGAGACATACGTCCTCTCCTTGAATGATCTGATCCTTTTTTCTGTGACATGGTTTTAATATAATTCTTTGCATTCACTCAGCATGGCTTTATCTGAATTAGCTTTCTGAGTGAGATCTGATATAGGCTGATCATTTATCCTCTCCAACCTGTTTTCTGTCAACCAGAACTAATTTTAGATCTTCTTAATACTTTCTCCAGCTGTTTTGTTGTGACCTTCAGTGTCTCTAGCTCCGTCCAGCTGACCCAGATGCTTTGCTGCTGTAATCTGAATCCACAGTTCTCAGAGGTCACCCCTGCTCCACAGCTGCTTTCTAAGCTTTTGGTAAGCTCTCTCACAGAAAGCTCTTAAAGGAATATAGTTATTATGACATGGAAAAGAAGGAGCTCTTGTCATTAAAAACTACTTATGACATAGGGGAAAGAGGACAGGAACAAATAGTCACTTTTAATAATGAAGGGAAACTACCACCAAGAATCCCAAAGGTTATGTGCTGGGACTAGTGAGATAGTTACAGATGACAGGAAAAGGAGATACATATGTAAGTGACAAACTTTTTGTGATGATAAAAAATTATTTACTAAAATCAGTTCTAAAACTGACTGCAAAAAGAGGCTGAAGGATTTCACAATGCTGAATAGCTGCAAGAAAAGATGGCAGATGAAACATAAGGTTCAGATTATCGTATCACATACAGGAAAAAATTCTAAGTATACATAAAGACAAGTGGACTCTAATTAGTTACCGACATTGAAAAAAAAACAACCAAGGATGGGAATCACAAATAGAAATCATAATTATTAGATAAATACACTGTGTGCACACATTTCTTCAAATATTTTTTTTTTCCAGAAAAGATATGGACAAAGAAAATAAGTGTTCAAATCTATGGAAACAGCTTAGAGTCTTTTAACTTGGAAAACAGATGACTGAGGGAAAATATGATTAAGGTTTATGAAATGATGATGATTTGGAAAAGAACAACAGATCTGCACTGCTTCTCATAATGAAAGAATGAAAAAGCACCAAAACAAAATAGCCAGCAGCAAATACAGATAAAACAAAAAGTGTTCTTTCACACAGCACGTAATTGAGCCATCGAACTCTTTCCCACAGGTGTTGATGAGAATAAGGCATGAATGAGTGAAAAAACCTGCTAGACGTATTTGTCAACACAGAAATCCACAAAATGTTATTTAACATATGCTTCAGCTAAGTCTTCCAGGTGAAGAAAACCTCCTGGTTGAAAAACTTTGAGCTGTTGATGTCTCAACAGCTGAGGCATCAAGAAATAGAAGAAAGACTGTTCTATAGTTGCCCTTTTTCTTACTGCCTTCTTCTAAGTATCTGCTATTGGACAGTATCAGAGACACAATGCTGAGTTAGAGTCTCTGTTGTGTCTCAGTAAGGGCATCCTCCTGCAATTAAGGAGAAAAGGCTATGCAGAAACTGTTGACCCAAACCACCTTTATACATTGAATGAAGAGAAGTAAATATGATGTCCAGCTTAGCTTAGCTACTTCCAATATTCAATCAACAGATCCTCCAAAGAGATTACACCAACGTCAATGATATTTGGAAGCATGTAAAGTGCATTTGCAATGAAGAACTAGCCAAGGAAGAGTCTGCTCAGATCTTGTGCTGCCTAGATATTTAGACACAAGGTTAATGTAAGCATCTGTGTAAGCCATCCTGCTCAGGGCAATTTTGTTAACCAGCTTCCATGATCAAATACTTTGCAGCATGAGGGAAGGGCTGACAATGATTTCAAATGAGCTACAAATAAAACAAAGGACATTGAATAAACATGTCACAAGATGGATGTAATTGAGATTAGCTATTATGACAAACAAGAACTTCTCATGAAGGAAAAACAGAGTGCACACAATGATGATTTTGCTAATAGGCCAGGCTTTCTATCAGGTGTAGAAAGCAGATGGCAACAGAAGGAAATATGAAATACATGTATTTATTGCCACAGGCATGCTCCTAATGCAACAAGCCAAAACCATCACAAGAGACAGGCCAAAAGCTATTTACATAACTACAGAGGGAATAAAAACGAAGCAAGAAATGATCCAAACAGGATGCTGCATTTCAGGACATAAGGTGGGAAGTGTTAGTCACAGCACCAGGCATGTACATCTTTAATCCAATGACAGGAACTGTCTGTGTGAAGGCATTGGCTCTACTTCCCAAAGCTATCTGGTACAACATGTTTTGAAAGGCTGCAGTGAAAGATCATGAAATGAGACTTTGAAGAGTGGGGCATGTCAAGTCAGATGGAAAAGTTAATCTTCGCCTTTGCTACTGAATCACTGTGAGTAAAGTGCTCGACTACTGCAAAGTCTGGAAATTTCATCGACTACTCTCCTATGAAAACAAAATTAAATTCACTTCCATTCACCTAAAGAATTAAGAAGCCACACTTTTTCAGAAGGAATGCTATCAGAAGCTTGGAAGTTGATGAGGTTTCTAAGCACCCAGTAACAAAAAGGATTCTAAGAAATTGCAAAAGTAGGTGACATCTAAATTCAGATAAAGTAACGGATGTTTTTAAGCCATCTATTTCAAAGTTTTTATGCCCAAAAATTCACTATCAAATCAAGACTTGAAGGCAGAAGCTACAAAGCTATTAAAAATCTAGCAACTCTTACCACTTCTATCAGTAACTGAAATTTCAACTCAAGGTATATTTATAGACGAGCATTTTGAATCCAGCTATGACCAGCTGATTTTTCAGCTTTACTTAGATGATTTGGTAGAACTGGCAATACTATGCACACAAGCAAAGTTTCATCACTGGATGTCATATTAAAAATATGACTTTGACCAGGATATCAGAACTCAAAAAGGAAAAATTTTCTACATCATACAGGGACAAACCTGATGTTTCTTACTGCCAGTTGCTGCAGAAAAATTCCTTGAGAACGCAAAAAGAACACTCAACTTCTCTTTAGCTTTAGAAGACAAGCCTAGAAAAAGTAGTGCTTCAGTAAGTTCATTTGCGTCAAGACTAATTTCCTCAGCTTTTAATAAAATTGATGTGTGAGTGCCTCTTCTAAAGGCACCGCGTCCTTTATACACTGACATAACCCCCAAATGCTTCAAGGAAGTGAGGACCAGTCTTTAAGGCTGCTGTGGCTTATCTTTGGGTTGTGTGTTTCAGACAGGTCCATCAGGCATTCTCTATTCACTGGAAAAATACATATAGAGGTTTAGACTCTCCTCTTCATCAGTGGCAAGGCTGCTCACCTTTGCTTTTCTCTGTTTCATAGAAAGAGATCTGATGTGCTGCACTACCTTGTGAAACTGAGAAGTTCTCACAGCCCATCACAGAAACAGTGGTCTTTCAAAATGAACAGGTCACTGAATGAGGTCGAGGTTTCGAAGGCTAGGGTATTGCTACTTAGGTTAAAGAAGCAGGCAGCTTTTCTTTTTGCTTATTCCAATAGCCACATAAATCATAATCCAATACAGAGGCTCTCTGGACAGTCCCGGTTCATAGGATGCCATTCTCGAATTTACTGTTCCAGATGGTGAATATCAGGGAAAGCTTCCCCAGGGTTTCTCTTCTATCATTAAGTATTTAGTTGGTGTTAAAAATAATAATAAAAAANCAAGGCAAGTTTCATCCTGAACAGCTAAAGAGTTATATAATTACAGTCAACAGAAAGCAGTCTTATCTGGGAAGTGTCAGGCAGCCTTACTTGCAGGCAGTGATAGGAACTCAGTCCCTGCCACAATATGCTCTTTCATGTTTCTTCTCCTTTTTATTGTTTCCTCTGTGTAACTTTGTGCCCTCATTTTACACTGGTTGCATTAGCATGACATTAGTCTTCTGTAAAATCAATGGGGACGATGAGTTAAAAAATATAGATTATAAAGAAAAAGAAGGGGGTTGCCAACATAATATTAATGACTTGTCAAGAAAGATAAGCTTGGCATGCAAAGGCAGCTTTCTTTGGCTATCCAAAATAATTTCTAAATTCAAGTAATTGGCTTCTTTCTCACATTTTTGACCGATGTATCCCTAGCACAGTACTAAACAACTGATGATTTATGCTTCTCAGCAGAGTAAGGAAACCACAGGAACAATACTGCCTAAGCTACTGGGAAAAACATGTCTGTAACATACCTACTAGAACTTTCTTAAGCCACTATATTAAAAATTAAGAGGCGAGGATACTGTAACAAATTATTCAAATCAGTAAAGCCCAGGCTTCTCACAAACTGCAAAGTCATTGCAGTATTCAATGAATGGAGAAGCTATTTCCCTAGATCATTGTAAGAACACTTCTACAAAACATTCTGTAGTTGTTGTGCAGGGTGTATTTTTAGCAGCTGTATTGTCCTAAAAGGACACTGAAGAGCTGCAGCTCTGGATTTTCGCATAGCATCCTTTGAATATGGGCCCACATGTGCATTGACCTGGAAGGTGACGACCTCTGGCTTTGAGATGGACTGGGAAATGGTGACAACCAGGACAGGGGTTTAGGTATTTCTTAAGCTCTTCTTCCTGGAGGCTTTGTGAGGGATTAGTTGGCTAGGCAGGGCAGAGCGTGGCTGGTGCTAGCACCTGTGCAAGGAGACTCTGTCAACACAGTCACCAGTGTCATCTGCAACCTCTGCACACCTTCACTGCTGAATCCTGGGTGTGGAGCATCTGTTCAAGGCAGAACAGCCTGCATATGCTATAGCAATGCTCCTGCCCACCTCCCACGCAAGAAGAGCATTGCAGGTACTAGGAAAGAAGAGAACTAAAAGGTAAACAATCATATACCTTTCCCTCTGTGAAAATGAAGTGCAGACTACTTTCTAGTCTGCTGGTCAAGGATATGACCTGTAAGGATGAGTAGCTAATGCACAGAATCTATATTATAGATAAGAAGACATGGGTTTTTTTTCATCAGTAACACAGTTCATCACATAAGATAACAAAGGATAGAAGAAATAGTTTTGGATAGTGACTTCTTGTAGTAACAAAATTATATTAATACAATAACAGATACAAGTGTAAGGAAGTACTGCATTAGCAATGAATGGATGAATAATCCATTGAATAATCCACAATAATAATAATAATCCACAATGGTGCTTTCAAAAAACTCCCTATGCAGTTATTTTACAATTTACAAGAGCCACAGGACTAAAATCAGCAAAATAATGGGACAGTCACACTTCCATTGCCTGTGACACTCTTCTTGTGCCACCTCTGCATTGAGCCAGCTCTGTTGAATATCTGTCTTCAATTGTTCCTTGCTACTCTGCTCAGAGTTGTGAGTCCTTAAGTCTCAACTTAAGGACAGGAGAGAGGGAAAGGTCAGAGGTGGCCTTTATCATCCACAGATGGACAGTGCTCTCTGTGAAACTGCCTCATGGGAGTTGGGAATCAATGAGAGGTCCGTGTCTTTGAAGAATGTTGTGGAAGAAGAATCGAGAGGTCAACCCAATCAACCTTTCAAAGTAGGCAATGCTTGCCTTATATTCCCTCACCTATAGTGGGAGCTCCATTCTTTTTAACTCCTGCAGAAGTCATGAGTTGTGTTGACACTGTAGAAGGGTATCCTCCAATGCTCTGCTGCTGGCAGACTTCTTCAGAATGATTTGAGTTCCTCCTTGCTTGTTGACTGGCTTCCCCATTGTGCTCTATGCAGCTTAATCACATGCTGTCAGACACTAATGGGGATGTTAATTTATTTATTGGTAGCTGAGCTTCCTGGGAATGCAAGGGGAGCTGCTCTTCATGTATGTCACTAGGACACCCTCTGCTCCCAGCTTAATCAGAGATTTCTACCTGTTGTTCTTTTCTCTTTGGCAAACCCTGACAGAATAGAAGGATCATGTGAACCAAAGTTGGGAAGAGATCTACTACAGTTCTTTTCATATCACAGACCCCAGGAATGTGCATCCATCAATGGTGCAGGGAGCGGTGGGGAAGAGAGACAGAGGATCAGCCACCTGAGTACAACCATGCATATCCCATAAATCATCCAAGAAACTGAGCTTGATCTTTGCAGTAGCAAGTTTTAGAGGAATTACTTGTTTCTCTTGTCTATTGGCCACAGAAAGAATGAAGAATTAAATGCCTGATACATGAGATATGATACAAAAATTAATCAAATATAAAAGGACTTCTTTTATATAATCTTCAAAAACTGAATCCGTATTTTAGGCAAAACATAGCTTGTCCAAGAAAGCCAAAAATGCAGTGGATATTATCTTTAATGAAATACTGATACTGCTGTAAAAAGACACATTTATGAGTCTGGGTGTTAAAATCAAGAGCTCTGGCTAATTCAAAAATGGAGAAACATGCAAAAGGCCAACTAATGGACTGTATCTCTGCGAAGTTAAAAAACTCCATATGGGATAGTGCTGCCAAATTCCAACATGTGATCTCTACTATGGAAGAAGACACCAGATATATCAAACTCCAGTTCTTGTTATGCTATTTTTGTTTAGAGCTAAAATTGAGAGCTTTCCATTGCATAAAATGGATTTTAAATCTGGCTCAGTATTCACAGAATCCATTGGGACATCTGGGATATTCTCCTAGGAATGTTAAAGTGAAGAACTGGAATGGAAGAGTGGAGAGAAAGCAGGTAAGAGAGGAGTGAAAAAGAGACAATTAGGCAATCTCAGCATATATATGCAGGCAAGAGATACAAAGTAATTCAAAAATGCACAAAAAATAGTGGGAAAAGGCAAGATAATGAAAGAAGAGAACATTTCTATTCACCTCCTTCTCTGCTTTCTGATAATATCAGAGGACAAGGCAGTATCCCTAGTAAAACTGTAGAGTGGAAGTACGCTGGCACACTTCAGAGAACAGTCAAAGAATGACAATATATGTTTTGTCTGCTTTGAACAATTGACGGTTTGCAAAGAAATACTGGAGATACCTATCCAGCTATGTATTAGCTTTCAGGGCAGGGGAGATGAATAAAAGTGATAAGTTTTGGTGTATTTGCCACTTCTTTAGAGTGTCATGCAGTTCAGGTCCTAAGACAGGACTGCAATTTGTTAAAAATGTGCTCCTGTCTCCTATGTGGCAGTGTCCTATCAATCATCACAGCAGTGTTAGGATTTCTGTGTGCAGGTACAACGCTGCCTTGTCATAGGGTTGCTGCATGACTTTGAGGAAAGGACAGTCACAAAGCACGGATGTTTTTAAGGACATTATATATAAACTAGAGGAATCACTACTTTAAAATCAACCCTAGTTACCTTCAAAGAAGAGGGCTGAATCATATGAAAACAGTAAGTATTATTTTAAACAGTAGATTTCAATCTTGCTAAATAAAATTATAACTTTTTTACCTGATATTGGATTTTTTTCTGAATTATTTTGATACTGGAAAGGCAGGGAATTCTTAAAGCTGCATGCTATTAGGGATCAGTTCTTCAATCTACCACTTATTCTATGCCCAGCCATTACACAGATAATATTAAAGTTTCTGTGCCTTGCTTTCCCTATGAGTTAAGGAATAGATATTCCTATTAATAACAACACAATTACTTTAAAGGAGTGAGATGAAGCTTAAAATTCAAGTGTCATTATTACAGTAACTGGGTCTCCACAGAAGACAATAAACAAGCTGAGAGAAAACAGTAAATGATAACATTCTTGTATGATTGACTTAACTTCCGCAGATACCATCCCTTCCAAATAAGTTAGGACTGTTTGGGGTTTTTTTTGTTTCCCTTGAGTTATTATCAATTCTCATCTTTGCTGCTGCACATTATATCCAGACTCTGTTAGCTGCATAGCCAAAAGGGGGAGGGGAGTGGGGGGAGCTGCACTGCTTCATCCCCTGTCACACAAGCCAAGGACATGCCAGCTGATGCCATCTGGGCAGCTGATGCCCCTTCATCTGCAATGGTAAATCTGTGTTTTCTTTCTTTGCATTAAAGCTGTGGAGAGGCAGAAATAACTGGGGCAAAGTTCTTAAGGGCAGGATCATGTAGCTTTTATTCCCTTGTTGCATAACATGTTATGTGAGAGCTTCAAACACCAAGTTAAGACTTATCTTGAAATTAATGATGCAATTGCCCCATTCCATAGCAAACTGCAGGAATCACTAATTACATCTCTTAGAGGCCAAGCTATTCAGCTTACATCAAAAGAGAGGCTGGAAAAAATAATCACTGTTAACAAGTGAACTGAAACTATTATGCAGACTTCCCCAGTGCGCAGAAGCTGCAAGCCATAACCTGAATGAGATGCAGGATAACAAACAACAAATATTGTTAGAGCACGTGGAAGTTCCTGTGACCTCTCTTAAAAATAAAAATTAAAAAATAAAAATAAAAATCTGAGAGGTTATTCAAAAATCTGAAAGGTTATGCAAAAATATGAGCACAGATTTTTGCTCTAGGATCACAAGGACAAATCAGGATGCTAATGAGACACTGCTCTCTGCTGAGGCTCTGAGCTAAAGGAACAAATTAAACTATTTGTGAAGACCAGTTCAAAGCCCCCCTTCCCTTTTCCACTCTGTCTGCTTCCAGCTGGTCCTGTCAGCTCAAATGTTGTGAAGAAAATTCTCTTCCTTCTCTGGTGAAGAGTGAATGTGTGCTGTAAAGACTGGCTTGAAATAAAACTGGGCCACCTGCCAAATTTGGATTCAGGGCCCTAAATTGTTCTAAAATATGCACATTTACCTTCACTCACATGGTAAGAGCCCATTCCATGGCTGTCTTCATCCTTTCCACCTCTCCCACGTTCCCTCTGCTTGCCTTAGTGTCTCACCCCACCCTGTACACTGCTGCATACGGATCCGTATCTGGAGATACAGATTCGATGGGTGGACTGTTCAGTGGATAAGGAACTGGCTGGATGGTCGCATCCAGAGGGTGGTGATTAATGGCCTGAAGAAGACATGGTGGAAGAAAGGGACTTGGGAGTAATGATGAACAAGAGGCTAGACATGAGCAGGCAGTGCGCACTTGCAGCCCAGAAGGCCAATCACATCCTGGGCTGCATCAAAAGATGTGTTGCCAGCAGATCCAGAGAGGTGATTCTACCACTTTACTCTGCTCTGGTGAGACCCCACCTGGAGTACTGTGTGCAGGTCTGGAGCCCTCAATATAGGAAGGATATGGACCTGATGGAGCGGGTCCAGAGGAGGGCCACGAAGATGATCAAAGGGCTGGAGCACCTCTGCTACAAAGATAGGCTGAGGGAACTGGGGCTGTTCAGCCTGGAGAAGAGGAGGCTCCGTGGAGACCTAATCGCAGCCTTTCAGTA
>VZRU01002397.1:345178-358400 GCA_013398155.1 Pedionomus torquatus
GACTAGATGACCTTTGGAGGTCCCTTCTGGCCTGGAGGATTCTATAATTCTATGATTCTCAAGCCTCACCACTGCTTTCGCAGGGTAGCGCAGGTCCTAACAACACTGGCCCAGTCTTTGCACAGGGCGCTGCCAAAGAGATCCAGGAGCTGCACACTCACCACTTCCCACAAGAACACATCTGTTGCTCCAGCATCACAACTATCTTGCACTACAGTGCACAAGAAGCTGTCTTTCCTTTAAAGGGAAACAGACTGCCAATTATCCTGAATTAAAGCACATCAGTGGTTGCTGAAGAGGGATGGCTGGACAGGATGCAGGACTGGATGGCACATGGCAAGGTCTTTATAAGCACATGGTCATGTCAGTCATTGGAGTATTTATTCCTGAAGCTGGTTTTAACTCTATGCTTACGTCTTGCCCTTTTTTTTTTTTTTCATTAACGGGGACATTGCAGGCACTGTTTGGGATAAGACATCTCAGGTTTTTAATTTGCTTTGAAGCATCGGAGCCCTTTTGAGACACAGCTAGGGAGAGAATTCAGGAGAGTATCTGTCAGAAATTCAATAAATATCATTGTTGTTTTTAGACACCACCAAAGATGGAATGCAGGGCCAGTTGAGCTGTCAATCAGACTTTCTGTAGCAAATGCTACCATTTTGAAAAAAAAAAAAAATAAAGAAGAAGAAGAAGAAAATTGGAAACACTTTTATTTACAGAAGACTAGGGAAAAATTTAGGAGGGGGAAGTTGCAATAGGAGAGATCTGGAACAGTAAAGCAGAACTGAAACCTCACCTGCCATACTGCCATACTTTATGAGACAGTGAGAGAAAATAGAAGCGAGTTATATTGGTAGCAAGGTGACCTAATGTGCTTTCATGGTTGAACTCACAACTTTCACAAAATAGTCATGGCTTAGGGCCTGTGAGCCAGAAATAAATTTAAACCTTGTATTTTTTACACTGCCAGCAATACTCTTTTCTCTCTTCCGTATTCTCCTGTCCTTGCCAAGTGTGACACTTAGAGCCTGTGATCTGTGGGACTGTTACAGGAGAGAAGCAGGTGTGATGATAGCTTTAGTCTATTTATATCTACTTGAAATGTACCTCAACCTTGAAAATTCTCTCAGGCTCTTTTCTCTCTTTTTCGAACAATGCCGCTGTTGAGGATGCAACATACTCGGGAATCACTATATCCATGTGAAATGCAGCTTATGGATCTTCAAATGGATACAAAACCAATCTGGCAGTGGAGATAGATCTAGAGCTACCTGGTCAAGTGGAATCAAGTTGTGAACAGCAAGGGAAACAGTGATCATAGAGTTCCAGATGACTCATCACGGCCAAGAGTTCCTAAGGCAACAACTTTTAGAGGTGGGCTTCAGAAAGTCTTAAGAGTATTACAGAATCAAGGAATCACAGAATTGTCAGAAAGGCTTCAGAGTATTACCGAATCACAGAATTGTCAGAGTTGTAAGGGACCTCTAGAGATCATCTAGTCCAACTCCCCTGCTAAAGCAGGATTGCCTACAGCACATTACTTGGGACCGCATCCAGGTGGATCTTGAAAATCTCCAGAGAAGGGGACTCCACAACCTT
Source organism: Pedionomus torquatus (assembly GCA_013398155.1). Taxonomy (NCBI): domain Eukaryota; kingdom Metazoa; phylum Chordata; class Aves; order Charadriiformes; family Pedionomidae; genus Pedionomus; species Pedionomus torquatus. The sequence goes on from VZRU01002397.1 coordinate 346,778, forward strand.
CCTGGGCAGCCTGTTCCAGTGCTCTGTCACCCTCACTATGAAGAAGTTTTTTCTTGTATTTGAATGGAACTTTCTATGTTCCAGCTTGTGCCCATTGCCCCTCATCCTGCCACTGCAAAACACCAAAAACAGTCCAGCTCCATCCTCCTTCAGCCGACCCTTCAGATATTTGTAAACATTAACATGGTCTCCCTTCAGCCCTCTCTTCTCCACGCTAAAGATTCCCAGCTCTCTCAGCTTTTCCTCATAATGGAGGTGCTCCAATTCCTTCATCATCTTTGTTGCCCTACACTGGACTCTCTCCAGAAGTTCCCTGTCTCTCTTGAACTGAGGAGCCCAGAACTGGATGCAGTATTCCAGTTGTGGCCTCACCAGTGCAGAGCAGAGGGGGAGAATGACCTCCCTCGACCTACTGGCCACACTCTTCCCTATGCAGCCCAGAATTGGCCCTCTTGGCGACAAGGGCACATTACAACCTCATTGTTTTCCTCATGAGCATCTCTCATTATTCTCATTATTTCCCTTAAGTTCAATCCACTTTCTTCAGCATTCCCAGGTGCCCTGTAACTCTGCCAGGTTCATTTCCTTTGGTTTCTTTACTTCAAATACTTCACACAGCTCTCTTGAGCATCTTAGGAGCACCTGTATATAGGTCTACTGGCTAAGTTCAGACCATGCTGGCTCCTTTATCCTTCTTACTCTTTTTTTCTCTCTTGCTCTTCTTAGTGGAGATGCAAGTATGCCAAAAGGCAAAGCAGCGTTCAGTATGCTCTGGGACTTCCTCAGTGCCACAAGCTTTTAAAGTGAGCAACACTCTCAAAACCACCCACCGGTTCAACTCTGGGCTGCAGCCCGTATCTGGGAGCTGTGAAGCTCTGATCTCCGGCTGAGAAGAACTCTAGTTGTCTGTCAAACGTCTATGCCTTGTCCTTGTACACGCCCCTAAGAATTCATCCAACTACTGAAAAACAGCTGCTCCCCATTGTGTCATTTGGATATGGCAGAGAAAAGCAAAGTAGGAACTCAAGGAAACAAGTGATGTATTATGAGACTTATAATAAAAATTACCAGCAAGCAGCACATGTGGGAGCCTTGTGAGCAGCTGACATAAATGCCTCCCTTCCACTGGCAGCTCTCCCACAGCGGGGTGACTCAAGGAGCGCCGGCTTTGTTTAGCAGATAGAGCCACCGGCAATGTGTGTGCAGCCCAGCACCGGGCCCTCCACCTTTACCCTTTAAGCTGGGTGTGGGGAACCCCAGCATAGTACACTGCATACCCAACACCACACAGGCAAGATTTACAGAATAGGACAACACATACTTGTTTAGAAAGTGGAGAATGGCCAACAACGCTGAGCAGTAAGGGAGGAATGTGAGAAGTTCTTCATGTCAAATGATATCTAGCACTACTGTTTCTAGTCAGTGTCCATAGCACACCTTCCTCATATCTCACAGGAACCACATATTCAAAGATGGAAGAAAAGATGAAACCACAATTTGTGCTTTTCAGAAACTGGGTCAGGCTGAGCATTGTCTTCTTGGCACAGTGATTTTTAATTTTTTTTTAATAATAAGCACTGACCACTTCATCAAAGCAAGTCCTTTCAATCTGTACAAAGAAGTCATATCTTACCTTTGGTCTTCTTCCATAAGAAATTTAAACTTATTTGAGCTATTTGTGTTCTTTATTGCACAGTAATTATCCTGCTGTGAAGGGATGCACTTAATGACCAAACAGGTAATTTCTATTGCTAATTTCTTTGCCTATATCTCAGGAGGGTGCATGCTAAAAATTCTTTTTAATAAAAAGAGCTTTCTTAACCTAGTGCACATAATTACACCACTGGTAAAGGACAGTTCCGTTCTATTTTTTTAATAAATGACTCATGATTTTGCCTGCCTTGCTTTTCAGACAGTGAATGTGATCCATCTTGTAAGGATCTGATTCTTAAGAAGCCTCAAACATGGCTTTTGAATGTGTGGTCCCTTTGAAGTGTTATAAACTATCTAAACTAAAAGCAACATAAAACTAGTTGATTGAAGATTTCATCTGCAAATACAGTATCTTTCTATATGATAGCTGAGGTCAGGGGGAACTTTTTCAACAAAGGCACTTAGCTGCACAAGTGTCCTGACAAGAGCCATTCATTAAGTTTAGATGGCAGACGACAAGCAGAAAATGGTCAAATCAACAAAAAAATACGGGCTCATGTCCGATAACTTATTGCCATGTGTAAATTAATTGGTAGCCTAAGTGAGAATCTGACAAAGCTGGCCTAAGGACAGAATGAAGATTGCAAATCATAATCACCTCTAACTGTACAGCATTAGACAATGATGGTGACTCACAGCCTTATGTGTGGTTCAAGCTACCATATGTATCAGATACAGTCTCTTTCCATTCAAAAAATTTGCCTGGGCAGAAAGAGAAGATCTTTCATATTTGCCTATGATTTCTGGGCAGCTGGCATTAATTCTCACTTGCTCCAACCAGGCTATTGTATGTCTGAAAACTGGGATATTTCTTCAGAGCATCAATAGATTAGATGTACAGCGATTGACTTACAGGACCAGCACATGAACATGTGGATGGTTTAGCCCATGGGCTCATAAACCCTACCTTTCTCAGGCACATCAGCTCATTAGCAAATGTGTACACACTCAGTGTAGTGCAACATATCCTAGAAGCATTAAATAGTCTATACGGCTTATTGCAATTAGCTGAGTCTCACAATTTATGAAGCCTCACATGAGCTAATTTAACAACTCCAAATACACAGCCAGTAAAATTTTCTGAGCAGATTAAAGAAGTTGGTTCCCGGTGACTAATCATGCCAACGCTCACCTACCAGCGCGTTAACTGGAAACCGTAGCATGACAAATAGGAGAAAGGAATGACACATACAGTATTTCCATGAGGAGTTGCTGAAACTGTCAAGATGTGCAAATTTTTTCACAAATATTTGAATAAAGAGTAGACATCTTTTCCTTGGCAGTGAGTCAAATTCAAGTTCTTTATCTGCAAGTGTATTTTTGGTGATTTCAGGGCAAAGATAACATCTCCTTATATAGCTGCATCAGAAAGAAGCATTAAATGACTTCTGAAGACTGAATTTCTATATTCTGAGACTGCATATGAATCTGTGATCTGCACAGCATATGAATTAAAGACTTCCTGAACCTGGTTTAGACCTCATGGACACTACCGACAGAGCACTGATCAGACATGATAGAAGTTGATGGAAAAAAACACCGTCCTCTTTTAAAATCACCTTGTCACAGCACAGGAGAGAAAACTTTGTGTGGATATGCCAAGCACCTGCTCAGACACCCGCTGACCTCAACAACTTGACATGCTGTGATCGTCAAGCAGTCTCTGGGTGAAGTTGGGCAGAAGGCTGATGGCTGGCTGGAGAGGCAAACAGCACTCATGGGGCAGCCACAGGGCAGGGGATGAAATCTGCCAGAAGAGGCCAGGTAGCAACTGAGTGCCTTGCTGGTCCTCTTCTTCATGAGCTCTGCCAGCAGCAGACAGCTTTAAATCTCCTCTCAACTGGTACGTACCTCTCCCCTGCTGATCCCATTTACTTTTTGGGCTGGCTCCCAGCACCTAGCAGCCATGAGAGATTGCCAGCATTTCGTGACACTGCTCCCACTCCCCTGGGAGGAGCTGGAAAGCTGGAGGAAGATGGGATGAGGAGGAGAGCTCAGTCTCTTTGGCATACAGTAACAGAACTGCAGGGTTGGCAGGGACAGGAAGGATCTCGCCAGAAGGGGAATAAGAAAGATTTTTCATTTCTCATTTCCACTTTGTTTCTGATCACTTGCTCTGTTACAGGCTCAAGTGCCAGTGCGTACTTCAGCACAGAAAATGGGAGGCTGAGACGGAGCCTGATCTCACTCGTTGCTAAGAGAGTAACCTAATTTGCAGCAGATGGTGTTTATTGTTACTTCCCATCTGCATGAGGATTAAGAATTCTACTCAGAAGAAAACGATTCAGCCTGACAGCATCCTGGTAGGAAGGGGCAAAATTAATTTCAATCAAGTACAGCTTTTCTCATAAAGGCTTTTTTTTTCTGAACCTTTGGGTAAGCTTAACTTAAATATAGTTTCAGATATATTTTTTTTTTAAATATCACTCTAAGTTTCCAACCATGCAGTCATTTTTTAAAATGTGGAGAAATGGAGTCAAGTAAAGGTTAAGATTAAAGTTTCAGCTCTCCAAGGTCTCAGACCAGGATGCAGTCCCCCAGAGGAAATGATAACACATCTTCATAGAATCATAGAATGGCTAGAGTTGGAAGGGACCTCAAGGATCATCATTCTAACCCCCCTGCAATGGGTAGGGACATCTCCCTCTACAGCATGTTGCTCAAAGCCCCATCCAGCCTGGCCTTGAACACTCCCAGGGATGGAGCATCCACAACTTCTCTGGGCAACCTGCTCCAGTGCCTCATCACCCTCACAGGAAAGAATTTCTTCCTAATATCCAATCTAAACCTCCCCTCTTCCAGTTTAAAACCATTACCCCTTGTCCTATCACTACACTTCCTGACAAAGAGTCCCTCTCCAGCTCTCCTGCAGGCTCCCTTCAGATACTGGAAGGCTGCTATAAGGTCTCCCCGGAGCCTTCTCTTTTCCAGACTGAACAGCCCCAGCCCTCTCAGCCTGTCCTCATAGGAGAGGTGCTCCACCCCTATGATCATCTTCGTGGCCCTCCACTGGACCCGTTCCAACAGTTCCATGTCCTTTCTATGTTGAGGAGTCCAGAGCTGGACACAGTACTCCAGGTGGGGTCTCACAAGGGCAGAGTAGAGGGCAGGTCTTGTAAGCATCTGTCTTTGGCCCAAGCACTGATAAGAGAGAGCTATGGGTATGCTGTCTATGAATGATTAGTCTCCTAAAAATGCATGTCTTGCATTTGGCTGCCATTGACTGATGTTGCATGTCTTTTTTTCATAATAAGAAAGTACATTTTTGTTTTATTGGTGTAATTCATCTGGGATCATAAGAGTTATACCAAGGTGACTAGTACATTGAGCCCCATTATAGTTTGCCTGGAGTTTTTGTGTATCCTATACCATAAAATTCACACCTTCAGTATACCACTGCCACTATCACTTTCAGCTGTGGCTGGGCTTTAATGAGCACACAAACATTGACGTGATTACGACTTAGAAACAGACATGAAAATGAAAATGGAAGGAACTGACAGTGGACAAAGCAAAATATAATAGTATTCAAATTATAGATAGAAAAAAGAACAAAGAATGAAATAATAATTTGATGGAATGTGTTCACGTATAAGGGCAACTTGCATTAACATGAGGGCGTTTCCGAGACAGCAGTGATTATACTGTATTTGTAGTGTATCTTTAATTCTGCTCTCTGTATGCTCAGTTATAGACCCATTTTTTGACTGGCATGCCCTCTTTTCCTTCTTCCAGTTTGTGTCCCAGAGGAAAAAGCAGAATCTGGCTATTTTTCTGGCATTTCCAAAAAAATCAGGCAACTGCTGGCAGATGACTGGTGGTGCACAAGCAGATTGACTGGGTATGTCAGGAAATTCATGGCATTCCAGGCAACGGGAATGCATCTGAGGCCAGTAGACCTGACCAAAACACCTGCCTGGACTGCAGCAGTCACCCCTTGCATGGCGGCTGCACAGCTGATCTGTACATTTTGCAGCAAATCTGAAGCAGCCGGAGTACATCTGATATCTGACACATATGCTGCGTAAGTAGAAAATTCTCTCTAGGATTTCTTGAACAGAAGTCTGGAAGTCTTGCAAACATCTGTGGCAGGTATGCTATGGTTGTTAATTTGATGCAAAAATCAGGGCAGCGTTAGCTCACTTGTGTATGTTTTCTTCTTGAGGCTTGCAGTGCAAAAGGCACAGCAGTAGTGGCACTTACATGGTGATGTTCACTTGAAGACGCTTTGCCAGCTTAAAGTACATTTATTAAAATCCTCAGATGTGTATTTTTCATCTTAACCAGTTTATACAATAATGGCACTTCTGAGCCTTTTTTCATTATTTCCTCTCTTGTGATATTATTAGGTGGAATTTGTGTGTGTGAGCGTACACTTATGTGGAATATACATTATACATACACCACAATTCACACATTTTCCTACATGGAGTTTCTCTTCCTGCTTGGTTATGTTCATGTCTCTTAACAGAGCTACGCAAGAAAACTTTGCAGGCTTTGTTCCCCAGAATCTTATAGCAGAAGATCTGTTTGCTGCCTAAAAAGTCACCAACTTCCACACAACTTGGTGATCCCAACTAGATCTATGCTTACTGCACACTGATGTAATTTGCTCCCATTTCACATAGAAACGCTTCTTCTGCAAACCTTGTGCTCTTTAAGTCATTTTTTTACCACCTGGAAAAAGTGCACAGATTTCTACGTTCCTGTAAACCATTACTGACATCCAGTGGCTATTAATGCAAATGCTAAAAATGGGTAACCCATGTTGTCAAGGGACATCTAATCTCTCTCTGTCTCTTTCTCTAACAGAAAGATAGCTAATAGGAAAGGAGAAAGGTGAAAAAAATGTGTTTCTTGGCTCTTCCACAACACATTCTTATCATGGATTTGATTGACCCTCATTGAACTTGCAACATACAACTGGTATTTTTCTTTTTTGATCATTGTAAGAAACTATAGAGCTCCCTTAGGAAACCAAGTGTCTGAAACCATGCAATCTCCAAACAAAACAGGGATGCAGATCACCATTCAAATCAAACAAACATGTTAAACCAGTAGGAAATATAAACCACATACACGTAAGGGTTTCACTAGGTAGTATTCCAGGAAGTATGTGCCCAACAGAGTGAGCCAAGCTAAAAACCAATACATAATGAAAGGAAATCAACAGAAAATCAACAGCAGTGACTTTCTAGATAGCCATAGCATCATAGAACCATAGAACTAAAGAATGGTTTGGGTCAGAAGGGACATTTAAAGATCATCTGGTCCAACCCCACTTCCATGAGCAGGGACATCTTCCATTGGATCAGGTTGCTCAGAGTCTCACCTAACCTGGACTTGAACACTTCCACTACTGGGGCACCCACAACTTCTCTAGGCAACCTGTTCCAGTGTCTCACCACCTTCATCATAAAAACTGTTTTCCTTACATTCAGTCTAAATCAACCCTCTTTCAGGTTTAAAATCATTGCTCCTCGTCCTGTCACTGTAGGAGTCTCTCTCTATCTTTCTTATAAGCCCTCTTTACCTATTAAAAGGCTGCAATAAGGTTTCCCTGGAGCCTTCTCCAGGCTGAAAAACCACAACTCTCAGCCTTTCTTCATCGGAGAGATATTCCAGCCCTACGACCATTTTTCATGAGTCTTCTCAGAAATACTGTAATCCTGATGAGACGTTTAACAGGCACTTTGGGATCTCCAAACAAATACCTTGTGCTGTTGTTCCAATTCTCTTGTCTCAAAGAAGGTACTTTGTTGTAGTAAGAATGATATCAAAGAAATAAACAACTTTACCATCCATTTCCTTTCCTGATGGAAATAAATTAATAAATCCTGAATTTTGGGTAAGAGACTGATGAATCAGACACAATTACCTTAGTTTCAGTTTTGCTACTCTTGTGCTTTCTGGGATATCACTGAACTCCAACTAACTAGCTGAAAAGTCAAAAACCTGGAAGAAAATTTCAGATGAACTCAAAATAATGAAGTCCCATTTTGAGAGCTTTCCTCACTGTCATCGTGAGCATGTCATGATTGTGGAGGATAAGGTGGAAACCCACGGCCTTTCTTTCATTATAATTTGGAGCACTGAGGTAGGATGTCATAAGTTAAGCAGTTCCTTTACGCTATGATTTGCTTGGGCATGGCAGCTCAAGCATAAGAGAGCTGAAGCTTCCTCCTTCCCTGCCTCCACTCCTGCCTCCCTCCTTCCTCGTCCCTGTGTATTCAATGTATATTTAATGTAAAGTATCAGTATTAACACGAGGTAAAGGGGACAATTCTGCAATATTTATTCATTATATAGTTCAAAACATGTTTTAAGCTAGTCTAGTTTCACACTGGGGTTCTACATTTTACATACATTCGCTATAGATCTTATAGCATGTATCACAGAATCACAAAATCATAGAACAGCCCAGTTTGGAGGGGACCTCCAAAGATTACCTAGTCCAACCTTTCATGGGAAAGGGAGCCTAGATGAGATTATCTAGAACCCTTTCCTATTACATCTTGAAAACCTCCAGTGATGAAGATTCCATCATGTCCTACTGTAAAAAAATTCTTCCTTATGCCAAGATGTATGATTGTTTATAACATACATATAATAACATTTTAATACAATCACAAAATAATGGCATTATTGCATTTTATAGTTGGCTTCCAAGACCCACCACTCCAGGAATTTGCAAAAAGCTTCTTTACCTTGTTCATTTAGGATGAAGGCTTTTTAAAGGGTGTCTGTAGCCTCACTGTCTCCAATAGGATTATTTACACCTTTGGAGTTAGGCCTGTATTGTGGTGAGTGACAGTTATGACAGAAATCAGCAGCATTCACTCATTGACTTCCATGTTAAGGACTGCAGCCAGGGACATAAACTCTTCTTCCTTTATTCACATAAGGAATTCCATACTTCAAAGGAAACAAAATAAAGGCACTCAGTAAGATGTCAGGATAACAAGATATCAGGAAAATACCTTTTTCTGCCTTGAACTTCAATTTATTAATTGGTGTTCATTGTTTTTAACATCTACTGAAAGCAGCTAGCACAGAACTTTCCACAATTTTGCCAGACAACCAAGTGATACATTGATGGAGATAGCATTTGAGGAAGGCAAGATACTAAAAAAAATTAATGAGCACTGGCACATTACTTTGGCTAATACTATCTACATTTCCTGAAGGTTCTTGGTACCTGGAATGTCTACCACAAATTAATTCTAGTATCTCTGTCCCTGCATGCTGCACCCTGTCACCCTTTTCTTCTTTATCAGCAATTGTACATGAAGCCTTCAGCTTTTTAAAATAATAAAACCAGAGAGAAATCTTCAGAATGTGGTGGGAGGTAAACCTAGTTGCTTTCTTTCCCAATTTAACTGATATATACTGGAATGGAAGTATTTCCAAGATAGTGACTTAGTCATTGTCAGCCTTCAAGCAAATGATGATAAAATTATACTAAACATCATTTGTCTTATTATTACGCATCCCTTGAAATGTTCTTTATTTGAGAATGAAAAGAGGTGATGGAATCTTTAAAATTTGGCACCCACGTGATAGCTAAATGTAGCTCTTCTACTCTCTGGCACCTACATCATCCTTATTCAGATAACAGCAATACTGAGACAGACTTTTAAATGCTCCCTTTTCGTTCATCTAATGGGTCCATTAATGATATGTTCAGATTTAATAGTGATTACAGTTTTCATAAGACATTATTAAGTGTTAAGTCTTCGTGGTTGGGAAAGGATGACAGGAAGAAGAATTTAAAACTGTGTTTTCTAAGTCTGGAAATCTTGGAATGACAGTGACAAAAATAAGGAAAGGGGTGAGGGGGCTTGTAGTAGAAACAAACCAAGTAATTCTGGCACAAAAATAATGGAAGTAAAGAGAGCTCTGTAGGACTCTTTGGAATGGCTCAGTGTTTTGATAGTCTCTTCTGTCTTGAAGAATCTTCACTTTGTGCCCTACACTCCCAGGTGAGGATGGTTGCTCAGGGACAGTGTGGAAATGGGCCAGGAGTCCTTGTTCTGGTTTTATTATTAACTTGCTGAAATCATTACATTGCAGTTTCCATTGGCAAATTATTAAATTCCACAAAACTCATGTTTAATTTACAATGACATCAACAAACACTAAGATTGTAAAGAGCTCAACAATAAACAAATTCAAGTACAAGCACGCTTGTTATTTCCTCAAGGTACTTTATAATAAGAGCTTTGTAAACAAAAATGTAAATGGCAGCAGTAGGTCTTCTAGAGTAAGATTTGTCTTAGCTATCTCAGTAGGTGTAACTCCTGTGTTAAGGAGTTAACACTGAAAACTCGTTAGAATTTATTTTCAAGCATCCATCTCACTAAATTTAAGATAGCTGAGCAGCAACGTGGCTTTGCTCCTGTACCAGGATGTAGACATTTAAATATCACAACATAAGAAAATCTTTTTGATCTGATACGTATAGTCATACCTATTGCAAAAAAGTGCCAGTGTGGATATATGTGGCGGGTGCGTCTTTTCTGCTCTTCAGCTGACAACACATGACAGCTATAAACCATGCCTGCCAACATCTGAGATGTCTGAGAGGGTTGGACACTGTGAAATGTGTCAGTCTTGAAGAGCTTTCCAAAGGGACAGGGTGAAAGCAAGCCGAGGCAATTAGTATGCAAGCCAGAGGTGGCATGTACCCACCACAGTCACCACTGAACTGCTTGGCTTTTCATATTTTCAGTAACTAAGGGAATTCCAAATGAACTCATGTGCTTGCCATGAATCACTGGCACAAATCACGGCTGGTTATGGGCCAGCTGGGATCTGCAGAGGAGCTGCTGGAATTAGGCAGGGATGTAAGCGTTGGCCCTGCTGAAACCCCGGCTGCCTGGGAAGTCTGAGGGTCTCCAGCCTAGCATTACCACCCCAGTACCAGTGAACCCACATCCACTGGGCTTGTGGAATCTTCTCCAACATGCTCAATTGGCAGACCTACAGTGGGTGAGCCCTGACAAGTGCTTGGTAAGGTGCTGGGCTCATTCCACGCCTGAGCTCGTTGAGACAAAATTAAATCCATAAAACGTACGTGTGAGGAATGAGATCATTTGCTATCTTCCATCCTAAGGCGGCAAACAGAAACGCAAGTGACAGCAGGGAGTCTTTTTAGAGCTAAATTTGTCTTCACTAAGCCATAAGTGACCTTGAACAAAAGACTTTGAGGGAAGCAAGAACCTAACCGAAGACTGCTGGAAAGCAGAAGGCTGGAGGCAAATCACACTGACTTGATTCCTGTTACTCAGGACCACAGGGGGACAAACTGCAATAAATGTAAACATAAGGAAAAGCTTCTGCTGCTGCTAAGAGTGGTCAGACCCTGGCCAGCTTGCCCAGAGAGGCTGTGGAGCCCCCATCCCTGGCAATACCAAAACCTCCCATGAGGGTACATCACCTTGGGCAACCGGCTCTGGGTGACCCCACCATGGGGGGCTGCATCACACCATCCCCTGGAGCCCCTTTCCACCCCGGCACCCCTGAGTCTCCACGGCTTGTGTCACGTCCCTGATGGCTGGCCCCCGCAGCTTTCTGTGATGAGGCCAGTTTTACGTGCTGGCAGCCCGCCATGGGGCAGGTACCCACCTCCACAGCACAGCCCAGCTCCCCTGATCTCACAGGGTGCCAACAGCCAGAGAGCTTCCTCCAAAGAGAAAAGAGGCCACCTGAGCAGGCCAGCTTTAAAGCCTCCATCGCTCCGCCATTTTGGGATCCCTCCGGTCCCCGCCCGGTGGCGCCTGCAGGGCTGCTCGGAGCCCTCCAGGGGGCGCTGCCGGGGCGGCGGTGGCGCCTCTCTTGCCAGGGCCTCGGCCCCGCCCCGCCGGTGCCGTGCGGGCCGAGGAGGCGGTTCCGTGGCACTGGCGGGGGT
>VZRU01002398.1:4535-18242 GCA_013398155.1 Pedionomus torquatus
AACTTTGTCTTACTCTTAATTTTTTCAGGTCTCTCTGGAAATGGGAAAGATTTTTGTTGAGGGCGTTGGGGAAGTGCAGGAGTATGTTGATGTCTGTGACTATGCCGTTGGTTTGTCTCGAATGATTGGTGGACCTGTTTTGCCTTCAGAAAGTAAGTACGTGTGTGCATCTTGTTTTTTTGGTTGATTTTGTTTTGTACAAATGAAGAGAAGGAGGCTGTATCTTAAATATACAGTGATGTGGTGCAGCAAAACCCTTGTACTTTGTGTTATTTAGGGAGCGTGTTAACTATGGATGGACAATGTGGTAGGCAGTAGCGCCACCTAATGAAGTATAGCAAGAGAAGCAACAGATTTTCTTTCTGAAGCATTAGAGTCTCTCTGATTTCTTTGTTAATGAAGGTGCTAAAGGAAAGTTGTAAAAAGTTAAGAAACGTACTTAGAAATGACAGATCTTTTTGTCAGTTACTGGTTAGCAAACAATTAATAGTTAAACCAGTAAAACTTGATGTCATTTTATTAGATTTCTCCACAATCTAGCCAGCTTGGTTCCAGTAAGATACAGAGCACATGTAGCGCAGCTCTCCACAAGCTAGTGCTCCAGTGGACAGGAGTGATGCTGCATCCCTTGCTCATGTGGTTTGCTTTTCAAAACAAACATTAAATGGATGCGGATTGCATTACATTCTGTCTTTGCCTTCAGGACCTGGCCATGCCCTTATAGAGCAGTGGAATCCCGTTGGGTTAGTAGGAATCATCACAGCGTTTAACTTCCCTGTGGCGGTTTATGGCTGGAACAGCGCTATTGCAATGATCTGTGGAAATGCTTGCCTCTGGTAAGATACAGCTCTCCAGTGTGCTAACAGTAATTTACGATTAGAGAGCTATTATCTCGGGCATGAAATTGTTATCAAATGTCTTGTGTTTCTGTGTATTTGAGTATGTCTCATCTAGTCTTAATTTATTTTTATGTTTGCTTGTGGTCGAAGAGCTTTGTTTTATTTTGTGATAATCTCTTTGATGAGATACAGAGATTCAGTCTTGCCCAGGATTTGGGCAAATTGCCTTTTAGAAAAGAACCCACGTTGATTTCTTGCAGCAGTGGTAGCAAACGTTTAATATTGTTTCTTATTTTTGAAGAATTGAAAAGAGAATGATGTAATTTTTTTTTCCCCTTTTTTTTTCTTTTTTTAGGAAGGGCGCTCCCACAACATCCCTCATTAGTGTTGCTGTGACAAAGTGAGTTCTGGTTACTCTGCTTTCTGTTTTGCTTTTAAAACAACTTATTTTCTGTTTGAAGTAGTGCATAGTGGTCAGAGGAACTGCTTTCTCAATGTTACTCCTATCATGTTAGAAGTAACAGTATATATAGGATGTCACCTGTAGTATTGGCCATTTTTTTTCTGCTGATGTAGTGCTAGATATGTGGTATGCTTCCTTGCAGAAGTGTAATTGCTCATGAAATTCGGCTTTCCTCAATCACACACTCATGTTTCAGAATCGTCCCTTTTTTTGTGAGTCTCAGCCCAATATCAACATGCAAGTTCTCAGCAGATTCTGGCTGGCTGTATAGACTGAAGATAGTCTTTAATATCCAAACCTAGTAACACTTTAGCATTTGATTCCAGTGTTCAAAACTCTCCCTTGATAAAAACTGAAAACACTCCAAAGAATAAATATCAAAGTGCTACTTACTTTAGTTCTATTGTTACTTTGCTTATTGTATTAGCATTTTAAATATTTATCTACTGTGAGCTATGAATAACATTTATTTTTAAATGCTATATGTAAATAGGTCCCTTTAAAATAACTAATTAGTAATTATTGTAGCTTTAATACTAACTCCTGTGAACAAACTATTTACTAGAAGTATTTTACATAACTCCGTGGAGTTGTATAAATGTCTCTTTCTAATGGTGAAAGACTGTATGACCAAGGTTTTTATTCAATGATCTAATGCTTGTCTTAGCCAGTTGTGTGGACATGTAATGAATATATTTTAATGCCTAGTCTTACTTCTGTATGAGCTATGATTGTAGCACTGAAGTCTTTGATGAAAGAAGTGTGTTATGTATTGTACACACTACAAGTCAATTAACTGCTAGACTCCTGCTTTTTAAAACTCTGTAGCATCTTCTTGGGAAAGGTCAGACAGTTTAAATGGTTTATTCTCTATTATAGGCACATGTCTGAAATCTCTGAAATTCTTACATCTTTGATTCTAGGATAATTGCCAAAGTTTTGGAGGATAACAAAGTACCTGGAGCAATCTGTTCTCTGGTTTGTGGTGGAGCAGACATTGGGTAGGTATCATTTCTTGTGTTTTGTGAAGATGAATAGAGGATAAAGAATATTCTTTGAGGTACTTCTTGTAAAGTTAGTTTGAGCTCCAGGAGCACCCAGTACATGCATATTCCTGTTGCCATTATTTTTATCAACTGGCCTGAAACTCTGGCCTTGCTGTAAGCATAATATGTATTTCTCCCTGCTGTTGTGAGATCAGCTGCTAACATATCAGATATTTAATGAAGTTTATATTCTAATTCTGCCTATGCTTACCCTGAAAATATGCAGCTAATACTAAATTCTACTCATCGTGTTCTCAAGAGTTTTCAATTTCTAGCCCACTGGTCTTTTGAAACACTTGTGGAGGAGAACAGTTCCCCATTTTCTGTCCTCACAAAGAACTCTGCACTTGCTCATAGATGCATACCTGTGCTTGGAAGCTGTACAAATCAACTTGTTTTGCTTGATTACTACAATGTGGAAAATCCCAGTGCAAATATATTTTCAGATGTATCTTTTCAGCATTTCAAGAGAAGACAAAGCTGATGGTAATCATTAAAAAAAAGTCATAGATATGCATATTTTCTTAGGGAACATAACAATTGGAGCTGATCTCACTACATACTTTAGACAATTTAAAAATTACTGTAGATGATGCTCTTATGGTCTGAAAAGGGGTAGGGAAACAGCTTTGTTCCACTTTTCTGGCTAGGAATAAACTTTCATGCCATCTGCTCATGCAATTAGCTGATGTTTTCAAAGAAATGGGTCTGACTTTAAAAATTCACCCTGGTTAAAGTTTGTTCATGAGGAAGGTGCAAGAGGTGTTTCCAGCTGTCTGCTCTTCCACTGAGCACGGTGGTATGTCTCCTGTTGTGCAGGACAGCGATGGCGAGAGATGAGAGAATGGACCTGTTGTCCTTCACTGGCAGCACAAAAGTGGGCAAGCAGGTAGCGCTTATGGTTCAGGAGAGGTTTGGTGAGTGTGTGGGTCCTCCTCCACTTTATTTCTTACCATGGGTGGAAGGGGCAGGGGAGCTCCATAGGATTGTGAAATCAGAGGGTTTTTCTCTTGTGTATTTTTTTTGATTGTTTTGTTTTGTTTTGTTTTTGAAACTTGGCGGAAATAGGATATTGGAGGTGTTCATAGCTAGATACTGCATTTTTCAGTTAGTTCTGCCAAAATCAGCATTTTTTCTAGGGTATCCACAAATCCATGTATCTGCAGTTAATTTGGGGGTTAGGGGAGGAAGTTTGGGGGAGTAGGTCCGTGAGTATAATTCTATGGATATTGTCAAAATCAACATCCAGGGCCTATGGTCTTTTGGCAATGTGTTCTTGGAAAAATGCTTCTTTGACTTTTACTCCTTATAAGTACAGGAGAAAAGTTACGATTTTTGAGGTGCTGTTTTTGTTGGCTGTATTGAAATGTGTGCAGGCGTGAGCCCATGCACAGCTGCTGGATTCTAACTCTTTAGTTTTAAACAGAAAACCTTGTGAAAAAAAAAATTATCATTTAACACATTTGAAGTTCATAGGAGGATAAAAAAGAAAAAAATCAGAACAGATTGCAATTATTGACCCAGGATTATATGGTGATATTTTTCTCTCAGATTTGAGATTAAACAATTGCCAGAGAAATAAATAAGTCTGGTTAAATTTTGTGTGTACATTTTGATCTCTGTGGCACCTCCTTCTTTGTCGTCTTCATACTATTTATGCTGCAACTTTTTTCATCTTTTCCTTTCCAGTGCTAGTTTTGCCTATTTTTGTCAAGCTTCCTTCTGCTGTAACTGCTCTCTGTAACTGTATCTTTCTTCGCAGTATGTGATGTGTAGTATTTGGTGTAATTTTACCACTTTGATTAGTTGACTGTGATGCCGAACAGGTTTTGTATATCTGTAAGAATATGTTTAATGAAATTTAGCTTTAGTTAGAGGTGATGTCACTGAGTGAGGTGCAGTGAATACACGTGTACATAACATAGCTTGTTTTGTGTGTTTTTGTTAGGTCGGAGTCTGCTGGAACTGGGAGGAAACAATGCCATTATTGGTAATATGCACTGTAGAAATTTAGTCCCATAGATAATATTATTATACAAGTGTTTGTTGCAAACTGTCTGTTTTTCTTCCTTTTTGTCCACATTGGGGGTTTAAAAAGTACATAGAAGAATGTTGGATTTTTTTCTGTCTTCAGTATTATGGAGGTGTAGTATTTTAAGATTAAAAATACTTATGTGTATTCACCATTGAGTGAAGAAGGGAATGAGAGAAACAGTAAGCTTCAGTAATGGGATGTACAATGCCAAATGAACTTGATTTTAGTATAGTTCTAATCTTGTGAGTACCACATTTTTAGCATTTTAGAATACAAGTACATATAGATAAAGTCTAAGACATGATACTTGAAGGCAAAGCATAGAGGTGTTTATTTCAGTAGTACATTTTACAGGTTTAAATAGCTTTGGCTATGATCTTAAATATAAACACTGTGAAGCTGAACAATGTAGCAGAAAGAAAATATAAGCTAGGTAAATACCTAAATTGCTGTTCCGTTGCTATGTTTTTTGCATGCTATCTGGATACCCTTTACTGTTTCTTTAGGCTGCTAGACATCTCAGTGAGAGAAGGACAAGATGACAAAACGTGAAGAAATTGCTGCAATTTCTTGAGTTCAAATGAAGCTGAGGGTCTTTGCAAGCTTTGCTGCAAAAGGTTCTGTTCAGTTGTTCAGACCTACATTTATGTCCAATTCTGTCTAATTCTAGGTATAAAAGGAATAGGAGTTTTGAGGTGTTTCTGTGTGTCGTAGAGTGCTACGCTAGTGCAACTATTCCTAATGCTTCTTGACCAACCTGACAGTTGTCTTAACTATTGCAAACTGCCTGTTTACATCAGTAATGTGCTGATGTTTTTATTTTTGTTAAGTATTTGAAGATGCAGATCTGAATTTAGTCATCCCATCTGCTCTATTTGCTGCTGTGGGAACAGCAGGTCAGAGGTGCACAACTGCCAGAAGGCTGGTGAGTAAATGTGTATTATTTGGTTTGGTAGCTCTGAACTTAAACTTACTCCAAATGAGCTCAGAAAATGCCTGACAGTTCCAAATGTTATGCAGAGCAACACATAATCTTTAAAGCACATTTTCTGTCAATGTGACAGAAAAATAACATAGTAGTTTGTCATTTCACAGTAATTCTAGCTCTAAAGATTTTCTTTGTATGTGTTTCTAGATGTACCTGGTGCTAAGACTCAGGAAAACAAAACTTAATGTACTTCCTGTATTTCTTTCTGTTTTCATTGCCAGAACTTCTTTGCTTGTGCCTGCTACAAATTTTGGTGCAGGGTTTAGATTTCACCAAAGTAGGACAGTGTGTGTTGCTTGCTTTATTATTAATTTTTAACCATTTTCAACAAGTTTGAAAGTATTATAATGTCAGCCTGTCTCTGTGCAGTCTATTCATAGTTGGGTTGTTTGGCTAATTATTCATCAAAACTGATGTGGGTTAACTGGGTGTAAAGGAAGGGCAGCGATTCCTCAATTACAGCAATAGAAGTCCTTCGGATATTTGTCAAATACATAACTGAAGAGTTTGTAGGACATGTTGATACTATTGGTCTGAGATCTCCACGCTTTATTCAACCCTCCTAAAAGTGCAGCAGTGCTTCAGGAATAGTTACACGGGCTAGGCCACCTTACAGCCTTCTTACTACGTTTTGTTTAGTTCCTCCATGAAAGTGTCCATGACGAGGTGGTGACAAAGCTTGCTAAGGCCTATGCCCAGGTCCGCATCGGTGATCCGTGGGATTGTAAGTAGCTATTTCCAACTCATGGCTTTAGAAGACAATTTGCTGTTTGTTTCTTTCTGTTTAAATTCCAAAGAGATGCAGATGTCGCCTATCAAGTGGGGATAGCTAGTTTCATTTAAAATACAAGCTCTGAAAAGGAAGTGAAGACTCTAGCTAATACTGCTTGTCTTGGACAGTTAAATACTTACTCCCAAAATGTCATTATAAGAATATTTACAAACATGTGTAGTTTTGCTGAAAATATGTCTTTGGAACATCTCTTTTTAGCTGACACTCTGTACGGGCCTCTTCATACCAAAGAAGCAGTGAAAATGTTTCTTGATGCAGTAGAACAAGCAAAACAACAGGGTGGCTCTGTTGTGTATGGTGGAAAGGTAATTTACTTTTATTCTCCCTGCTACATTTCATGCTCTTGCAAAAAAATACAGTAGTATGGTGGCTTTGGGCAAAAATGTACCTCAGTTTGTCCTGTCAGCCATTACAGCTTGTTAACTTAGTCTGAGAATGTTTGAATTGCAATCCTGTCTTTAGAGTGAAGATGGGTCTACTTAGAAGCTACCTTATCCTCTAAGAAATGGCTAAGAGCTTTTAGCTGTTCCTTGCACTACTCTCTAGTTGTAGGTGATGGTCAGAATACAAACAGCAATGTAAATAGTGAATATCAAACACGTGGCAATGAAAAATTGCTGCTCTGTCCCTGGATTCACATTATCAAACTTGAGGAAATAGTGAAGGTTCATGAGAACCACTTGCATGTCTTCATTATATGGGTTGTTTAATTCTTGTGGATTTAACATTCTGGGAATTCTTGTCTTTCATGGGTACTTTCTTTATTCCTAATACCTTTAAAGTTGTAATCAGCTTACAAATAAGAGGAAGGAAGTGGTTATTGTCAGGTGCTAAACTTTGAGATTTGATTAACTACTTAAGTTATGCTTCTGTATTTTAAATACTTAAATGAGTGAAACTTAAGTTATCTACTCAGATGACCTGACCTTCAGTTTCTGATTGCTAGGCACGATTATAATAATCAGACCACTAAGGATTCCCTTCCAATGGTAGCACTAAGCATGTTTTGAACTTTCTCAGTTGTCGTCTTCTTTTGTGTGTTTTGAAGGTTATAAATCGCCCTGGAAACTATGTTGAACCAACCATTGTGACTGGCCTTCCTCATAACGCACCTATTGTCCACACTGAGACATTTGCCCCCATTCTGTATGTGCTGAAATTTAAGGTAAAATAGCAATAGGAGATTAGTCAGGTGCCAAGGATGCTAACAGAAGAGTCATGGGAGAGATCTCAGATATATGTTATGTTTGTGTACTTGCCCCAGCATTTCAAGGAGTGGTAACTGTAGTTCTGTGCTGTGGGATATCCACTGTAGTAGCTTACCTCACTGTGTAGCTACATTTATGCATTTTCTGTGAAGAAGACTGGAGTTAAGGTGAGAGTCTGTACAGGAATAGATTTTTATTGTTCATGTCACCCTGCTCAAAAGCAGGTCATGTGTTTTGTGCAGTGATGTAGATGTCCTAGTCCTGACTTGGTGTACCAGTATTTGCCAAGTGGCATTCAGTGGATTTGCATTATGGCTGTGGTATTTTGGGGTTTTTCTCACAGTGTTTCTTTGTAACAGCTTTGCTTTAAATGGTCATGGTTTGACCACTGATATTTGCTCATTTTAGGAGGAAGAGGAGGTTTTTGCCTGGAATAATGAAGTAAAACAAGGTCTTTCCAGCAGTATCTTCACCAAGGATTTGGGAAGGATTTTCCGCTGGCTTGGGTATAATTTTACTTATTTTCCTACCTCCCAGAAGCAAAGATCACAGTCTTTCACATCTTTTGTAAGCTTATGCACAATGCTAGTTGAACGTTTTATAGCCTTCATTTTAGGGGAGGAGCCTTTCCTGATGCTGAGGAGCAACTATGTCTTGTCTTTTTTTATAGGCCAAAGGGATCTGACTGTGGCATTGTGAATGTCAACATCCCAACCAGTGGAGCTGAAATTGGAGGTGCTTTTGGTATGTTACTTATGGTTTTCTCTTTATTCTTCAAATGACTGAATCCTTTAGTATCAGGTCTGGAGACTTGGAATTGTTCCTCAGGTTTCATTTTTTTTGAAGGTGGAGAATTGATTTTTTTCTAGTGTCTCTGGAAGAGAATAAAGCATTAGCACTGTAAAACTAATAAAATTTAGGTCTCCTCATCTTATTTTTCAAGGGTTAAATCAGTCCATTTAAATTACTACATGTGAAGGAATCAATTAAGTTAATTTTTAATTATACTACTTTAGCAGAAAAGAGAAATGGGCTAGAGGTAGTTGGATTTAAGCTTTTGAAAATATCTGTATTTGGTTTTAAAATATTCCATGTATCCCCTTTTTTTTTTTTTTTTTTATGTATCCCATTTGCTCCATGGGATACATGTATTCCACGTATCACCTTTTTTACGTTCAAGGGAACGTAACTCAGAAGTATATTCCGAATGTGTTTAGAGATGTGGCTGAGTGGAAAACGGTCGAAACAGTTTTAATTAAAACACTCTTGAGCATTTGTATTGCGTAAGTTTGCATGTGTGTGTAAAAACTACAGCATAAAGTATTTTTGTGGGAGTCTTTAATTCACTTTTGCCTTTGTTTATTTTTATTGTATATACTGAAGAAAGTGAGAGGGAAGAAGAAATATTCACCTTACCATTTAAACAGTACAAGAGCTAGCACGTTTTTGTACTCTTGTCTCGTGTTTAAACAAAAGAGCTTTAAATTAAGGTGCTCTGGTGCCAACATGATGAGACTTTAAACTCCAGGCAGGTGGTTTTTGGATTGAGAGTGAGGAGA
Organism: Pedionomus torquatus; assembly: GCA_013398155.1. Taxonomy (NCBI): domain Eukaryota; kingdom Metazoa; phylum Chordata; class Aves; order Charadriiformes; family Pedionomidae; genus Pedionomus; species Pedionomus torquatus. The sequence continues at coordinate 13,467 of VZRU01002398.1, forward strand.
GAGCTTGCTGTGTGAGGTGTATGTGGTGGTGTTCTGGTAATTTATTTCAGATATAGAACAAGGGGAAAGCAATGCTGCTTTTTCTTTCCCTTTCCTTTAATATATATAAAATGTCTCACCTCCTGGAGTTAATCCAGATTCAATTTTTCATTTATAACTTTCTTCCTACAGGAGGTGAAAAGCATACTGGTGGGGGAAGAGAATCTGGAAGTGATTCGTGGAAACTTTATATGAGACGGTCTACTTGGTGAGACAGAATTTTGAAATTCCAAATAAATGTAAATTACACATAAACTTGTAAAAGTTCAAAACATAAATCCTTGACTGCAGGAGGTTATCTTTGTTAAATGTGAGATGACCACATATGAATGTAAGTGCTTTTTCTTCATGCAAGAATTTACATCTGTGTTCCCGCTAGAAGATAATCTGAAGGGTCTAAATAAAGACCCTTCTTTATGCACTGTTCCTCAAAAGAAAACAAACAAAAATCTGGGGTTTTTTTTCCCTCTTGCCTAATTTTTAAACTCAGGTAAAACTAAATTCCTGGAACTTGTCAGGAAAAACATGAAGTGGCAACCACAGTGAGGGAGCCACTATTGCCAGAGGTGGGTGGCTTAGCTGCATGTTTGGTATCTGTCCATATATCCATATCTGTCCATAAATGTCCTGACAGCCTGCAGTGGTTGACCATTCCTACTCTCTGCTGGCTTCCCTTGGCCTTTACGTGTGCGAACTTCGGTTTCCATGCAAAAGCTTATGAATGTGAGAAATCCCACCTTGATTTTTCGGGATGGACATTCTCTTAGTAAGAGATTAAATAGGGGGTGATAACTTTACTTTCCCTTTGATCTATCAAGGAGGAGATAATGGTGAACGTGGCTGTTCCCTGTACATACTTACTGTATTGAAAACCAGCATACATTCAGTTCATAACTTCAAATAGTCAAGCTGCTTACAGAAGTCTTTTTTATACATGTGACAGAAATCAGAAGTGTTGTGTGTAGGAAGTAGACTGCATAATGTCTCAGAAATTTAGATCTGTGTCTAAAATGTTTGTTTCTCTTCCAGTACAATCAATTACAGCAAGGATTTACCTTTGGCTCAAGGAATCAAGTTTCAGTAACAGCCTTATGAATGGCTATGCCTTGAACTCTCCTAGCATTTCAGGACCAAGCACCTTCTAAGCCTTATGGTGAAGAAAATGAATTATCAGAAACCTGTCTGCAGCAAGGATACTAATTCTGGCAAAAAAATCAGCTACTCTAACATTGCTTCACTTTCAATGTATGAAATTACTACTTCAGTCTTCAAATGAGAAGTATGTGGTCTCTGGGAAGAAGGGAGGATGACTGAAACTAACAAACTGGGATTCAGGCAGCCTGGATAATCTTCTGTTGCCTTATTGACTGTATTTCAGTGTCAACACTGTATCCCCTGCCTCCTCACCATTCCCTGATATTTCCAGCTGATTGATCTCTGCTTCAAACTTACGTGCTGAGTTTCTGACAGATACCTGGTGCTGGGGGGTGGGCAGTACAGGGCTATTTTTCAGTGCATAAAATAAAAAAAGTACATTTTGTGAGATACTTTGGCCTTCTAAGGGCTTTTTGTTGCTTGTTTTGGAGCATTCAGTTGAGTCCATTTGCACACACTGAGCTGCTAGCTGGGAGGAGTATTGCTGAGTAAAGGAACTGCTTTAGTTTTTCTGCCTCTCCTTTAGGACCGTGTGTTGGGAGATAAGGGGTAAGACCAAGGACTGCTGCAATCTTGTGGAACCTCCTTTTAACACTAGAAAGGAGTCACAGCTAACTCAGGTTGTGACAGCCCTTACGACATGCTACAACCAAGCCAGCTGAAGATCTGGAGGTGCTGCCGGGAGGAAATACTCTTCCAGTGGGAATTCGCTGTGGAAAGTCAAATTGTTTGTCTGTATTTCACCTTAGGCTGGAGTTTCTTATGGCCATTGAAGACTACAGCCATTGGCACCTCATTTAGCAGCTTTCCTCAGAATCAAGGATGAGAAAAGCAGTAGCCTGATTTTGTCTTTCTCCTGAGCAGCTTCTAAGGTTTGCAGTGTACTATTTCTTAGAGTTTTCTCTCAGTCTTATGTATCAAACTTCCACAACTCTCAACATGGTAGAGTTTTTCATTTTGGGCTCAAATTCTAGGATTCTGATTTGGCTTTTGATTTTTGGATGTTAAGATATTACAACACCAATGTCATCTAAATTTTGTTGAAGATCCAACATGCCACAATGCTTGCTGGCTGGCCTTTCACTTTAGTATCTATTTTTAAAATACATAGTGTTCTGAATTTAACATCTGTGTTATAGAAGATAACTTTGGGCGTCCCTTTCTATAGAGTGAACAGTAGGCAGCCAAAGTTTTTTCCTACTGAAGTTAATTTTTTTTCCAGCTGAGTATCTTACAGCCAGGTGAAAGCTCCCCTGAAGTTCTTTGTGCTTGGACATTTAATTAGGAAACAGATTTCATGAAAGAATGTTGTGTATTTGCACACAGAAAGAACTGAACTCCCCTAGGCAGACAGATAAATCATTAGCATATAGAGTGCAAAGAAACAATCTAGTTCCAAAATTTAATTATTTTGAAAATAGGACAAGTTATAGAAGCTATATTTTCTAGCCCTGTGTCACTGAATGTTGCTAGGTAACTCACAACAATGAGAAGTTCAAGAACTCTCTTGTCTCTTCTTGCTGGCTTGGATAGTCTCATTATCTAGCATCTGCTGTGCTAGAAAAGAAAGGCCTTTTTACTCTTCCTGGATAAAATAATTTTGCAAGTCCTGGGGTTTAGTTTACAGGAGTAAGCTGAACTCTGCCATCTGGCTTTAGATGTGTGAACTCAGGCCATGCAAGGGAAGAAAAATGGGATTGGTGAGTCTGACGTTTGACTGGTCTTCATTATCTGAGAATCAGTATGAATGGGAAAAGTAGGAATGTAGTCAAGAGAGTGACTGCGAAGCAAACGTGATAATTTTTTTAAGGTTGACTAATTTGATATATAATAATCTCTTCAACACAAACTTTTGAGTAGTCTTGCAAAGGACTCGGCTTGAAATACTTGTGTAACTACCTCTGCGTGTTATGACTAAGCACATTAGATGTGCTTTATGTAGACAAATACGGGCTCTCTCTCCAAGTCAGTTACAAACTCATCCTGACTTTTGCTGAGTGTATGAATTACTATTCCAGAGATCGTGTTATCTGCATTGTCACTGGGCTGCTAGTAAGGCAGTACAGGAGGAATCGTAATGTTTCCAGCTCCCAGACAGCTTTGAACTCCCAAGAAGATCTTTTGCAATTTTCTTCTATCCACTCTTTTACTTTAGTTACCTGTTGTTGAAGAATCCTGCCTGAACTGACTGACTGACTGACTTCTAGTGAAGTCCCTCTGGGAAGAGTGCCTTTTAAAGACAACTGAAGATTCTAATAGGGTTTCGCAAGGATTTAGGGGCCTATCAGTAGCTACGATAACGAAGAAGTATTAAACTAAGGAGGTTTAAAGATACCGTAAATGCCCTGTTTCTCGATTTCTGCTTTAATTTGGGAAGTCTGCTCAGGAGACTGTAAACTCCATTATCTGTCCTTGGGTTATCTCACCCAGGAAAAGCAATTTGAGAATTCATAAAATGTGTCTTGCAGCTACAGGTAGGTGCGATGTAATGGAACTTGCAGTTTTAATATAAATTCTATCAGCGGCTTCCACTGTTGCATAAACTTAATTACCACTGAGTGTGTAACACCAGTGAATAACAAGTGTTAAATGACACGTGATCAATAATTCATTTGTTAGCACAGTATTGCTTACTGTGAAATGACCTTGATGGGAACCATCTTGCAAGTAACTTCCTTTCTTCTGCCACATTATTAACTGAAGAAAAATACAAATTCTACTAATTGCACTGATAAACAAACAGACCGGTTGCTTTTTTAATAAACAGAGAAAAATCAAACCTGCAGGCTGTGAGCTGCCAGCAGCAACTCTTCCACTCTATTGCATCCTATTCCAGTTTCTAATAGGAGAATTGGTATGGGAATTGTTTTCAAGAACCAGCAATACTACCTGCCAATAACGGGTCTCAGCTTGGGTTTTGCAAATAGCCGCCCTGCAGTGCTGCATTTGAAGTCACCAGGAAAGTGCTCACTGTAATCTTCCAGTACCAACAGGCCAACCTGTTTGTATTACATGATGCTGATTTCTTGTGGTATTTCCATCATTCAGCTCTATGTGTTGTTTCTGGATGAGATCAAAGCCACGAGGCCACCAGAACTCTTACTTTGTGGCAGCTGCCTATGTTTCTGTATGAGATCATAGAATCATAGAATGGTTAGAGTTGGAAGGGATCTTGAAGATCATTGAGTTCCAAGCCCCCTGCCATGGGCAGGGGCACCTCCCACTAGAGCAGGTTGCTCAAAGCCCCATCCAGCCTGGCCTTAAACACTTCCAGGGACGGGACATCCACAACTTCTCTGGGCAACCTGTTCCAGTGCCTCACCACCCTCACAGGAAAGAATTTCTTCCTAATATCCAATCTAAATCTCCCCTCTTCCGGTTTAAAACCATTGCCCTTTGTCTTATCACGGCACTTCCTGACAAAGTGTCCCTCTCCTGCTCTCCTGTAGGCTCCCTGCAGATACTGGAAGGCTGCTAGAAGGTCTCCCCAGAGCCTCCTCTTCTCCAGGCTGAACAGCCCCAGCTCCCTCAGCCTGTCCTCATAGGAGAGGTGCTCCATCCCTCTAATCATCTTTGTGGCCC
>VZRU01002398.1:21351-66111 GCA_013398155.1 Pedionomus torquatus
TTTTTTTTTTTTTTTTACCTGACAATTTAATACTGAAGCGACTCCCTGCAAAGTCAGGCAAGCACTGCAGCTGTGCAAGAGGTAACCTGTAGGAGGGTATTAATGGTCACTGGCTGATAATGGAAAATGGTAGGAAAATGGAAGCGTCTTGAAAGTGAGGATTAGGGATGCAACAGCAGCAGCAAAGGAGGTGGTGAAGCCAGGGTAAAAGACACAGGCAGTACTGCAGAGGAGAGAGAGGACCCGATACAGTCTTTTAGATGCTGGGTATTACACTGTGACTGCTGGAAAAGATAATGGGAGGTGGGGCAAAGTACACAAAATAAAGTAGGTTGAAAAAACATGGTTTTGAATGTTGTATAAAGGAACAAAAGGAGGAGGAAATTACTAGAAGAGGAGAACAGGGAAAGGAGCCAGATGTATTTCAAGCTAACACATAAGGCTGCAATTAGGGCAGATAAAGCAAAGACAGACATATTCAGTATGGAACAATATCATCCCAAACCTCTAAATCTGTTAAGAGATCATTGATTGGAGCATGAAACTGGCAGTAGGACAGGCTGTAAAAAATATCTGTTGTGATTAAGGAAAAAAACCCCACCCAACACAAAGGAAAGGATCTGAGAACAGAAGAAACATTCTTGTTTTGTTGCTTATGTTTCTCTTAATCTTTACAATAAAAATTGTTCCAGTGTCATTCCGCATGTTTTGTGTAAAAAGGAAAAAAAAAAAAGAAAAAGAAATCCCACACCAGTCTCTTTGTTCTGTGTTTTTTAAAATCAGCTCTGATGATTAACACATCACATGTAATCCATACATTTCAAATCTCTGTATTTGTTAGATTTATGCCAGCCAAGATTTGTCTGAGTACTCTAGTTTGCATGCTGATTGTATCATTTACTCTTCTGGCTGTTCACTGCTGCCTTCTTACTGAACAGTAAGTACTGAAAGTTCACAAGTTATACCATGTTGTGTAGTTCCTACTGGAAATAGTAAATATGAAGCATAATTTGCACAACACTTTTTGTGAATTCTTCAAATTTCCTAATTAATGTGAGTTGGAAATTTGCCATTCATCAGAGCACTAGTTTGATTCTTTGGGGTTTTTTTTGAAACTGGATTAAGACATTGGTATTTCAGGGTCTGCTGGGCTTGCAAAGAATAAGTCATTTGGTTGGCTTACAATGGCCCTCAGCTAATCAGAAAACATATTTTGACTTCTGCATTTAAGCTGCTAGGAAAGCTTATTTTGCAATGTGGGTTAAAATACCAGGAAATCGTGGTCATTCATTATTTCCCTAGCAGAGATCAAAATGAGTTCAGGCATAGCATTACAGCAGACAAGTCAAAACAATTCACTTTCCTCCTAAATGTCTGTAGACCAACATGTATTTTCTACAGCGTCTCCATGACTTTGCATTTAATTGTTTAACTGATTCATCATTCTGTAGCTTCTCATTCCTCAGCACTGAGGTGAGATTAGTCAATCCTTGTTATGGTTCAGTAGATCAACACAGCAGAGCAGAAAATATTTGTGTTCTTCTTTTATCATTATTCTGGTTTAGCACTGTTTTTAACTCTGTATAATTACTCCAGAATTATATTTGCTAGCAGAGCTGGGGAGCGAGCCGGCAGGCATCACCTCTACTCATGTCCTCCCTGCTTCCCATCAGCAGAGCTGGTTGCAGGGGGCAGAAGTATCAAATAAAGTCCTCACCTCATATACATGGCACACAAACTGTGATGCTTCTAAGGGCAAGAGCAGTGCATGCTCACAGCATTGCACGAGCATGTCAGACTGAGAAAGGGCTGCTCTGGTTCAACAAGGTTTCCAGAGAAACTATTAGTGCAGTGACTGCAAGGTAAAAGCATGGAGGTTTCTCCATAAAGACAGCTCCTTTCACACAATTGTGGCCAGAGCACTACAAAGGAGGATTTTGGCTTGTACGTTGAATTAGAGTCTGAACAGAATCTTGGTTAAACTGCACCTTTGTCCTGGCGGTTCCCACATGGGATCTGTGCTGTGTTCTGGGACGCGCTCTTTTCCCTATGACCCGAAGAACTGTGTGACAGTGAATCTGTCTGCCTGATTCAGCAGATTTTTCTCTGAGCTAGGTGAGGGAATTGCACAAAATCTAGTTCTAAGTGCTTTCTTTTATGACCAGGGGTTATATATGTGTGTATGATGGTCCTATCCAAGCTTGCTCTTACATATAGGTAAGTGCTGCCAAAAGGGAATAACACTTACCAAACAGCATCTTCCACATCTACCCATAGGAGACAAATGTGGTTTTAGTCCATTTTCAGCTCCTTCTTCCTCTGCCAAACTGGTTGCTCAGATCTTCTAGTCTATTTAGCAGAGCTGATGCAGCAGAGATGATGCAACATACCTTTGCACTCTGGACTTTGCATTAAATAATCCCAGCTGATTTTCCTGGAAGCAAGTTATGGATACTGATGGCCCTTGTGTGTACTGGTGGGGATGAGAAGCAGCAGTATTTGACAAGGAAGGGGGTGATAGCAGTACTGGTTTTTAAGAAAGATGAGTGCTGGCACATTGGGCAACTGTTACAGCCTGCCTCACTTCTGAGCTTAATGTAGAGGAGATGGAAACATGCATGTTTCTGAGGTAAATCAGGCAGCTCTGTGGCTGAACACTTAAGGATCAGGAAATTATGGTTTCTTTGCACTCATTTTTAATCTCAGGAAAGACACCAGCTGCTTAGTGTTACGAGTGGGGCAATAAATAATAATGATGTATCATAAGTATTTTGTGCGGTATTTCTCATTGCAAGTGCCAGAGAGGTGGTGGAAAGACAGGTAGTGTAGGTTATTCAGAAAGGCTGAGCTCCCATGGCCTGGCTCATGACATGCTATTGCCAATAAAACACAGGTGAGCAACTCACTCATCAAACAGCCCTCAGAGAGAAACGGGCCAACTGCATGTGACTTAGAGGAACAAGAAGCCTGAGGAACAAGAAGCTTAGAGGAACAAGAATCACTGAGCCTATGATAGAGGTGGGAATGGATATTTTATTTTGTTCAGCTCATTTGTACTTCCTGAACTATGATCTCACTACGGCAAATAGGTTTTGGCAGTAATATTATTGACTTCTTTTTTCATAAGAAACCTATATTGAAATAGCAGCTTGGCAGCTTGGTAGAGCTGCTTCTTGGGACTTGTCATTTGTACTGCTGCCAAAATGTTGTCAGTGCCCTCAGCCAGAAGCCACTGTTTGCTCAGACCTCTGAGCCTGTGTACACTCACCCACTGCAGCAATTCACACTTAACTTGCATTATCTTATGTGTTATACTGTTGTATGTAATGCAAAACAGTTGGGAAATGCCCTGAGAGTCCAAATAAAGACCATCACAATACAGAGGCTTTTGTCCTTTGGAAAATTTCTTGATTATAAGTTGATTAGATAACCTAGGCTGCTACTATTTACTTTTTGATGGGTCAGATATTCTATCAACTTTCTTAATAAGGTTGCCAAAATTAGTTCTAGACTGACAACAGATACAAGGACAAATATGTTGAAGGAAAAATCAAGACTGCATTTCAGCCCGGAAAATACCTGGTTTTCATTTGCTCGAATTATGCGCTCTCGTTGTTCTGAAATGATGGCAAGCTTTTGCAGCACTTGATGTTAGACTTTTCCTTCCAGCATGGTTGATCAGAATGTTGCAGTCTCCCTGTGTCATGGGGCTGTGTTTGTTAGCCTATGTACAAGCTCATTTGCTTATGAAAATTTGTGACAAATTCAACATAGGGAGAAATAGTTCTCTCCTTCTAAGGTTTCCACAGCCCCTTATGTGAGCAGTGTGGGGTAAGTGTCCGCTAGAAGTACATCCCCTCATCTAACAGCAGGAACACATAGCTGTGAGCGGTGGTATCACCAGGAGAAGTAACAACTAGCAAAAGTGGTGAAACAACTGGGAATTTAATATTTTCCCAGTGAAGGTACTTTATGGATGGGCTTTGCTTGGGGGTGATGAGAGAGGAACTGTTCTGCTGCACTGAGCAATGTAAAAAGTTTTTACTTGTTGGAAAAACTGAGAGGAAAAAAAAGAAAAGCAAACCATGTTCCATGATCTAGACATTAACATTTATGTTTTTCCAATGGTATTTCAACACCTCTATTTTTGCAGTACATTCTTGCAAATTGTAAAAGAAAGAATGGATCAAGTCAGAGCAGAATGAATACCCACACTCTAGAAATCAAAGTACCTTAAGGACCTCTCAGTCTGAGAGTCAAAAAAAAAAGAGGTAGGTTTCAGAAAGATGGAAAAATAGCTTTGGAAGATAACACTGTGTAGTACACTGTACAGTTGCTACTGTTTATCTCCAATACAGAAAGAATGATTTTTTTTTCCCAGAATGCAGAAATATAAATTGAATTTCTAGTATTAGCTTAAAGAGCTTATTACAAACATCAAAACAGGCCCAGGATTTGATGGCTCAGTTTCTTACAGCAGATTAGAACCAATTCAAGAGAGAGCAAATGGGAAAAGAAAAATGGTAAGCAGGGAAAGTAAAATTTGGGGGTATGATTTCTGCTTGGCATTGGTGCCTGGAGACTACTTTCACTTACCAAAACAAGGAGGAAAAAAAATCCAACAAAGTGTGTCATCATATAACCTTGCTTTTGCAGGACAAAAGTGAATATTGCACTTAGGTTACAGTCTGTCTTACCCTGAAGCATACTTGCTGTGACAGACATGCTTCCAGCTTCCATGTCAGCGCTTGTCACAATTTTTTAAAAAAATCTGTTTCCCATAGATTGGAAAGAATATTACATGTCTGATGGCACTAGGCAACTCTACTTGCTTCTTATGGGAACACACACAAAATAATGGGAGAAATAAATTATTCTTTGATAACCCTCCATTGTCATATATTAAGAGGAGTTTTCTCTGATGCTTACAGCTGAGGATTGCAAGTAGAGTTGCATGGGAACTTAAGTTATGGCTGCTGATGCCTTTAGTCCATCGCACTCCTCTGTGCCATGTCTCCTTGGGGAAGCACAGAGGTACAGGGCAGCCGCACAGAGAAATTGCCTTAGAATATTCTTGCAGTGTCCAATGATATTTCACTTTGCATGTAATAAAATCACAGAAAACAGTAAAGGGAAAACTAGTTGTGCCAACGAAACTAAGATCTTATTTCAGGCATTGCTCAACAGGCCTGTCTTTGATACTGGGCTGTCTTAGATACTCTTCTTCATATATATGATAGAAAATAAACTATTTTTTGAATGGGTTCCTATTTAGCAGACCACCACTTGAATCCAGCTTACATCTAGTAGCACAAGAAAGCAAATGGAGACAGAGGATGGGCTATAAGCTGAAGGAGGAAGAGTAACTAAACATAGGAGCTCTCTATAGCCTGCTCTGAGCACCCCTGAAATGAAGGTCTTAACCCTAATCTGGCCCTTGTGCTTGCAGTAGTTCAATCATTCCCCAAAACACAAATTCTTTTCATGGATGTGATGGTCAAAGCATGATTTCAGAACCAGGAATGTATGAGGGGACTTGGAAGATAAGTGTGGAAGATTTGTTCCCACAATCAAAAAGTTTTAGCCTTTGAGCTCAACAGCCATCTTCCTTATAGACATTACCATAGGTCGTAGTCTCTAGAAGACCATTTCCATATCAGCTCATGAAGATTTTTTTTTAATTTTATGTGTGCTGTTAGTGCAGTCACTTAGAACTGCTTTGGGGGAAAACACAGAAGGACATCTCTTCGCACTACGTACGAGAAGCCAGTGCCATAAAAGCTTTATTTTTCATATGATTCACCTGTGGGAGGAGGCCCACGGTTCATTACATACGCCCTGGAAACAGCTGTTAGTATAAGCCGACTTTCTTCTCACCTTGCCCCTGCCACGTGTGCACACCGCCAAGACAGCAAGCTGTAAGTGCAGGAAGGATTCAGAGCTGTATTTTGCGCTGCGTGCCAGGTGCAGTAGGTAGGGCTGTAATTGAGTTACTCATTACCTTTTCTTCTTGGAAGGGGCCCTTATCCATCTATCTGTAGATAGCGTGAAGAGCTGGCTTTTAATTTTGTACTTGACAACACATTGGAATGATTTTGCTTTAATCTCCTGCTAAGCACTGTTAAAATGCCCACTCACTGGAAAATTACCTTATCAATCCCATTAGGAGAGAACAGCAGTTGAAGAGACCTTTATTGTACAGCCCAACTACCTGCATTACCAAAGACTAATAAACCCTTGTTAGGAAGCTTAGTGTGGAATGTTACACATGAGAAAAGGATGCACTTCCTACATCATTATGCACCATGGCAGGAGCTTGCTGTTATGTAAAGCTTGGGAAAGGATATATTTTCAACTTTAAGAACATAATGAACTTTTAAGCAGTATCCGAATCAACCCGGCAGAGAAATTGGCAAGGCAAGAAGGTCACATAGACAATAAAATACCTTGGCACAGGCTCAGCACACAATGGACAAAAGCTGAAAAAAAAGGGGGTAGGGAAAAGCTATCTAGACTGAATTCACAGAGTGTGGCAGCCAGTGAGCCTAGTCAGTATCGAATGTGTATGGAGAGCAGTAACTTTCTAGGCCACTCTCTGCAAGGAGCTAATCTCCAAGTTCTTTTTCACGTATGTCTACTTAGTAAACAGGCACTCAATTCAGGGTAGTTATTCCTTCCACCAACAGCTACATTCTTGGAAAGCTGTTTGGATCTTCCAAGAGAGGGAATATTTTTGGCACAAATATTGTCCATTGTGGGGAAAACAGGTAAAGCCATTAAAGCAAAGCATTTGCAACTTCAGTAGGGGATGGCTGGAATATTTGTACATTTCCTGTATTAGAAACACAAGTCATAGAATCATAGAATGGTTGGAGTTGGAAGGGACCTTAAAGATCATAGAGTTCCAAACCCATTGCCATGGGCAGGGACACCTCCCACCAGACCAGGTTGCTCAAAGCCCCATCCAGCCTTGAACACCTCCAGGGATGAGGCACCCACAGCTTCTCTGGGCAACCTGTTCCAGTGCCTCACCACCCTCATAGGAAAGAATTTCTTCCTAATATTTAATCTAATCTCCCCTCTTTCAATTTAAAACCATTACCCCTGTCCTATCACCCAAATAATTTTAGACTTATTGCAAGTAGGCAGAGTGTCATTGGCTTGTTTGACTAAACAGAAACTGGAGGGGTAGTAGAAGCCACCAGGATGAAATCCAGAAGGTCTAAAAACCAATTCTATACGTATCAGTGAAATGCTTATATGTTGGGCAGAAATAGTTAAAGGCATCATAACACTTTGTGACTCTCAGGGAATAAACTCTTCTAAGTGTTGCTGAGTTAGTGCATATGGTGTGCGTTGTTTTTAGCATATGCGTTTGACTGATTTTTTGTTAAAAATCCAGGAAGGCTACAAGTAAACAGGGAATTACTTAAGAGACAATTACATTAAATTTACTTGCATAAATTTTGTTGCGGATGTTTGCTGAACAACAGGCTACCATGAAGCTCTACAACTATAAAATTGTACTACAGTGATTTTATAACCCAAGAAAGCAAAGAAACCCATCCCCCTTTTGTCAAGTCTCATTACATGCAACCATGTTTATCAGAAAGCTCCACTGGGTTCAAACCATAAACCTAGAAGTGTCAAATGAGATCAGTCAATTTTCCCCCTTGAGCAAATTTGCATGTCAGATAGTCTCACCAGGCAAACTGAAAGCAGGTGTTGGCAAAATCCTTTCAAAGGACGCTATTGCTCTGCTGTTTACAGAAGCATACACAGAGGCACTGAGCGCAGAAGTAACTATTTGCGCAATTTAACTGTTTGCTCAGTTTTCTGTCTAAATAGCCAGTGTTTTTATGATCTTTATCGCATGTCACACCTGCTCTGCAAATGCAGAATCTCCCATGTCCTAGTGAGGGAGTAACACCTCACTAGCAGCTGCAGGCAAACCAGCCGAGCAATAGCCCACAGAGGCCTGGATGACACCAACCTGGAGATTCATTTGGTGTTTGTCATCTGAGTACTAGGTGGAAACTTGGAAACGCCAGTGCAGGCATGGCAAGAAGCAGAGAGCATTACTACCCATCTGCACGAAGCTTTATTTTAGTGAAAGCAAGTGATAGTACTAAATTGAAACGTGTGCATACGTACAGACACACACCTCTTTTCTGCAAATNCATAAACTTGATACCCCTCAGCCCAAGCCAGTTCAGACAACTATTTTGGCAGGAAACAATTCAACAACCCCTCGACCAGCCAGCCTCTCCAAACCCCCATTACCTTTTTCACCTAGCTGTAGAAATGCATAAAATAATTACAAGTAAGAATACAGAGGAGGGGACACATAGAAAGGAGGACTCTTCCTCTTGACAGCAGCCTGAAGATAGGTGAATTCCAAACCACAAGAAATCCTGCCTATAACATACTTCCATGTTGTGTGGAAATGTCTGTGTGAGTCTGTTCCCCTCGCCCCCAACCCTCCCAGGGACTATTAGCTATTTGGACACATTCATACCAGTGTGGTGGAGGAAAAACACTTTAAAGTTGTTTCACGAGGCCAGGATGTGAGGAAGCCACTTGCTGGACAACGGCAGAACAAACTTGGAAAAGTCAGGTCTTGTCTATGACTTGTACCTACCGCCAAAGTGCCTCGGGAGTTTCCTCAATATTCATTTTCTGAGAAAGACAAAAAGCTGCTTGATTTTCTGTTTGTTTTTCTTTCCTCCCTTAGGATAAGCATTCATGTGAACTGAAGAAGGTTGTGCTAAGAGCCATAAGAAACATTAACCGGGGCACCAACTACAACTAAAGAAAATGTTAGTGACGTTGCCCTTTCACACATATGCAGTTTCAAAGCACCTTGCCAGAACCTGATACAACTACTTCAAGGCTGGTGGAATCCAGCTGTTTTTCCAGCCTCTGTGCTGTGAGGAACAACAAATAAAATTAGAAAAACAAAACTAAGTAAGAAATTTGGCTTTTAAAATCAGGTTTCCAGGCAGAGCATGCAGCAAATTACGTGATCATTATTAACACGGCGTGCTAAACATTTGATGTAGATTTCTGACTTCCCCAAATGATTCTTTCCCACCTGTTCTGCAAACTATCACTTCACCTTTGCCAAGCAGAAAAAGCCCTCCTTGTGGTCTCTGTCTGCCCTACCTACCACAGATGCTGGGAGGAAAATCCTGCCTTTCTCTTTGCCTCCCACTCACGCAGGAAGCAGCTTTTCCTTGCTGATCACCCCTTGTGCTACTTCCCTTCCAAAAAGGACTTGAGGCAAACTCCTCCTTTGACTGACTCACAGGATTTAAACAACTCCGCTCACACTTCTCATCTTTGCCTCCATAGGGTCGTGTAAAGGAGCTACAGGGAGTCTGGAAGTACAGCAGCACTACACACAGCCCCCAGCCGCCTGCCCACCCACTGCTGAACTCTATGACACCCTCAAGATACCCCCCCTCTTGGAAGAGGAGTGAGGATGCCAGCCGAAGACCAGAGGAGAGGTGGCCAGGCTAAATGGCATCAGTGAGCTGATGAGACAATGTTGTCACAAGCACTAAGCCCCACTTCTTGGAGAATTTTAAATTTAATTTGCTTCTCCTGCCTTCAAAAGACAGTGTCACACCTTTGCCCAGATTGGCATGCTGCCCCAACGGGCTAAAGGGCATGCATCCATCTCTGACTACTCATTCACTACGGTAATTAATTTATTCTCTTATGGGTAGCGATAAGGAGTTGGGCTGCCCATTTTACATAAGTCAAGTAACACTTTACACATCAAGTACTGCCTCCCTCCCCTCACTTCTCCACAGCAAAACACATACTTGTCACGGAGCAACAGGGCAACTCAGCACAGCTGCTGGATACAATCAAGTCTCCTTGAAGTTCCTTTGATAAAGGCGACTTGTAGCATCCATTTTAAAACCATAAACAGAACTGCAGACTTCTGTCATTGATAAAGAATTGACGGTAGAGGATGAGGTCGGAGTCCAAAATGTTGCATAAACCATGTCACTGTGGAAGAAGAGAGTAGCGAAAAGCATGGAAGAGGGAAAAAAAAAAAAACAAAAAAACAAACCAAAACCATTGTGATAGCTTTCTTGTGAGAGTAATTATTCCAGTAATCTCATGACAGCTGAGGGAGGAAAAGCAGAGACTGCAATAGTGAGAACAGTCAAATCTCAGACTTTTGTCAGGCCATGCTCAGATAGAATTTGAGCCAGGCAGGCACATTAGAGAGCCCCCTAAGCTGCCTCACCAATACGATACTCACACAACATCCTTCATTGAGGAGTCACCTGAGGAAGAAAAGTTTCCTCAGAACTCTGGGGACTAAATTTGCTCCTACTGTCTCTGCAGTCTGGGAAGACCCTGAGTACAGCTGAGTAAAAGGAAGCACGTGGGCAAGATGCAATTCCTAATCCTTTGTGTTGGGTACAGGGTTTTGCACACGCTGCCCTACACAGACCATGAGCATCACATCTGACTAAAACCAATGGATAGAACTGGACTAATCCAAATTACAGTACCAATTTGCTTGTTTCAAAAATGTTTATTTGAACAAAGTAGGTACATTTCACAGAAATGGTTATAAAATGCATAGCATATTATAAACAATACTGTTACTTTACAGATACCAGGTATTATCCTAAATATTCCATTTTAAAAACTAACCAGCCTGCTTGGTGAATCAGAAAGCTAAAAATCCCCAGTTATCCTGTCTTAGGCACTGTGAAAGACAACAACAGGATGGTATAACAAAGCAGGTGTCTACTTTTTCATTCACTCTACTGATTGATTGTATTGCTACATCATTAATTCATCAGTTCATATTATGTGGAAAGATCCGGTCGCTGGAGTCACAAACCAAGAATAGATTTCCATCAACTGGAGCACAAATTGCACTTGCTCAGCCAACCAAAACCCCACGCAATGCCAAGGAAGGATGACTGAGGGCCTTTACACTGATTAACTCAATGGACAGATTGCATGAGTGGATAAAAAATTTAGCAGATTTGTAAAGTTGTGCAGATACGTCACACCCATACTACTATTCATAAGCAACTTGACTAAGTTGGCAAGTCCGTTCATGTCTCAAGCTTGACTTCAATGGAACGCCCACCAGAAACAGACCTTACCCTCAGTGGTGATGCAATGCCACAGGAAGTAGAATTGAGCCCTTTTACAGCACCTGAGAACTAAGCACACCTCAAAAATGCAGAAATTCACATAACCAAATCCAGAGGAGTCTGTTTTGTGATTTTTGGGACAAAGAAATAAAAATGAAGACCACAGCACTGATTCATAACCACAGCTGAGACAGACACCCAGCTCATTCACGCAACACTTCATCAGTTGTGACTGAAATTCTTCCCATTTACACCTCTGTGGAAATAAGCAGAAAGCAAATGCTGAATAAAAGGAACTGCACTAGGTTTGCACTGCTGTAAGCAAATCTAGAATCAAGCAAGCTATCAAAATCCATTATTTCACACACAGTAGAGAAAGAAAAAAAAATCCCCTTATTTTCAAAACATATAGATAACATGTAGACCAAAACATGTATCTTTACAAAACATACAGATACATGCTGAAGGATAAACTTTCTGCATTATGACATGAGATTTACAGTAGTTTAAGCTTGGCTTGGACTGAAAACAAAGAAACTTGAACTCTGGCCAGCAGAACTCCTTTGGAACTGTTTGTCAAGAGAGAAGGAATGAGGTCCGAAGCAGTCTGACAACATCCATGCTTCATTCACCATCTTCAAGTAGTTTTTCTAAGTTGTTCTGTATCTTAGAAAAAAATAATTGGGAGGCAGTAAGTGCTACACTGTATTAAAAAAAAAATATAATAAAATCAAGACATACTCTTCAATATACCCTCTGTATGCATGTTAATTTTGTCACAACTATTAATACCAACAGTATTCATGCTAAATGCTTCCTGCAGCAGAGTAAAAGGAAATTCTATGATTCTATGGCCAGCCAGCAGTACATGTAGTTTTCATTCTATGAATATCTCCTTTCATTTCCTCCTACAGATTCTCTCCCTCATGGTAGGTATGAGACAGTAAGACAGAAAAACCTCAGAGCCAGAAAGGGACAAGAAACACAATTATTTTGAACTTGATCAAAACCCAAAAAAAGTCTCAAAATTCAAAGTTGTGGCTCTTACATTTAAGTAGACAGTCCAAATAATTTTGTAACAGCTTCAGCCACACAGCTGGCTATGACGCATGAACAGCAAAATAAGATCTCACCACTAATAAGTATGTCCCATTTGCCAGATTTGGTGTACTGATTACGGGTTATCTTCTCTAATACATTGAAGGCAATGCCAGTCAGTCGCATCACAGATGATTTGCACAGACCTATTTTATACAATCTATTTATACACCTTTCATCTCCTTGTCCTTTAAAAGCAGAGAGGGGGGAATATAGTGGGTCACATCCACTGGCACACATGTTCTCTGGCTTAATAACTAGCAGTTACTGGCTACAGCAGGTTTAGTCAGAGCTACTTTTGGACTCTAATTTCAGGAGCCACTGTACTTCCTGCTCAAGGATAACATTTCTTAATTCTACCTCATTATATCTAGCCCAGATAGACATCTTTTTCAAGACAGGCATTTTGGGTAAAGGAATAGAGTAAGAAGCACCAAATTTTACAAGCATAATTTAGCATATACACAGGAATTTCCTTTCAGCAAGCTACACTGGAGTAAGGGAATGGATATCACTATGGGATGTTTTCCCTCTCCCAACTTAACACTTTTATCCTTTGATAGATGTGGTGTATTTTAACAACTGGTTAAATACACTTAAAAAGCCAAAGCAAAATTCTGCGAAGCCACGGTAATTCCTTGGCTCCAAGTATGATGCAGAGCTTGTAAAAATCACAAGGTCACACTGAAACAGTCATTGCCAACAGTCTTGCACTAAAGGGTTTTTTAGCTGATGAATAATTTTAGTTTTTAACATGGATAATTCTGTGCTCTAGTCTACAATGCTGCGGTCACACAGAAAGTGGAAGACAACAAGTTACACAGGAACTTTTATGCTACGTTAGCTGCTGCAGCCAATTACGAGCACTTTTTGCTAAGGCATATTAAACAGCTCAGCAATCCCAGTGACTTTGCTTGGAGAACATAAAGCTATTTGATTTCTACCGGTTTTGGAGTGCAGGAGCAGGGTCAAACATCCTGTTCTAACCACTTCTCATCTAGATTAGAGAGGACTAGACAGGGCAATACGTAGCTACAGGCAACGCTTATTTAGCTTGTATGCATAGCAGTGGATTGTGCCTTGGGTATTTAGCAAATACAAGGTGGGACTTTAAGGGTCTAGTTCTACAGACACTAGCTGAAAAAAGCACATGACTTAAGATTCTAATTCAGGACAGAAGGTCACTTCTCTGCGAACAGCTGAATGACCCAACCATGCAGCTGCCTTTTATTGCATCTCCAAGCAGAGACTATATAAGGGAGTGGGAAAGAGCCTAGCCCTGCTGCAAAGGCCTGCCTGGCTGGCTTCCCACCGGGATGAAGTGAGGTCTCCCATGAACCATCTTGCCAGCCTGTCACAGACAGCTGGAAAGCAGTGACCTCTTAAATGACCCAATTTGGCTAGAGATTGTATCTGGTTGTTATCTGGTAAGCAATTGGATCCTGTATTCATGTTACTATCCAGCGCATACAGAAGGGTTATGCCAGAAACATTACTATAGACTTCCACAACCAAAGAAGTGGAGATGTGGGAGGAAGAAACCTGTTTCTGGCAGTCTTTGTAAAGTCTATGCCACACAGGTAAAAAAAATGACCCTCATCTCAGCTTTATGCCATTTGAAATTTGGTTTGGGAAAAAAAAAAAAAAAAAAAAAAAAAGTGTTGAAAGACCTTGGCACACACTCAGTTTTAGAAACAGAGGCAGAAACATCTCCTGTGACTTCAGCACGTAGGAATTCAAGTAACTTTTGTTTTCACTCCCCTAACACTTTTTTCCATGCTTGGACAGTGTATGTGTTCTACTTCATACACCTGTACCAGGGCCAGGGAGCAGCAGAGGCAAGAGGGCAGGGACTGCCCTGTGTCAGACACAGCAGTTCCAGCAGCCTCCAATGGACCCACATCAGGGCCCAGGTGAGCCACAGCCAAGACGGTGGTGCAGCCTCTGGGAAAGTGTATTTAAGAAAGGGGAGAAACACCAGAGAGAGGAGAGGAAGAGAACCAGCTGAAAGGACACCAAGGTCTGAGGAGGAGGTTCTCATGGCAAAGATGCCCACACTCCTGAGAGTCTCTGGAGAACCCATGCCAGAGCGAGCAATTGTTTCCAGAAGACCTGGAGCCCTTGGAGGAACCCACACTGCAGCAGGAAAAATAGTGGAAGAAAGGAGCAGCATAGAGGGAATTTGCTCCATCTGGGGGACAGGGACTGGGGTGAGGAGACAGGAATCAAGTTGAGCCTAGGACAGGGGTGAAGAAAGATGTTCTACTATTTACCTTTGTTTCTTACTATCCAAATCTGTTCTAACTAGCACTACATTAAAATGATTTTCCCCAAGTTCTGCCTGCAATCATCACTAACAAAGCAATTTCCCTGCCTTTATTTTGACCCATGAGTTTTCTCCTCATATATTTTCCGCCTGCCCTGTTGGGAAGGGAGAGTGAGAGAGAGGCTGGGTGGGCATCTGACTTCTGGCCAAGGTTAGCCCACCACAGAACCTAAAATGGAAAGATGGCCTGCACACTCACTCTTGTTTTGCACAGGTTTCCAATTTAAGTTAGCAAGTGCATTTAGTTTTGCAATTAGAGAATGGTAAAAAAGTAAAGGTCAAATATAGGGAATTACACACCTGGTGCAGCAGCATTTGTTTTACTAGGTGAAACAGGCAAATTCCAGGCACTTCATATGAAGAGGCTGACTACACATGAAAGTAAGCATTGTTTTTCTCAATCAAAAAACCAAAACTCAAACGAAAGCCTCAGACAGAGAAGTTCATCAAATAGTAATAAATTTTAAATTCAGAATCCTTAGCCTTGATGGACAAAAAAATCCATGTGAGATTATCACATGCAGTAATTATCACTGAAGTGTCCAGTGTATTAGTATTTCCGGTTCTAAGCTTCAGCTCAAGGCAAAAACATTTACACATACCAGTGTGTTTGTCCTTGGACTAATAAATAGTCCAAACTCCAGTCCTTCGCCTAGAAAACATGTTAGCCTCTGGTATCAAGTCTTGGTAACTTAGCACTTTTCAAAGCAGCAGACTACAGAAATTCAACATGAACCTGACTAACATACCAGCATTTGCATTATATCGTGGGAAGTTACCTTTTCCAATTTTATAAGATTAGCAGTTAACTCATCACAAAGGGCATCAGTGTTAATTTGCAGATGAGATCCCAAACCTTGGCGCACAGGATGTCTGTCAAACAAAAGGAAGAAGTAAGTGTGACAGAAGTGATCACAGAATCAAAGGACAGTAGCAGTTGGAAGGAACCTCTGGAGATCATCTACTCCAACCCTGCTGCAAAAGCAGGTTCACCTACAGCAGGCTGGACAGGACTGCATCCAGGCAGGTTTTGAGTACCTCCAGAGAAGGAGACTCCACAATCTCTCTGGGGAGCCTGTTCCAGTGCTCTGCCACCCTCAAAGTAAAGATGTTTATTCTCATGTTGAGATGGAATTTCCTGTATTCCAGTCTGTGCCCATTGCCCCTTGTCCTGCCACCAGGCACCAGTGAGAAGAGTCTGACCCCATCCTCTTCACACCTGCCCTTTAGATATTTATAAGCATTGATGAGATCAATGATGCTGGGCCCTGATGGGAGCTCAATTGCATTCAGTCACCAGAGCAAGCCATCAAAGTGTTTCGTCTGGTCAAAAATGAGGATGCTGCTTTCTTCTTCAGACCTTGACGACTCTCTCAAATGACACAGAATCAAGCACAGGTAAGATTGACAGACTGCCAGTATGCAAGAGAAAGGCTGCCACTGTCATTGGAGCCAAAACCCAAATGGAAACAGATTTCAGTCAGCCCCTTTTTACTGCATCAAGAAATTAAGTGAAGGACCAGGTTTACACATAGACACATCTGGAGGATATTTTTAAGTGAGTTCACAAATATATTACTTCAGTAATGGCTGAAACTTCCAAGGAGTCTACTTTTTCAGCGTTGACATTCTAGTGCATTATTGATGCGGCAGGCGTGGGCTGTGCATGGGGCTGCCGGTCAGGTGCAGGAGATGCCTGGCTGGCAGGAGTGAAAAAGAGGAAAACTACTAGCAGATACATGTATGATGGGAATAAAGTGGTGACATTGTGAATTTTACTTGTTTATAGAAACAAAGGCCTAAAGTCACTCCTGCACTCTTGACTACATTCTTTATGAGGTCTCATTCTTTAGAAGATGAAAACCTTTTCAACTTATTTGCAGTGTAAATAGCTGTAAAAGTTGCATAAATTCCATGTCCTGTGACATGGAGGAAAGCAAGAAGCCAAATCCCTTGCCACTGTAGAAGTGCACATTAGATCACCTTCTACCTTGTACTGTTTGGGATCATATCAACAGAAAACAGGACTTTATTGTGTGAGAGTGCTTTAGAAGAGGGACACAACATCCTGCTGATAAAAATGTGCCAAACTTCTGGCTTTTGACATTGCCTACTACGAGAAGCAGATTTACCCTGCCCACCTTGCATTAATGGCAAAATATAAATGCAAGCTTGTTTAAGATAAAGAACCATTTCATTCCTATTAGTTTTCTTACCAAGAACCTAGCTCCGTCTTCTGACGGATGCATACAAGTCCTACTGCTTTCTACAGAAGACAGGTGAGAGTATTTGAATCCTAAGCAGCACAGTCATTGTTCAATATGACCACCAGTGCATTGTCAGAATGACCTGCTTGTCACGGATGGGTCGTCAAAGAAAACTGAATTAACAAGTACAAGTACAAGTTTAGGCTTAGTACAAGTTTGAAACACTCCGCAGAAGTTTCATCTGGCCTATGTACAGCTTTGACATAAATTTTATTTTCCCCTCTCTCTTTTTCATGTGGTGCGTCTCCAGCTGTCTGCACTCCCACTCATGCTGCATGTGGCTGCACTGAGATTTACAAATGACTTTTCGAGCCATATTTTTTAGAGCAGCTCAGAAAAAAGCAGTTACAAGAAGGGGAGAAGAGTTCATAAAAAATTTAATGCTGAAGAAACTGAGCAGTACTCTCAAAGTGCCCCGTTCTGTCCTAAGTATCCAGTCTTCTGTCCTCAGAGAGGATCGGGAAAGCCAATACAACTTACAGTGGCTTACTGCTGTGGTGCATACTCCTGTGCTGCCTCTCCATTCCATGCCTGCATATTTCATACCCATAAAGCATAGATTAAAAAATATTATGCAGGGGAAGATAGTTCCATTCTGCAGCTGGAGTCATCTATACCACTATGGCCCCTTTCTTTATTTCCTCTTTAAACACACAAAGAACCTTCCCTTGATGTGTCTGGATTTTTTTTGGTGCATTTCAGTTTGGTTTTGTGATGTAATTTTTTTATTTTAGCAAGACAGGATAACAGTTTCTAAAGAGAATATAGGCAGCCCAAAGCTTTAGAAAATACACAAGCAACTCAGATGTATTACCCCAAGGATTACAAAGAACCTTGTCATTTTAGGCTAATCAAATGACATTAAGACTGAAGACAGAAGTTATTCCTTTTCCACAGTATCACTGCTTTTGAAAGGAACTACTCACTTCAGCAGTTTACACTGAAGTTACAGCTATCTGAAACATTCTCAAGGCAGTAATATACCATGATATATAGCATTTGTACTAAAGGTCTTAAACAGAAAACTGTGAGATAAGACTAGTACAGATACAAGAACCACATTACAGGCACTAAAGTCCCTAAAGTCCCATAAGGGCACTACAATATCACAGTGTCTTCTGAAGAAACTAGATGAGCATGACAGATACTGGAAAAACATTTTAAAACCCCAGAGTTTTACAGAGTGTATCTTACTCCTTAATATGTGACTCAAAGGATGTGATGGAAATTAGGCGTTCCTCCAGGACATTGATTTTATATCTCATGTAGAAGGTAGAAAATATTAATACACAAACACTGTAAGAGAAAAATAAGGCACATCAGTTAATCAGCTAAGGCACACTGAAAATTCAGAGGTTCTTGAGAAATTTAATGTCATTTATAGGCCATTTAAACTGTTAGTTGTGCATGTTGAATAATAAAAATATCGTTCTTAGAAACACCTCTGGAATATTCATCAGTGACACTCAGAGACTTGAAAATCTAGCTTTTGAGTATGACTTTGCTAACAGATGTGTAAAACGAACATGTAAGTAGTTAAACTCTTAACATTTCCTGAATCAAAACACCCTTTGCTTTTAAGAGCGAAAAGCCTAGTAAATAAGCTTGCCTTGGCATTTCTTCTTCTGGAAAGTCCAATGGCCACACTTCCCAATAATTTTTTTTTTTTTTCAAGTGAAGCTTGGGTTATATTATATTAGTTTATGTAAACATCAAAAAAATTATAGTATTTTGCTAAACTTGGTATTAACTGCCAACTTACAGAAACGCGTAAAATATAAGGACATGGTTCAGAGATAAAAGCTTCTGGGACTTCACTTTGTGGAAGAACCTGAAGGCTTCAGAATGGCCTGTGAGAAAAAGAACAAGTGTAACTTTCATCAAACCAGACCACAGCACATGTGTTTTTTGTTATTTTTTTCTTTGAAGCATGCAACAGATAATATAAATAGAGAGATAAACAAGAAAGAGAACTTTCAAATTATGTGAACTGACATAACTATGCAAACTGAACTTAGTTCAGCTGAAAATCTGCCCTTGACTCCCTACCATTTCGAAGACTGTTCCGGGCTTTTCCATCAGGTCCGCGTTTACTGTGTGCATCTGAACGGACAGACTTTGCCTCAGCCTTGGAAACTTTCAAGTGAGTTTGTGTCTCAACAACATGGTAATCTGTTAATAGCAAGATTTGTAATGAAGCTGAAGTACTAAGTCAAAGGAAGCTGCTGGTAGCTTAAGATAGTCAAGAAGCCAGGGAGAAGGAGGAGGATTTTAAAAGGTACATTTCTGGACTAGGAAGCACCAGTTAGTTTAGTAGCCTTAAAAGAGTTTGCACAGTAATTTCACATCACCCCAAGATATAAAGAAGCACCTGTACTGAAGAGGATGACATATGCTGCACTTAGATTTCCAGATCCTTTCATAGATGGCAATCTATGCAGACTTCAAAGTTTGTCACTGAATTTTCAGTCAGAAGACTACACAGATACAAAAGTCATCTCTCAAAAGGACTGAATACGCTAATGATTCTAAATTACTTTAATAGCAACATCAAATGGAGATATTGCTACCTGTCCTGACTGTTTTTTAAATGCAGATGATGTCTTGAAAGAGATGGGACAGAAAAATCCAGTCACACTCCGTTTTGTTCATGCTTTACTCACGCATGCTTTACTGCTCTAATCGATGCACAGGGAACAGAATCACAAGTGACAGATGTGTTCCCCTCCCTTCCTCAATTCCTTTTCCTACGATAATTCTTTAACTGGATATTGGTTTTTTACTTGTGAAAAAAGAAAATGGAAAAGTCTGAAGTATCTATTAGCTGTAAGGAAGTAAGACAGCCAGTAAAATCATTATTCAGAAGCCGTCATGTGGTAAGTGATGACACCACAATGTAGTTACTGCTTCACAGACACCACCAAACAATTAAAAATACACACACAGTAAATACCAAAGATGAATGAAGGCAAATAGCCCCAAGTCATATCACTGAACAAGACACACAGGGAAAAAAAGTTAATTAAAACTAATGCGACAGAAAGCTGCTGTAAAAAAATGATAGCATTTAACTAAAAAGTAATCATAAAAGTTTCTTATTATATAAATTTTTCTGTAGTCAAGAAGGAACCTAGAGCAGTAACAGCATAACAACACATTAATACATTAATTTATATTAATTGTATGGCAGAAGAATATCCTAGGTTTTGCTAAGAACATTCAGCATGTGCTACATAGGTTCTATTTTACTTATGAAATTACGTGCAGTGAGTTTCTTCACAGCATTCCTGCTAATTAGTTGAAGAACTTGAGGCATACAAGAATACAAACAGCAGCATTAGGAACTAATAACTTTGGACAGTAGTTTCAACTGTCTTAAGAACTGAAAAAATTAAAATGAGAGTTTAAAAAACAAGACTATAAAAACACATGTCAAAAATAATTTTTATGGCCAAAAGCCATCATGGTAGAGTACTTTATTTGTATAGATTAGAAGAACTTACACTCATGACTTGAAAATAGGGGGTTTTGTTTGTTTGCTTTTCTGTTTTTAAAGGAGGAACATGTTCTACATTACATCTCTGTAGCATAACTGATAAGGGGTGCAAGGAGCAGCTAATACAAGCATAAGCAAAAGAGCCATTAGTGATAAATCAGATCCGCTACAGATCAAGTTGTTGTTTGACTGTGGATTGCAGAAGGATGTAATAATGGAAATGCAGTTATCGCCTTGAGGAAGACCTTGAAAACGTAATTCCCCAGGACTGTGGAGCATGCAAATTGCACATCAGAAGGCGATTACATAGCAAAACCAAGAGTTAAACCATTCTCATTTTCTTGGACCCCCACAATCCTTCTCACCTTGGAAGCATTCCAGCTCTGGGGTCTGTGAGCCTGTGCTACTGGATTCTTCCATCTCTTGTCTCCGCTGCTGCACTATTCCATCCAAATCAGAATAGTCTTCATTGAAATCCTGATGGGGAGAAAGAGTCACAAAAAAACCCAAAACCCCACCTCAGCCCTGTTCTAAACAACCTTGTTTCCTCTAACCTTCCTCTAGAAACAGAACCAATAATTAAAATATTTAATTTTTTTTTTTAATCAGGAAGAATCCCCGATATCTAGACATTGAGATCAAGTTAACAAAATACGCCCTGTACGATCACCATAATTCAAGCCTCACTGCCTGCCTTGTTTTAAGTGACAAGACTAAGTCTGTGTGCAAAACAAAGTCCATTAAGTTAGACAAACTGAGAAATTCACACCAGGCATTGCTGGAATTAGACTCTGGTCACTACATGGGGCGATACAGCCCTTTCAAATGTCTGGATGGGTTCACAGAGGAAGGATTGCAACTAGAAACACTTTAAGCACTGCTTATGGCAAAGGAAGAAGCAACTTCAAGTACAGAGCACTGTGGAACTTGACTGCTAAAGGGAAACACATAGAGCACACAGACTTTGGAATATATCCAAAGTATACACATGTATATGTACTGCACAAGACCAGATCAATCAGTCCCACTGCTTTGTACTCTTAAGAAACTCATGGAAGTTTTAGAAACAGATGTCACGATTTCCTTTAGTTTCTTCGCCTCAGACACTTTAAGTGGCTCTTGCAAAGTGAAGTGCCATGCAGTAAACGATCATTTAAGTCATTTACCAAAGGCAGAGCTGTAGGACGATCAGCCCTGAAGCTGTTTTCGGCAGAAGAGGGATTTGGACTGTTGCCCACACTCGTATCCTGAAAAAAGCAGAAGTGTTAACAAGGAACACACGCAGATACTACCTACTATTTAAAAGCAGAGAAACAGTAATAGTACACACAAACCCATATACCATCTTCACTCCCATTAGTACTTACCTCAAGATGTCTACAGATTGATTTTAAGAGCTTGTAGGTGGTATCTCTGGAGAGTAAGGAGACAAACATGTACTGGAAAATAAAAGTTCCAAAACTATTTGAGAAATGGCATACAGTATGAGCTTTGTTTTATCTAAATAAAACTGTTAAGTGGTTTTGCTCATGAACTAACTTTCATACAGCAGGAAAAACCTTCACTCCATCTAAATCTGTGACCTGCAATTAATCACAAGGAACACAGAACAGGCACATAAAAGTTACCATGTTCTGCTGCAGGAACCAGAGCACAGACCAGATCTTTGTACAAAAAGGCTTTGTATATTATGGTTTACCTACCCTTTAAAAACAAAATAAAACAAAACAAGAAAATCAAACAACAACTCGTTTCTTGTAGTCTTCTGCATCCACAAAATATTTGCACAATTAAAACAGGCTGTTTCTAAAGCTGCTTTTAGGATAATCTCATTTTCTGATGACTGATGGCACTATTATTCCTAAGTATCATTGTAAGCAGGTGTATTTTGTGCATCTAAGGTACTGCTGGTCAGGTAATAGACCCAAGTAAATGAAAGAATGCTGTCAAGCTGCCAACAAAGGCAGGTAACCCTCTGCACATGCACTTCCTGACCTGGCTATTTCAGTTCCCCTGAGTGCTACTACCCTATTCTTGGAGAATGGGGAATTATTGATTACGAAAAGCAGGTGGCAAACAGAGATTCTGTTTCTTATTTTCTCACCAAGATCTACATAACTTTGTTTACTCTAGATCCAAAGAAAAAAGACAGGGTTAGTCAGAGGAAAAAAAAAACAAAACAGCCTTTGCCTGTCACAAGAAAGAAGGCAGAAGAGGCTAGGCTAGGATCATCCTCTAAGAAATCAGATCCTCCAGGGTCCTAAATCTAAATGCCCATATGTGACCAATTCTTATAAACGGTTTAAATGACTACTTGGGACCTTCAAGAATTGCTCATACTACTGCCAATAAGGAGGGAGGGAAAAAAAAAAACAACAAAACACATAGAAAACAAATGAAAAAGGAAGCAGGCAGTGTATTAGCCTTGCCCTTCACCAGTACTTACCCTGTCTGTGACTGTTGCTATGATCAGAGCA
This sequence comes from Pedionomus torquatus, assembly GCA_013398155.1. NCBI lineage: Eukaryota > Metazoa > Chordata > Aves > Charadriiformes > Pedionomidae > Pedionomus > Pedionomus torquatus. The sequence continues at coordinate 44,151 of VZRU01002398.1, forward strand.
TTTGGCACAAGAAGGGCAGTTTTGGTTTTTTTCAAAAGTGTTACTGAGAGCACTGGTATACTAATCTGAAACAAGATCAATGTAGTGTTAGAGACCCAAAACACCCACACAAATCTGCACATTCTTTCACAAGGAGCCAGCCTACTAACTGTGACAAGCCAGACCTTCAGCATTCTTCATTTAAAGATTTTTCTACTTCATCCACGATTACTAGTATTTCATTGGTACAGGTATGGTTTCAGATTATTACTATTTCTCAACTATTTTTACTTGTGCTTTTAATCACATGTCAGTCCCAGCTTTTGTGTTTTCCTTTCCTGATCCATTTTGGCTTTTAGAAGAGTAGTTCACTGTAGATCTGCAGAACAAACCAGTCTTAAAGCTAAGCTTCTTCATTCAGAAATGAAACATTTCAGAACACATCAGACAGGAGGCTTGTTGAAGAACGAACATAGGAGTCTCCTCACCACTTGCAGATCCTTTAGTCTGCAATAAGCACCTGAGTAAACCGCTCATCCTTCAGTAACGCTGAAAGATCCAGATCCCAGGTCTACACCTAAGAATCTATAATTCGGTCATAATTTATTCTATTCATTTTTTTAACTTGACAACTCTATTTCTCCTGCCTCAGAAGCCACGTTTTTTGAAAATGGGTAATTAAAGACTACATGTTTTCTTATTAAACTTGTACCACAAAGTTTTGGCCATATTTTTCAAAACAGCTTTTTCTGGAACTGGGAAGATGGGAGCAGCTACGTGTGTTTGGTAAGAAAAACTTAGAATCCTCAGGTAACCAGAACAGAATCTTTAAAATAAACAGAACAAAGTAAAATAACAAAAAACCAAAACCAAATCCAAAGATTTTTTTCAGCACAAATCCTGCTAATACTAATGATATAAAGGCAGCTTAGAAATATTCCAGTTGGTTCAGTTCACTTCAAAGAACTTTAAATCAGAGATGTTAATGGTATTCTACTGCATGCAATTTTGATGGATAACATTACTGTAATCAAGACTAAAGTGTTCTTAAGTGGGATTAAGTACTTGCTTCCTGCACTGTTACCCCAGCATTAGATTAAAGCGGTAAAATCACTGTAAAGTATTTTATTTCTACCTGGAGCAATAACTACTTCAGGAAACAAGGTTTACTGGCAGGCAACCTGGAAAATAACTAAAATCAGTAAGATAATGCTTAGCTCCAGTAAAAACTCAAGGTCAATATATATATTTATATATACAACCAAAATGGAACTACCTTGAAACACCTGAAACGTCTTCCAAGCCTATTCAATCCTGCAGAAGCAATCTTTTACTTTTGATTATACACAGCATTTACACTGTAGATTGAAATCTCCTGATTTGTGTGGCTATCCCCTAGACCAAAGCTTTCTACAAAAAAAAAAAAATCCCAAAACCTGCAAGTGGAAGAATTAATGCTGCAAAATTTATTAGATTGCATAGACCTGTTATTTCTCACAATTAAGCATAGTGATAGAATGTCTTAACTGTTTTACAAGTCCTAAGCAATAGAGGCTTTGTTTCCTTGAAACTTCGGCAGTGTATCTGACTGCTAAGAACGTTCCTCTTGCTCTCAAGCTCTATTTTCTCTTCCCTCTCCCATTACATTATTTGTCATTTTGTCCCTGATTTTCCTGATTTTTTTGTTGATAGCATTCCCAAAAAATTGTGCTCACTGGAGATTATTGAACAAACTATTAAATGTGTGTTGCAGGGGTGGGGGAAGACAGCTGGAAGTAAATGATTAGGCCTATCCTATTCACTCTTCATTTTCCCCACAAAGGCTTCTGAAAACAATGCCCCAGAACTGAATAATCTGGGATATCACTATAGCAACATTTATAAATACTGTCTACGCTACCCGATTTTCTAACGTTTCCCCTTCCCATTGTATGCATATATATGAATATATTCCTGCATTTTAAAGCCAGCTGACAATTTTCTAGTACCATATCACTACCATTCTTCATCTTTTTTTCGAGGTCTTTCTAGTGGAACTCTACCAAGTAGACTACGGTTCTGTATACATTTAGCTTAGTTTGAATCTAGAAAGCTGTCCCACAATTTGAAGTAGCCACATTTGTTTGTGGGAAAACATGAGATTGCTAGTACAGCTGCTACAATTTTAATGAAACTAATTGCAAAGATTACTAATAATGAATTACCAGTACCCAACCATTTGTTGATTTTTATTTCCTTTCCGTCTGCATTAATGTACTGCCTGTGACTAACACGTGTTTCTCAGTGCACGAACTAGGAATCAAGGATAACACAGTTTCCTGGGCCAAGTTGCAAAATGTCACAATGAATAATGTGGTGTTAATAATTTTAAGCATTCTTTAAGCCTATTCCACCTTCTTAAAACCCCTTCAAAGATAGACCATGTTCTGTCAAAATAGTTGACAGCAGAGAAATGAGACACTGTCAACTCCTAAACCAGTTTCAGTACCCAATTCACTGACAAAGGGTCTGGGATCTAACCAGGAATTTTGTTCAAGGAAGTACCTGAGAAAGAAAAAGAAACTCTTCCAGGAAATTGAGCTGTTTCCCAACAGAAGCACAAAAACAAAGCAGAGTTCATGTAAACAAAGAAAAGCACCCCAAAACCTCCAGATAACAGAATTAGAACACAGATCTTTCTAGAAAGGTTTTATTTCTATCTGAAGACCCAGGCCCAGGCCATAGGTGAATCATATCTGCACCAAGAAAGAAGAAATATTTTGTAAATTAGGATCTTGCTGACTGTTCATGTCCCATTTCTCCTTTTCATACTAGGCTGACAAGTAAAAATCTAGCAAACTATTTTTTCTTTCTCCATTACCTGCTTATGCATAACAGAAGGAATGCTAGAAGAATCCCTCAAAGACCTTTGCCACTCTAGTCAGAAGCCAGTTTTAGTTCTTCCTATTTAATTGTCTTAATATGCTTATCCTTCTCTTTAGTTCTCTAACTACATTCTTGTGCTTACACTTTTCAGCCTGCCTTCCTTCTCCTAGTCTCTGAAGAGAGACCTTTTTGTACAGTTTGTGCTATGAGGGCTTGGCAATGCCCTCACCACCTCATGTTAGTTTCTTTCCTATGTTTTATTTCCAGACAGGAAGTATTTAAAAGAGAAACTTGACCTTAAACAATAATGCTGCAGCTCCAGAGTGACTTTCAGGCATCACTTCTCAACAGTGATTGCACTCAATATTACTTAGCAGTATTAGCAGTATTCTAGCTTTGCATAATAATATGAACTGATGATGAACACATTGTTAAGGAATAATATTACTATTCTGCACAAAGATTTTACTAACCTTTGTGTCTTTACCAAAAACCTTGGAATGGAAGCAAATCCAGTTTTCAGAAAGGAATAACTTTCCTTGGTACAGAATTTCCTTCTGTAGAGCACAGGTGAAGCCTGAAACAAATAGATACTCTATAATCTTTAAGGTAACCACAACAACAAGCCAACTATTACCAATTTGGTTTTTGTTTTGCTCTTTTTTACAAGCCATATTATGTTTAGGTTTATAACTTTTGATAAACCTTGTCAAACCCTGAAATACTCAGCGAGTTTAACTACTATTGATAAACTCAATAGATTTCACAGGCTTAAGTGTAAACTAAAAATATTTGATGAACAAAGATTAGTAACATGCAACTGGCTCCCAGAAACCAAGAATCCTTTCTAAGAGAGCACCACCTAGCTCACTATAAACTTTTTGACTAGCTTTTAGGTAACTATACTACCCAAATGTAAAGAGATTAAGAAAGGTTTTAGCTTTAAACTTTTAGCTCTATAGCAGCTGAAAACAGAAGTACAATATGTGTAAAGTAACACTGCTTTTACTTCACAGCCATTTCTCATGCATGAACAGCATGCTTTCCTTGTATTCCTTTTAAGAAATGTTTGTTGTACATATGTATGTAGAATTTATTTGTTATAACTACCACAGAAAACAGCAGAATCTTTAAGTCTTTCTCTTGTGTTAGAATAAATTATTTCAGGTTATAACATGGTGTGATTCATGCTGTGTGCTCAGTTTTACTTAGCATGAGTAGCTAGATTTCCTGAAGCCCTTGGGCTGCAATGGAGTTCATTTCCTCAGTGATTTTCCTGTCAGCTGGAACAGTGCTGTGCTTAGTCTTTTAGTATGAGGAAAACATTGATAACATACTGATGGTTTGATATTGTTTTCCCTAAGTTTGGGGCTTTTCTGTTCCCCACATTCTGCCAGGGAGCACAGGTGCACAAGAAGCGTAAACCAGAAGACAAGGAGGCAACAACCCTCAGCAGACTGCAAATCAATAGGGTAAGAGCAGTCAAAGGCCTGCGTGGACACAGAAAAAACAATCCCAGAAGGTGTCAGAAGAACACAGACCAAAAATCACTATTGAACTGAAAGACACGTGAAGGGTGTGCTGTGTGCGTGTGTGTAGATCACAAGAGTGTCATTGCCCAGGGATTTCTTTGTTTGAGTTCCTTTTCTAGAGGCACCCAGCATGGGCTGACCCTGCTGCTGGACCTTTCAATTAAATTACTTACTTTTATAAATCTGATGCCTGAGACAGTTGCAGAAAACCTAGGGTGGAGCAGAGGGATCTCACCCAAGAGTGACTATGTGTGAGAGCAGCGGGAAGGGACACCCATCAACTCACTGGGGTTGCCCACTACAAAGGGACTGTGGTCCAAGCAGGAAAGACTCTGGTGGTTTGTGTGCCATTCTTTGAGCGAGGTATGAATGCTTGAGCAGAGGTTTCTCTTTAAAATAATACCAGCATTTTAAAATATTTAATATATTAAAGCATCATCAACAGCAAAAACACAACTAGTCACTTGACCAGTAGTGTCTCAATTAAGAAGAGACTTTAGTAATAAACCTTCAGTACCAAAACAGTATTGCACTAAGTTACTCTGCTATGAAGTGCAAAGCAGGCTACAATTCTCAAAGATGTCCAACGTCTGATGATTTAAGTTTTGCAAGATTACCACAAAAATTACCCACTGCATGCAGATTAAGGCCTTGTAGCTCTAAGCTGCTGGAGTTTAGGGTATTTAAAATTTAGGTAGTCCCTTTTGTACATCACCACAGTAGGCAGGTAAAAACATTATCTTAGATCCACAGCCAGCAATGACGAGAGGGTCAGTACTTACTTTGTTTCAGTGGCTCATCAATGGGAACATCTAGAAACAGCTTATGAAAGTGTGCATTTGCCTTCAGCTAAAAAACAAAAAGCCCCACACCCAAAGACACATACCTTATTAGATATTCTTACAATGAAGTGACCCATTCCACTTCCTATCCTCCCAATACCTTCTCATTTTGCCCACTTGTTTTATAATATATACGCTTTATTGCTATGTGGTTATTAAGCCTGACCCTAACAAACTGATAAAAAAAGGATCCTATGTTCCTTATAAAACCACAAACTATAATATTGCTAGCAAGGGGGCTCGACAGCAGTGATGTATTTACTCTTACTAAATATAAGCAAATAAATCCATCCTCTGCCCTACCTGATTTGAGGCACGTTTTTTCCTTTCAATCTTGGAGTCACTCTTGATATCCATGGTTGGGAGTGGACTATCTGTGCTGCTCTTTGTCCTGAAGATTAAAAAAGGCACCCTGTGTAAGCTTGGTCTCAGTACATTAGCCTTGTAAGTTATCAACAGGTCAACAGGGCATTCTTTTCCATGAAACATATTAATCCTGTAATAACTATTACCCGATTCATCAAGGATTATGCACCAATAAAGATGAATATATCTTATTCTTTAACCCTGTCAGCCCTCACTGAAATTCTTAATTTAATTAAGAATGAATACTCTAAATTGCTAGTTGTAAGGAAGCAAAGAAAAAGTTTAAAGACATTTTTACAACTTAGTGAATTATCACAGTGCTTAGCTTCATCCTTGTCTGTTTCCAGGCAGCATGTAAAACACTAACACTAAGCATGTTACTTATTAATGCAAGATCAAGCATGATAAAACAGTAGCTGAGAGTGCAACTTCTACTATGAAATGTGAGATCAATTGGAAAGTGCAACAAAGAAGAAATATAGGTGCACAAGTCAGAGGATGGCTACAAACTGTTCTATCAGTGTAATGAAATCATTAGCATAGTCAGCAGTCCTAGCGAAGATGAGAGGGAATTGTGAATGCCAGGTGGATGGGAAGCTGTCCCTGTACGGCTCTACCTATCTATATCGGAAAAAAAAAAACCAACAAGAAAACCAACCCCAAATCCAGCAATTCTAGAGCAGAAAAAGTACAGAGACAACTCTCTACGGGTAGCTGGAAAAATAACTTCTGTTTTATACAGAGGAAACTGATGGCATGGACTGCTCAGAAAAACAGGACCAGAGCTGGGACAACAGTGTTTCATAAATTAGGAATTTTATTTCCTAATTAGAAAGTTATTTAGCACAGAACAAAAACACATCACCAGGCTATAAAAATAAGGCAGTTCTTTTTTAGAAGCCTTCAGATGCAGACTGAAGAACAGAAGTAAAAACAGAACACAGAACTCCTATACTGAATGACCTGAAGAACAAGTTGTCCTGAGGATTCAATGGGGAGAGAAAGGCAATATAGAAGTTTCCATTACGGCACTTTATCCTGCATAATAAGTTTTTACTTTCCTGAACTTCAGAGGTTCAGGATTTCCAGTAAAAACCATAGGGGTAAGAGGAAGAGAACCCCCAAGTATAATGGAGATGCAGGTGGATTTAGTAAGCAGATTGTACAGCACTGTTGATTTAGATAGCAGAGGGATTTGCTGCATAACTCAGGTAGTCCTTCACAGAAGAAAACTCTAAAATACATGCATACATGTATTTGTGTTCCCTGTATGGGGACAAGTAAGTATGGGTCAAACTGAAATGAACAGTGAGCCTTACAAAAAACATACGCCAACCCCTCATCAGCACATAGTCAATTACATTCCATGTGAGAGGTAAGACAGGATGGAGTTAGCAGGAATAAAACAAAACAAACCACCAACAACAAAAAAAGATGTAATCACATCTTTCTTCAAACAGCTTCTCAAAGATGCTTCAGGAAATTAAATGATGTTTTTTAATATCTGCCTTGTGATCAAAACCACAGTGCCAGGTAGACCACTGACTTCTGCATAGGCTGCTCCGTTGACAAAGAGAAAGGGATACAAAATCTGTATTTATTCAAGCCCTCCAAGCAGGATGTTAGTGTTATTTTTCTTTTACGAGAGTTTCAAATGCATTCCGATTCTCCAACAAAGAAACAATGACTGTTTTTGCAGACATTAAAATAATTTGATGAAATGCACAGCAGAGTCTAAAATTAAAACTTCTATCATTGCTTCATCATGGACAATCAATATTTCAGCATAAAAATAGTCTGGGAACAGCACAGGACCCAAGCTGCAGCTCAGTTTGACAGCCTGTCAAACTGACTGTGAAAAGGATATAATACTGTAAGTGGCACTAAACAGCGCAAAGCAATTTCTTAGAACAGGGAAGCAAAACCACCCCAAAGTCTGAATTCCCACTATTTTGATTGACAGAGCAGCCCCTGGAAGGCAGCTCAGATTCCTGTTTATTTGAATCATGTACAAGCTAACCCACAACTGGGATGTCTGATATATCTTGCCATTCAGTGTAGCTTCTTGAATGGGTTGTAACCACTCTGATTACATGCTTAGAAGAAAACTGACAGCATTTCTGACATTACCTAGCAACATCAACTTTTTTCCGGTAATCGAAATATTCCATTTCAGCACTAGTGGTGTGCAGCAACACGGCAGGCGATTTTCCTGCCTTTCTTTTTTCATCCGTTCCATCTTCTGCATCTGAACTGCAAAGGGGAAAAAAAAAAAAAAGAAAAAAAGACAGAAACATGCATTGTAGGATTCATAATGATTTTAAGTGCCGCCGTAAATGTTGATGATACAGTACATAAAAGAACAGAACTATGACGTATCTTTAATATTAAGGTCCTGAAAAGACTTCGTCTACTGACTTGACAGTATTATACATCTGAACTGTGTTTTGAACTCCAGTACTGGAATTTCAGCAATGAAGAGGGGAAAAACTGAAATACTGCCATGACATTTCAGCACTCATAAAATTTGTAGCTGTAGCTTCCGTTCCAAAGAGAATGCCTTGTTTAGGAAAAATGCATTCCATATTCAGTACTCGGATCCAAGGACTAATGGAATTTAATTTGATTGGCAAGTTGGGAGAAAAACATCCTGCATGACAGTACTTTGTGCGTAGCAGATTATTTGCAGCTCAAGGTTGCAAGAGAAAGCTGGGTCCTATTTTGTCTCTCACTTACCTCTTCTGTGAGAGTACACCTGCAGGTTTTTCACAGTAAAAGATTCTCTCAAAGAATCAAAGTGCTGGGTTTATCTTACAAAAGCAGCAACAGCACTACAGTGGACAGCCTTTTCATAGCATATTCCACTGCCTCAGAAATATATGCTAAGGAACTAGAGTCTAAGAGCTAAGAGATGTGCCATCAGAAGCCATCCTGGCTTCCCTTTTCGTAATTTTCTACTAAAATGTTAGCTCAGAAAACAGTGGAAAAACAAGCTGTCAATAACAGGATCTGAAGAATAACAATACTTTAAAATAAAACACCACAAATGCACACACACACCCTCCTTTGGCAAACTAAAGCCTCAGACTACAGGATGCTCTTAGCACTAAAAAAGAAAGCCAAACTATGTTGCCTGTCAATTTATTGCCTGGCCTGAATGACCTAATTTATAAAAGCTTTTATAATGTTTAATTTCTGTAATTTTACAACACCACCACAGCCACTGCCTTCACGTGACAGTGTCTTTACTCTTTCTTTTATACTAAGACAGAAGTTTAGTTGACAGATTTCCAGACTAACAATCTATTTTTTTTTAGGAAGAGCATAAAAAGCTCCACAGCTTTGTTTACCTTTTAGTGAATAAAATCCGAAGACACACCTCACATCTAAATTGAGATCTAATGAGATGGTATCCTATCTCGCAGCTAAACTAGAGTCACAGGACAAAAGCCATGGAGTTTTCCCTTACTGGTGCTGGGACTTGTTATCAAGGGGTCTTACATTTACAACTAGCAACTATTCTGCTATCTAGTCTTTCCTCCTTCCAACCCTTCACATCACAAGCCCACTGAACTGACACTTTCTAATTAAATTTTTTTTTTTGTATAATTGAAAGAGTTACAGCACTAATAAAGGAAGTGAGGAAAAAACTAGTTGACTCCCCATTGCTTCACTTTAGGATCAGCTCTGCCAGACCACAAGCCACCAGCTTCTACTTTCAGACAATATAAACTAGAATTAAATTGGAAATTCAAGAAATTCAAATGGAACACAATCTTTTGCCTGAAAAAAAACCAAATAAGCAGTTTTATGCTCTTTGAGTTTATAAACACAGAACTGTCACTCCAAGGCACACCCTGCAAGCATGGAGGTGCTTATATTCCAGAAGTCTGTAAGTGTCTTGCTAACTGTTACTTCTTTTGTTCTCCAAATTCTTGGGCTCCAAGGGAGACTGGAGAATACCAGACAGGAGTGGGATGAGGAACAGGGTGAGGCAAAATTGTCAGGTTTGGTCACACCTGCATTTCAAAAGAGCAGCACAGCATGGAAACTCTCAAGTGAATAAGACTATATGACACAGCAGTATTTTTAAGATGTAGTTGCTTAAGCCTGGAGCCTGACACGTTGTCCATCACTGCCTTGGGCAGCCTGCTCTTCTTACACAGCAATGCTATCAATTGATCAAAGCAGCCTGTCACACCCACACCTCTGTACTACCTAGAACACAAGCTATAGTGTTCACTTAACACATGCCAGCACGGTTAGATGTTTTGTTGCTCCTGAACACTTTAGTTACTTGTCACTCATATTCCCTTTTCCCTCACCCATAAATTAATCCCTACTTCACAGTTAAACCTATGAGCCTGTTCTATCCTGTCTGCCTTTCCTGTTAACCACTACTATTCCAGATCCTCTACTGCCTGAATACCTTCCCTCTAGTTGCTTTCAGATGGCAGAGAGCTGGGGCATCGCGCCACACCAATCCTATTGACTGTTGCATGTAGAAAGGCTGAGATACCTCATGCCAGTCTGGTCACCTCTCCAGGGTCACCTTCTGCAGCCAAGAACAGGGAGAATGCACCCAAACACAGCAAGAGTTTCCCGCGCAATATCTCAGGCATGAGGAGACTCACCTGTGTAACAAATACCACTGACGGTAGCAAATGGTTTTGCTTTGTCCTTTACCCAATCCCCAATATGTCCTCTTCCCAGGAAAAAATTACTTAAGGATTTGTCCTTACGCTTCCAATAACTATAGCTCCATAAAGCTTAGAAGTTCCTAGTAGATGCCTTTAAAGTACGAGCTGAATCTTAGCTGACCTTCTGGAGAAAGATCACAGGCATGATCCAAAACCAGTACAATGTTGTTCCTCAAATCACAATCAAATCAAAGCACTCCTTACATTTTCGTATGTGTCAGTATTCATAAATGCTTTATAAAAATAGCACAAGTCAGCAATCCATAAAAAAAAAAAAAGAAACAAAGTGATGCTCACTATAATTGTTAGCAACTGTCATATATAAGTGAACTGTATTTGCAAATATCAGAGGAAAGCACATAAACTTTGAAACATAAGGACCTTGTTGATATGAAAATACGCATTTTTCAAATTGAACATATTGTGGAATTCTTACTAATAACAAGCCTATTTAAAAAACCAGCTAAAAGAATAAAAAAAACCAAAAAGTCTCTAGTTTCCAAACAAAGATCAGTTGTCATGGGGCATATTTTGAAAGGCAAGACTTGTGCTTACTGTAGGATCATATCTTGTATCCAAGCAAGTTAAAATAAACATCACTTCCGAATACTCTAACTTTTTGCAAGTAATGTTTCTTTTCCTTTTTTAAAGTACACATTAATAACTGAACTAAGTAATTTTAGATTAAAATCACTGAAAAGGGAAATTGCTATGAAATACATTAATCAAGGCAGTGGACTAAGTTTCACTCTAAAAAAGTGTTCAGAAGTACATTATTCATCAATGTACTTTAAAAGTCAGAGGAACTTCATTCCTTCCGATCTGAATGGTTTCTGTGAAGCAAAAACTTTTTGACAGAGAAGCATGTCAAGTTCCTTGTACTGCACAAAGTTCTGAGCTTTGAAAGGTTTTCTTGTCTGGCATTAATCTTCTGCAGAACCCGAAAAATTCACACTTTTATAATGTAAAATATAACCTTTTTCCCTATAACCTTGAAAATTAGTTTGAATAAGAAGCAGTGAACAGAAATAACACCAGAGATGTGCCAGCTGGCACACTGGAAAGCGAGCATTAAGGAACAACTCTTGTGTTCGACAACTTCAACACAATCTTACCAGACATGAACATTTCTCAGGCATACATATCAAAACCTCCAGAACTGTACAATGGTTACAGTATGGAGAACTAAACCCCACAGGTTACAGTGTGGAGAGTTAAACCCCACAACCACACAAACCTTTCTACAAAGCATCCTGAGATCCACCCCAAAGGACATCCATGCTACTTGGTCTGCACAGTAACAGGTCTAAAAAGTTCAAAAGCCACCATCAGTTGCAACAAACCAGTCCACTGGTCCACAAACTGCAGATCAGTTATGTAGGAGGAGAAAGGTATCTTGAATAACCAGAGATACTAGCTACAACTTCAACTATTTGCAAAACTGCAGCCAAATCAATAGTTCCATAGGGTTTAATGTGAGTCAGCACTGCTGCAACAGTCTCTCTGTGGATGGTGCATACATATTGGATTGTCATGTTTTCCTTCTTCGTCTCTTTTATACAAAAAGGATGAATTTTCAATATCAGTTACACTGCTGGATTACAGCAAATCATCAACCAAAGGTGTGTGGCATAATTTCTCCCCTAATTGGGGAGAAATTGGTACACGCTTGGTACAACATATGTAGGAATATCCGTCATAAATACAACAGCATTCTGTATCTTCTGATTCTGTTGGGTAGCCATTGATTTACTGGGTAGCTGTTAGCAGACCAAAAGGATTTGACAAAGGAATCAAATTAGTGCCCAAGTACTAAGAGATAGTGTTATTTAAGTTATTCTTACTCCCAGACATGAGTCTATTCAGGTACAGGAATTCATTATTCTTCCAGAAACAAAAACCCAAAGGGAGAGTCTCAAATAATTTCAGGATTCCAATCCAAGAGTTTTGCAGGCTTAAGAGCAGAAGAAAGGGAGCAGAATAAAGAGATTTATCTAGGCAGCATCCAGGAGACAGATCAGCAACATGCTTCAAGCACAGATGACTGACTGAAAGGGGGTAACACGAAATGTGCTAATGCTTGAAAGGACAGACTGCTATGCTTGCTGCAGGACAGAGGCCCCCTCCTCAGCACACACCTTCCTTGACCTATCAAGCCCTGACAGAGCAATTGCATCAACTTTCCTTTTGTTACACCTAAAGTCCTAAGTCTTGAATCATCTTTCAGAACTTGTGTCCCACCATTTCAGTAACCATAGAATCACAGAATAGTTAGCGCTGGAAGGGACCTTAAAGATCACATTCCAACCTCCCTGGTATGGGCAGGGACACCTCCCACTAGACCAGGTTGCTCAAAGCCCCATTCAGCCTGGTATCAAAGGACAGAATATCTTTTCTATGCAACACTGGTCTGAGCAAACCTTTTTCACATGCTTTACCTGATCAGCTTCTTTCATACCTTACACAGTGGAATTACTTCACTGCTGGACTGAAGAAAAGACCTTTCCTATTATAAACTCTCCTGCTGTCCTCTTCATAGCAGATTCCAGTGGTCTCTACTGGATAAACTAACAAAATGCTCAAGTTGAAAATTTAGATGATACCAACTGCAAAATACAGTTATTTTAGAATAATATAGTCACCAAGTTGTGTGATGCTTCTGATTAGCTTTTTTTCTGATAAGTTTTGCAGTGCTTTGCTGGCAAGTAAGTTAAAATTTGCTTAGATAACAGAAAATCTTAAGGCTTAATATGTCCCTGAGCACAATAGATAAGGCTAGAATAAGCTGGTTTTGCAATTTTGTGCAAGCAAGGAGTTGTAACTAGGCATGCTCAAAGACTGAGTTCAACCAGCAGACACAGTGAGGAAGACTATCAGTGACCACAAGAGGACTCTGGAAGACCACCAATGGACATAAATGCGCATGCGTCAAGGACATTTAAATATATTAATGAGTCCCAGGAAATAGTATGCCTATGTTAATGAATTCTCAGGAATCTAATGATTATGTATACTTTGATCACATATAATCTCTGCAAGCAATCAATCTGGCGCACACGTTAGGGGGAGCAATCCCCTGTGCACCCAGCACCACAATAAACAACGCCTACTTTCTAAAACTCCAAACTGAGTCTTACTGTAAGTTGGCCAAATGGGAACTCTGTATCAAGTTGTCTGTTTCTACAAAGTCTGGTGACTCAGAGGCAAAACGCCTCCAGTGGCTTTACAGCCATGCTCCAATGTTACATAGCATCAGGCACCACTTATGGGAGAAAATCCCCCCAAAAGCCATTCCTCATAATAATGCTATGATTTAATCTACTTCTAAGATGAAATATCACTTTTATAGTGCAAACAAAAAGCCAGACATTGACTACTGAGACTTCAAAAGTATCAATATAGGCATAAAATAAGCTACAGCTACCCTAACCTACAGCTACTCCCTAACAAACGAGCAGAAAGCTGGTCAACAGCTACTATAATAGTTTGTAGGGATAGCCATAATGTATGCAATTGGTATTTCTATAATTCCATAATACCTGTACTTCAGGATGCAAATCAAAGGAAGTAAAGCAACTATTTGGGAAGTATGGCTGGAATGGAACAATATATGTATATAACAATAAGTATATGGAACAATATCTTAAGTATTTTGTAGGACAGATACGCAGTCAGAATAGGTATTTATACTGAATACGGAGAGCAGCGAAGCATTAATGAAGTAGCAGAAATGCGACACCCTGCATGACAGAAAGGGTCAGTTTGTTAATATGAATAGGTATGAACTGGGCTGAGATTTAACTGCCTCAGGCTGTTGAAGGAGCAGGCTCATTCTCTTCTCACGACAGTTAATCACAGTACAATGGAGACGAAGTTATACAGCTGCACATTCACTGAGTATCATATGCATACAGGTGGGCACAAATGCATTACATACTATGTGTTTCTCTATGCATTTGTAGGATGGAAGAGGCTGGCAAGCAGAGGCCGAATCTTGATGTCGGCTAGCACGAAAAGAGGAACCAACTCAACTATTAAAGACTTTTTAACATTTGAATTTTATATATCAAGGTAATTAGTTTCAGAAATATTTACTTTGTTGGATTTCACAGCTATCTCTTGGAACACAACTACTTACCTGTGTGTTGTTTCATATGTCTGTGTTGCTATATCCTTTATTCTACTCTATCCTACCATATCCTTCCTTTAATAAAAGGATGAATGAAATTTTCCAGTTAATACTGACCAGAAACCCCTCCAACACTGTTAAGGATAGAGAAAGTCAGCTTTTTTCCTCAACTGAATAGGCATTTCACATAATAACCAGATCAAGTTTCACACCACCTTACCATTTGGACATCAGCAAGATCACTGTGACACTGCAGACGTCATTAGCAAGTATGTAAATTCTCTGCTCTAAACACCATCTATTATTAACTGGCTGTATTCCCTGTCTAATCAAAACCAGACTGCTATCAAGTTCCATAGAAAAAAAAACAACAACCAAACACAGAAGAATTCCCTGTGCTCTGAAACACGAGACACTATAACAAGATATTTTATTAAGTTAACAGTAGAAGAGGAACATAAGCCATTTAGTTATCTAGTCTTTTCAAGAGTTTCTATTTCAGATTATCTACTTCAAAAAGCAAAAAAGCCCTCTCGTATATTCACTCAACTCCACGAGAGTCTCATGATGCAGTTTTCATGGGAGTCTCAGCAGGGTGACCAACAATTATTTATCTGAACACAGTCATGACCAAGCCCAGCAAATGACACAAAACTTCTCAACAGACGCTGTTCTTTAAAAACAGACAAAAGATCTAAGGAGAGACACTCATTCACATCTGCTTTGGACTGCAGCATGTGTTTCTCAAAACAGATCTTTCCCAAAATCATTGGCAGCCTTTAGGCGGAAAGGTTTTCCTATATCTCGATTCTAGCTTATCTTATCTTCTAACTCAGAACAAGGCAAAAAACATGACCACAATTCCTACTGAAGCAAAGTGTGCAGCTTTTTTATCTCTATCACCCCGCAGCATCAGGAAAAAGTGAAAAGACGAATTCCTGATCTACAATTTACTCAGATTGCAGAAAAGAGGACAAAGGCATTAAAGCATCTTGTCTACCAATTGTTCTATAATGAATGATATATATACACACACACACACATATATATATACACACTGCCTCTATACATAATCCGTGTGTTCAGTATGACCTCAAAGGCATATATCAATTAAACCTGCTCCATAACTCAGGTAGAAACAAGATGAATCTCTCTGAAACAACAGAAGTATTTTCATAAATGAGGCCTGATCATCAAAGCATAAGTATAAAGCTTTGGCCTCATTACCTAAAACTACATTTCTGGTTATTGGAGGCAGAACTAGAGAGCAATGTGCCTCCACAGGGTACAGGACTTGGCTGGCAGTTTTTCAAAATTAATTGTGCTTTTGAAAAAAACTCGAGTAGTCGTATCAGACTGAATTTGGACTAAAGAAAAAAAAGAAGAAAAAAACCAGACACCAGCAATTATATTAACCACTACTATTAAGAGTGCAGAACAGTTTGAGACAATAGAGGAGAGTTAGGAGCAACCCCACCACCTTTTATTCCTTTCTCTGCTAGTTAAGAAAAACAAAGTTAAAAAATAAGGCTGCCACAAATC
Organism: Pedionomus torquatus; assembly: GCA_013398155.1. Taxonomy (NCBI): domain Eukaryota; kingdom Metazoa; phylum Chordata; class Aves; order Charadriiformes; family Pedionomidae; genus Pedionomus; species Pedionomus torquatus. Next base: position 60,106 of record VZRU01002398.1, read on the forward strand.
ACTTGATCAGAAACTTCTGGTTTATGGCACTTTTAGAAATACAGACATAAAATTCTGCATAAAAATAATGACTCAATATGCTGCATACTAAATGTCTGAATCAATGCAAGGTGGAAGAAAATAATTTTGGTTCTTCAGACAGGATATACACAAAGAGAAGGATGGTTAGGGTTTGATCATCCAGCAGTTTCTTTGAGAACCGTCATTGACAACAGACAATCCACAGCCATTCACGAGACTCCTCTCTTTAAAAGGCAACACTAATTGAGCAGAGACAGTTTGAAGTAGGTATTCAAGGGATGCCCACTTACAATGTTCTTTGTAGGTTCCTCAGCAAGAGGCTTAATACGAAACACTGAGATGAAAACGAGCATCTAACTCTGTTCACTTACCCTATTTCATCACACTTTCCATCAAGGTGTGATGTGGATCAAAGTGTTATCATGTTGGAGGCTCACTGCTCACCAAAGGTCTGGTGATGCTCAATTTTCCGTAATTATCTTTGCAGCCTTGTAAGATTTTTCTTACAGACCTGCCTATGTGCTCATGGAAAAGACCAGAGCAATGTAGATAATCTAATACAGAAGCTATTATTTCACAGTAGGAAATACTAGCTTTCAACAAAGGGTTTAACCAACACTAATCTCAACAGTGCCTTTGACTGTGACGGTGCATATAAGGACTTTTCAAAGTCTTAGAAAAACATATTCTTGTTAGAATCATATGTGACATGTGGTGGCCAGATCCCTGCTAGGGCCTGCCTGGCTTTTTATTTTCTGTCACAAGTACACTGAGTCTAAATGCTCTGCAAGCCTTCAGTATGAGCCATTCTACTGGCCACACACCGCACTCCATGGCAACACCTGCCTCTCTCCTGTGCTGGTCATAGCAGACTTGCATGGAAACGTCCCAAAACCAAATGAGCATATATATAATTTTGTAATTTATTGGACTTTTGCATTACAATGTTACCTCCTGTCCAGCAAAACACTGAACAAACCTAAATGGCTCTTCTTGAGCTCCTATAGCATAAATGGTAGCTACAAAATTACCATGAAGTCTTTCCCCTACAGGGGATCTATCTCTCATAAACAACCTAAGTTAGGATTCCCACTGTTAAAAAGTGAAACCACTTAAGTGCCTAAAAGAATGGGACTTGTAGAAGACATGCCTAAGTATGGTTGGGGATTTTTGGGGTATACATGAAACTGTTGTTTTCACAGCAAGATAACTATAGCAGGCTTCTCCCATCTATTTGCAGAGGAGGAAGGCTTCAGTCTGCTTCCACATCCTCTACCCTGCTGTGTTTCTCTGTTGTCTAACTGCAACCTGCACGTTATTTCCTGCCACTCTTTTTGGATGCTTATTAACCTCCCTCACCTTAGTATGCTATTTCTCAAGGACTGAGGCAGAAGCCAGTAGAAGTGAATAAATTGGTATAGCACTTAAGTTCAGTTACCAGGGAATTAAGAAGAGCTAACTGCATTCTCCTCACATGCACCCCTAGAGCTCTCCTTTTTATTCATGTATCCCATCTCCCAGTACTCTAACAATCACCCCAGCATGAGACAGCACACTATGCCATTTCACAAAGAGGAGACAAGGGCCCTATACACTGGCAAAGAGCAGTTGCCCATGTCCTACAAGAATCCAAGAATCTCCCACTGATCCTTGGCTTCTCTGGAAGCAAAAATGTATGGTTTAAATATTTGTTTACAGCCTTCTGGCAAGAAAGCATAATGTTGCTGTAATTTTGCTCAGATATCTTCCAAAGAAAGCAAGAAGTTTCTCTTCAAGGATAAGTGAAGAAACGGGGAAAGACAACATGTCACAATGTATTCCTATTACCTGTAGAGAAATTATTTGCTCTGTGATGACAATATTTGAAGCGACTCTTGTTGATCAGCCTCTCTGGATCCAGACAGTTACCCATGAGTTTTGGTTAAAGTACTACAAAGGAGAGCTGTAAGGATTGCTAGATTGTAAGGACTGACCGAACACCAATCTAAAAAGGTTAACTGGAAAGGATATAGATGGGTTCGGCAACAGCTATGCGCAGAGCATGAAGATCATTAATCCTAGCCATGGTATCATTAGATAAGCACATCATTTTGAACCAGATAATTGCAACATTTATGGAGAAGGCAGTTAAGAAGACAATACTCTAATACTATGCTTATGCATCCCTGTCAAACACCAGCACTGACTGCCACTGCCCAGAGCTTATCAGTAGTATTATGTTGCTTAACAAGCATTTCTCACAGACTCTATACCACCAGTAAAGACAGAACATTTCGAGTATTTCAGATCAGCCAACTTTGGGGCAAAGAAAAGGCCTATTCAGATACATAGTGTGCATTTACACGTGGCATAATTATTTTAAAAAACCTGCTTTTATAACTTAAGCATGTATATACGGTGAGCAAAGCAAGAATGAGAGGAAAAAAGGAAGAATTAAGAGCAACTAAAAAACATCACCATAAACAAAGAGAGGTCATCCAGACTGGAAACCTTTTTTTCTTTCACAACTTTAAATATTTCACTCTGCAAGCCTCTCTCTCTTTTCAGACCATAAAACTTTAAATATAAATAACAGCTCCTTTCTTTGCTGCATTTTATATTTCTCTTGAGTAAGAGTTTAGAAAAAAAAAAGTTATAATTATGCAAAGGTCGGTTAATTAATTGTCTTCTAACTTATAAACTGATATATAGTTATTAGGAAACATCTGCTATGGCAGCATAACATGTCAGATAAACAAGCCATAAAAGTCACATTCTCCTTTTTTCCAGAAATACGCAATTTGCCTGTAAGCATTTTCCACTGCTTTCAGTAGTGTGTTTTCCCCAGTAACTGCAATGCGTTTTTGCTCAAAAGAAAAAAAATCTAAAATTTTCCATACTTTAACATAAAGTCCCAGTTTCCTCATTTCTTTAAGTTACACTCAGTAACTGGATATTACTTTATGCTGTAACTGTAAGGGAACAGAATATGCCACTTAATGTCAGCAGCATCTTAACCACACAGTAACTCAACACAAATTTAATGGCACTTGGCCAAATCCTGTATCTGGAAGCCAGAAAATCCTATATTGACATCCACAGAAGCAAGCATGTGTGAAAGCAGAAGTATGCCAACATGGAATATGCAGTGTTTGTTATTACACCTCTGCCATTTCTCCTCAATGCACCACACTGTTTTCAGTGACACAGCATCTGTTGCACCAGCTGTCTCTGAAGTGGGGCTGACGCTTCTGATGCAGGTCCATAACACACTTCACTTTCAAGTCAGAAAAATAAACACCCTCTAAATACAATGCAAGAGTTAATTCCTTTGTGGTCCGAGGCCTCATCAGGATGTAACGGTCAAGGATCACCACTCAGAAGCTCTTTTCTGTCCAGGAATTTTTAATTTGCCAGGGAGGTACTCCATGTAATCACAAATTTTTTGGCACATTGCTATTTTGTGTCCACATAGTAACAGCACCCATCCTCCACATACTGGAGAGGGTATACAACTCTCTGGGTTATAATCTGGGGTTGTACAATCCTCAGAGATGTATTGCAAGCTCTGCAAAGACATAACTATTGCTGAAAATGCCACAGAACCCCATTTTCAAAGTCAGTACGAACATACTTAATTCTTTCTGGATGGAGTTTCCTGAATCTGCTCAGATCTGATCTTGAGATAATTAAAAAACTCCAAAACAATCCAACAAAAAGCCCAACAAAAACTTCTACAGTCTCAATCCTTCAAAGCACCTATCCAGCAGGAGCACCTTTATCATAGCAGCTATTGAGCTATAAAATGCATCTCAAAACCGAGCAATATTTTACACATACCTCCATGAAGTACAGATTACAGCACACACATAAATGTCTCTCTCCTGAGCTTTGGAAAACACTGGAAGATTCCCTGAGTCTCTGAAACTCTGCTGGAATTTTTTTTCAAAAAGAGGTCAACACGATCTCTGTTGGTTGCATATTGTTCCCTGGAAGCACACAAATGGAATGAAACTCCACCACAACCACACACACTTACTTACAAAATTTTCTAAAACCAAATCTTCAGCTATCCAACTTTTGAAAATTCATTTCTAACTGAATCAAAACAAAAATTCTGTTCTTGTTCTTCAGCTAAACAATTGCCCCTGTAGCTTCACATTAGTCAAACCAAAGTTATTTGGTTTCTGAGGGTAGCTCACAATTAGATGAGCAGGATAGTTTCTCAGAAGGATCCAGCTATCAGTTAAGTGGGATTGGCAAATAAATTCCAACTGTGTTTCCAGCCAGCAAAATGCTTAAACATTTTTCTAGTTCAAGACAAAGTATTTCAGCTTTTTGCCTACTGTGAGCTTTTCACCCTCCTGCTGCCCAGGCTAGTATTGCTGAGCTCTGTTGCTTCATAACAGACTGCCTAGCTTTCCCCTGCATGGTACCTACCATCTACTGAATAGCAACAATTGATAGTTCAAAGAGAGTCAAAGTGAGACTTGTCCATTTATCACACTGGTTAAGACAACACCTCACTTCTACAGATGCAGCTGATTGGGGACAAAACTGAAGGTCAGTTGGCACATGTGCAGTGTCTCTGAAATCAAGCTTTTTATACACTGCCTTGGACTCCTAGTCCCAACTTCAAGAGAAAAATCAGATAAAAATCTGACATACCTGAAGAACTTCATTAAGTTCATTGGCATAATTTTGTGTGGAGGATCAGGACACAAGGCTTTAATTCAGAAGGCTCTAGAGAAGGTCAGGGAACTATGGATTTGTAATATGAAGTCACTGATGAAACTACACCATACAGAATAAACGACACTTAGAAGACACTTTGATTCCCAGTGATCTCTAACAAGCAAGTTATTTGCAGCAACAGATTTCCTTGTGATACAGACTTTGAGAATGCACCTGCTTAGATATCAGAGATACAACAGATCTCAGAGTTTCTTTCCTAGAGAAAGAGCTAGTTGCTGGTAACTTTCTCCTGAAGGCTGTTTAAGATTAAATCTTTGTGAAAAAAAGTTCTGTGGGAGGGGAATCATCCAAGACTAGGAGAAAGTATTTTTTTTATTTCCCTTCTGAGTAGAAAGACCCAGGTTTTTCAGTTTCTTCTTTCGCAGCTGCCTAACTTCTCAGTCTTGGGGTTGCCAAGTCCCATGTGAATGGGCAACCTGGTATGGAAGCAGACAGCTGCTTGATTCTGGCAGGATTTTCACATGATGGTCATCACTGTGGCATACAAGCACCTGAACAACTTGAGACCTACACAGGAAGGTGGAACATGCAGGGGATGCTGCTTTTATCCCCTGACATTCCCAGCCACAACCAGAGACGGGGAAGGTCACTGGCCTCAGAGAAATACAGACAGTCCTGCTACCCGTGGAAGTGGAAGACTTCCCTACCTTCCATCAATTAGCTTAAGCAGCCTTTATGAGCCAGCAAGGCCCCCTCTTCCTCTTGAAGAAAATACATTAAGCTTTTAATCTCTTCATCTGCTCAATTTCTATAGTACTGCTCTATAGGCTGGGTATGTGTATGACTGCAGAGCCTGGTGGGGAAGCAGGCCAAGGCAGGCAAACCTCCACCGCCTCACCAGAGCTGCCTGGCCTGCCTCACTCTGCGACAGAAGCCAGGCTGAACTCCCATTTTAGTGCATCTCGCCTGCGTCGAAGTTCGTGAACTTTCAACAAAGTTCTGTGTTTTGCTGGCACCCAGAAGAGAGGACCGCAGCATCCTACTGCAGCCCTGCACCTTACTGTAAGTGATAAAGCACAGCTGCTGTATTTCTGCGCCACAGCAGAAGTATTCCACGCTGTTGCATGAAATTACCACAAGTGGAATTTACATGCCATGCTCCTTAAAAGTACGACTTCGGAGTTTGCCGCCGAGCTCGGGGCCTCCTCCTTGAAGAGCCCAGACCTTGGCTGGGCGGAGGCGTTAGCTCTTCAGGGAAGCCTGGACGCCGAGACCCCCTTGCCAAAGCCAACACCCAGAACAGCGAAGCCC
>VZRU01002399.1:0-94598 GCA_013398155.1 Pedionomus torquatus
GTATATGACAGTCTCAGCATATAATCATATATCACAGTTTAACTTCACAACATGCTGACCACTCCCAATATGAAGCTCAGCCCCATAGGCTTTACTGGGAAATAAAGATGGCTCATGCTCTAGCAGTGTGCAAAAATAATCTCTTTTTTTCCAAAACTTTGAGCTACAAATGAGTTTGTTTCAAACAACGGCCCTTTAACTTCAGCAGATTGCCTCACACTGAGGAGGGAGCTCAAACATAAGTATCACTCCATCCTCTGTACAAAACAAGGTGCTCTTCAGGCCCAGAAACTGAAACATCAGCTGTGTCACTGGCAATTAAACACAGCAAGAATTGCAAAGAATTACTGCATTCAACACAATTAATTAAAGAAAACATCTAAGAAGTCAATGAGAATACAAGGTTTGACACCTTTTGTTTTGATAGCGGTTTTGTTTTGACAGGTGTGTTCCCAGCTCCATTTTAAACTTCGTGGTGACATATACAACAGGAAAAGATTGGGTTTAGACCTGATATTCATGGCACTGGGAAAGTTCAGCCACTTGGGCAAAAATACAACAGTGCACAAAAATCATGTAATTTCAGGCAAAAAACCCCAACCAAACAAACAAAAAACCAACACCTTATAACCATCCAAAAAGTATGGTTGCAGCAGTTGCCACAAATCAACTGTGTACAGCTTGAACCTCTAGAAGAGGAAATGTTTTTTCATCTCACTCAGAGGTCCACACAAAGAGGTGATTAATATGCTAGTAAATCCTGGCGGTCAAGATGCAACGTGCAAAGAAATCAGCTGAAGGGTTTTCTTGTTCACCGGAGAGATTCCTCGGGATCAAGGATCTGCTCAGTGAGAATGGGCAGCTGGACACCAGACTTGCTCTGTAGCCCTCAGCCTCCCTGGATAAGCAGTACTTTTTTCTTTTACTAAACATGTCCAAAGTCTATGTGCAGAAGGGAGTCGGCCCCTTTCTATCGTTTTGTTTGAAGTGAAGTTACTACCTTATTAGACTCTCATTTAACAAAAATAACAGTCTGAATAGGCTGAAAAACAGGTCTCTGGAATTGCCCCCAGGCCTCTGAATAAGTCACACAGAAGGAATGGGTCTTTGGATTGCTTCACTTGGGACAATGATACCCGTCATTAGCTGATGCTGAACAACACCCAAAACTACCCTATGACTGATAAAGATGCACAATATGGTAGGTGAGAGGAAAGGGCAGGGCCTGTGCTGTCTGGTCAGGGTGTTGCTTGGTCCATACTGATTTCCTGTAACCCAAAGGGCCCCACTTCTCCTTTCCTTCTCAAGGCTTTTGTCTAACAGGAAAGCTGCTGCTGTGCCTTGTTTGGACATTGTGAGTGCTGAGCACAGGCCGGTTGCATAAGCTTTAAGGGTACCTCTAGTACCTTAATTTACCCCCTTCCTCATAAGATGTGTGCTTATTGCCTCTCTTCCTTCCTCTTCTTCATTTCCTTGCTGTGGCCAAAGACACTAAGTGAGTGGGGAAAGCATCCAGAAAGGAACTTCAGACAGGGAAGCATCCATTGGTCCCTCTGCTATGGGTAACATTTACGAAACCTACTGCTAATCAGAGATGAAGTTTCTCCGTGCAGTGTCATACATCCCCTGTTGCTGCCTATTACTTAATCTTTGCTTCCTCAAATGGCACCCAGAATTGGCTAACAGTTTTCTTGAAGGTGACAGAAGCAAAGAAAAGATAGTACTGTGATGATAAAAACAAAAAGTTTATAAGCAGGGACTTTGGCTAACATCCATTAACAATCCAAGAAAAATGTGATTGAGTAGGTTGTAGTGAACGTGAACGGGATTCAGCAGAACTTGCTTGAGTTTTGCATAGATTCAACCCAAGCCAGGGCCGATCATCCTCTTATCTGTCTGTCTTCCTGAGGTTACTAGACACAAACCAGCAAACTTCACCATCAAATTATGCTGCTTTTTTCTATAAGTGACTGGCCATTTTTGTCCAGTTCCATTTTGGGGACATTTAGCACAAGATGGAGAGTACCAGACAACCATGAGATAGGTAATTTCCTCCTGATAAAACTCCAGCGAGAAGAGGCTCAGTAGCATGTTTCTTACCACTGATGATACCACTATGTTATTAAGGACCAGCTGACATTCTTTGTGCTCCTGAATGGAGATTAAAACTTTCCAGAAGTGCTTTGACTTGCAGGATGTTATTAATCTATAAAAGTTCTACGTACAGCTACAAATCTTACTGATCCAATGGTTGTAGACTAGGAAGCTTCAGGACTTTCCCAGGTGACATGGATATTCAAGGCAGAAGTGGATGTTGCCCTTGGTCTATTTGACATTCAAAATGCCAAACATATTTTCCAGTTAGAGCATTAATTTGTGGAGGTATAGTCCAAATCCCAATCTTAATTCCACCAAAATCATACTTCCAATTTGTTAAATGAATTTCATCAAGAGAGTGGGGAAGTATGAAAACAAACATCTAGAAAGCAGTAACATGCACTTTTCTTTGCAGGTTTGGAAGAACAACAAAATCTTTGGAATCTCTTGGGACTCTTCTGCTGCTGCCTGCCCTTTTTAGATTTTCTGTTTACCATCTGACCTTTTTTTTAAACTTTCTTAAATTTTTTAATATCAAGAAATAGTTAGCATTGAGAAGCTAGAGAGCAGGATGTTAGAGGAAAGGATGGAAGGAGCTACACTCCATACAGTTCTGCCGTGGCTTTGTGTGTTATTTACTGCAGTCCTTCAGCTCTAATGCTGTCATGGTGACTTCACTGTGGATTTTGTGTCCTTTAGTTAAAGAAGGAAAGCCTGGTCTGGCAACATGAGTTTCCACTTTACATATAGAAGAAAACTGATTTTCACAAGGTTTTCCAAAAATGTGCTAGAACACCGAGGAAGATTGTGTGCATCTGGTGCGCACTCACTAGGAACACAAGCAAAATTTAATTCTTTATCTGGAAACACATTAAAAAAGCGCCACGCTAACTAGTGTAATGGTTTGAAGGATGAGTTAGCTCCTCTGTGACAGCAACAGCAAATGAGAAATTGAATGGCACATTTCCATATGCACAGACAAAGGAAATGACCGCTATCACGTCCAGCACCAAATGTTTAATCCAATCCTGCAAAGCCCTCGGCAACAGATAATCTGTGCCAATTTATGTGCACCCTGTACATTAATTCTTCTCCTTTTAAAGTTGTTTTGTTTTGTTTTGTTTTGTTTTCTACAGCAGCTAAATAAAATTTTAAAAAGGACAAATTCTGAACAAATGTGATAGAAAACATTGGAACAGGGCTCTTTCTTCAGGCCAACATCCTCAGTGGGCTTTGAGGAAGTGGGGAAAATGCATCTTGACTCTCAGGAGGACTATGGAAAGAGAGATATTGAGGGCATCTCTTCCCAGAATTAAGAGTAGTAAACTCCGCTATGTAGAATAGCCCCTTGGTTGCCATCAGCTCCAGGCAGAAGAGGGAAGCATTTAAAAGCAGACTGCTTTTGGTTCCTTGAACTTATTAATCAATAACATCTTACAAAGCTTTATGATTTATAATCTTATAATGGTTTTTATTAGCAAACTTGGGAATAGTGTGTTGTATAGAAGCCAAAGCCACAGTAGAATAAAATAAGTTGTACCAACAGGAGTAAATATGAAGTGTCCCTACAAGTCAGACACATCTCAAAGCAGCTGCTTGTTATTTCTCTTTGGCATGTATTTTTTTGGATACAAGACACCTTTATCTTCCTAACCCCAAACAGACAGAAGAACAGAACACACTGTGCCTATTGTGGGCCAAATCCTCTGCTGACATAAATCAGATTCTCTACATTGAAACCAATAGAGCTGGACTCCGACCTCTTACACCAGCCTCTTGCTAGGATATGGCTTCTTTTAACTATGCTTCTGTTTCAATATGCTTCATGAAATAACACAAGTTTCAATAGGAAAAGTTTACAGTCTACAAGGGGACAGGATCAGTTGCTAATGAGGATACTGCACAAGGGCCTGTGGGTTTTAAAATTCATTTTTAGATTTAGAACAGATTTTCCCAATATTCAAGACTCTGGGGAGACAGCAGTTGGCAATATAACTTGGAATCTGATAAAACTAATCCTTCAAGTATGTATTTCTCTCTTACAGATACAGTTTGAATCAGGATTGCCTTTACTTTCCAATAAGAGAACAACAAAATAAGAGACCGTAATGTATAAACTCATTATTGTCTTATATAAACCGGTAGCTTGTTTACCTCGACCTCAGTATAAAGACTTCTAGGCTTAAAGATATAGTGTGCAAACTCCTGTTGGTCAAAGAGGAATCTGTCAGATTATTTGCATTTTTATTTTTGCTTTTGAAAATGCCGAGACCTTGCTTAAACAGAAGTTGCGTCTGACTTTCAGCTACTGAGATGCATGCCAGGAATATGAAAAGAAAGATTTATATTTGAGGATAGATAAAAGATCTAACATCTTTCAGGCTACAAAAAGACTAGAAGAAATAGTAAGAGGTTATTCTTTCTCATTCCTACAGCTATGGTCGCTTATGTGAATGTCTGTTCAGGAGTTAAGCGAGGTCTGTTGGTGTGCTGCAATCATTCTGGCAGGATCTTGGCAGCATTTCCAAAGCTATTAATTAGCAGATTACTCATCAGTGGAGCTGGGGCATCCCGTAAACTGATGCTCCATTGACACTGCTGAATTATTTTTCCATAAATAACATGCAAACCTCATAGATCTTATTGGTCTCCACAGAACAGATTTTTCCCTTTCATTTTCACAGTTAAAGCAACTACTCAAAAACACCTGCTCAGCACTTAACAGGCAAAGTAGCCTCAAAGTGGGTCTTACATAGAAACTTCGTATCACATGTATGTCACTGAAACAAAGTGTATTAAACACTCAGGTAAACATGCCCATGCATTTTCAGGGTCATGGAGTTTGCTTACAGCCTTGAACATCAGAATCTAGTTTGTTTAGAGAGGAAATGTTGACAAGGACACTGGGATTTACTCCCTGTTTATTTAAAAAGTAAAAGAGGACTTTTAACTTTTACCTGATGGGCAGATGGGTTGATCTTGCATTAGCAGAGAATCTGCTGAACAGCACACGCAGCTGGGCAGCACATCCTTTTACCATATTGTGAATACAGCACAGGATACAAAGCTGAGCAAAATTTCACTTATACAACTAGTGGTTAATTCTATGCCAACAGTAATTAGCTTCTGTAAAGAGTTTATAACAAGAAACCACAAAACAGTTTTATTCTGATGAAACTGATGGGAAAAACCCATGTGCGTCTGTCCATGGGGTGTGAGCTCCAACGGCTTGGCAGCAGAATTGAGACACAGGCTTTCAGGCCAAAGGCAAAAGAATGCTTCACTGAGCTACAGAGCTGCTTCCTTTTTGATACTTATTTGTATTACAGCAGCATCTCTAGACCTAGTCAAGGATTTGGGCTGCTGGTATTATGAATGAAACAGCTAAATAGAGGTAGGACTTTGCTCCCCAGCATGCACAGAGTAGGGCCCTGATTTGGCCAACACTGATACTTCGGCTAAATCTTTAGTATATTTACGCCAAGGACATTGCTGTCAAAATTAGGTGAAATTTTACAGGATCAGGGTCTTAGCCAATTATTAGTAAAAACAAGGTACTCATTAATAGTATTAATCTAAAGAGAGCAAAGAGGGTATACTTAACTCTGCAAGCAGAACCAGGTGCATTGATTTCAGTGGGATTACACCTTTTCATAAAACTAGAGGAACTGTTCCTAGTTTGTTGCATAAAGGCTTGGATGAACATCCGCATTTGTATCAAAAGCAAGATAAAACGGGGATTCTGTTCCATTCTCTTTCTGGTAGTGCATAGAAGTCCCTGTCAAAGAGGCTCACTGCATTAAGCACTGGGCAAATACCGAGCTCCTTTATCTTACAGTGGAAGCAGATAAAGGGAATGGAGTCATGCAGCTAACTCTAGCTGGCTACCTGTGGCCACACATCAGGTGGACACTGGGAATAGAGGCCAGGTCACCTGTACCATGGTTATCATTAAAACACTTTAATAGCTGATTTTACACACACACACACAAAAAAAAAAAAAAAAAAAAAAAAAAAAAGCGAGGATATAAAAATTCTTCATATTATCCAGATTTCTTGGAGAAAGGTTCTTGCCAAACTTAGAGAGCTAAAAAGCACATTGGATAAGGGAGAGGAAACGTAAACATGGCTGGAAATTCCCCGTAGAAGCCACTTCAGGAAGCAAGTATGACTGACTGCGCTGCACTGGGGAAGAACCTCTTTACTCTCACAGCTGTACCATGGCGGGGATTGCACAAGCCTTGTGCTGCTGTGCTGTGCTAGAGGCAGAGCTCATGAACAACCATCTCTGTCAGGGTGCTGCCTCGGTGCTCCTTACAGGACATAACTGTGGAGTTTTTTTGTTACTGCCTTCAAGAAACCACATTCTTAGAATTCATTCCCTCTCAACAGTTTGGAAATCTATGCTGTCTTTTGTATAAGATACTATGTTAATTGATCTATTGCTTATCACCAGCCCACCCTTCTGCTCCCTCAACTTGTCTCTTTTCAAGGATATGAGGCATGTATGAGCCCTGCAAGGACCAAAACGCAAGTGCCAGGCTGGTCAGGAGCAAGACGCTGAACAACAAACGAATAACATCAAAGTTCATCGTGGTCAGTTCTATCACATGGAGTAACAATCTGCCATACTAAACAAAGGCATGCTGAGGTTATCTGAATAGGCCATCCCCTACAGGCGGAAATGCAGGAGCAGCTGATTTCTTGAAAGTATTGTGCCTTTGAAAGGATCTGTGCATCAAAATTGGGGGAAGGAATAATTGCAGTCTGTGCCGATTTAGAATCATAGAATCCTCCAGGACAGAAGGGACCTCCAAAGGTCATCTNCCTCTGGACCCGCTCCATCAGGTCCATATCCTTCCTATATTGAAGGCTCCAGACCTGCACACAGTACTCCAGGTGGAGATTTCTCTGTGCCAGGCTAACACAGCTTGGTAACTATAGCAGCAAAAATGTGGCAATGTGAGTTCAACAGCCCAGGTACATACTCAGAGTCTTTCAGAGTTTGTAATCTGGTTACAGCCTTCTCAACTGCATCTGCATGGCTGCTATTATTCATGTCAATTAGATTAAGCTAGAAGACATTTTTGCACATGCTTCAAGTGCACCTTCATTTTCCTGGGTGGAGTCTGTGTCTGCAGGTGTGAATAGATATCCTAAATTTCTCCCAAAAAGGAGATGGGAGAGGCTGCTTCCTCCCAGTAGTGCAGAAGTAAGGTGTTCAGGAGTTCCACAATGGAGCAGCATACAGCAGCTCATCTTGTAATTTCATGGAATAAGCCCTGGCATTGTACAAAAGAAAAATATGAACTGAAATTTGTAATTACTTTCCAATAACTTCTGGATATATGCATCTTTCTTAATACAAAAAGGAAGTGGGCACTGTTGTAAAGTAAATGTATGATTAATTACTGAGGAGATGTGGGTTCAGAACTTGGATTTTCCTGACCTAGCTCTACCACCAGCTCTGTCATCCTATTCAAATTATTTCCCCTCCTTCTGTCTTTTTTCTCACTGTTTTTGTTTTATTCATTCATGCTGTAGTTTCTCTTGGCAAGTTTTGAACAGTACACAGCAACAGGGTCCCAGACTCAGTTTGGGATTTTGGACATGAATGGAGTAGAAATAAACAGTAATTCAAATTTGATATTGTTGTTCCTTGGAGTACATGCACTCCCTGATAATTTAAAAAAGCAAGAAAACAGGTATTTTGTTTTTCTACAGTCTTGAGTGTCTCAGGAAAGGAGGAGGAGATTACATCCCTGGGTTCCTTACTTGTGCTCAGAGCAGAAAGGTTGTAATTCAGGACTCCTACTGATAACTTGTACTGCTCTTTGTGAGAAAGTCAGCTCACCCCTGGGCTCCTCTGTGCCTCCATAAGCAGCATTGCACGACCATTCAAAATTCATCTGTGTTGCAGACACAGTACAGGTATAAACATTTTCTGTCCAACATCCACAAGTTTGGAAACAACTTTTTGTGACAGTAGTGGAACAAAGACAGTCTAGTCCTGGACTATTAGTCATTGGCTTGTTGTGATCAGATTTTAGTAACAAGAGGTGGCACTGGTACCTTGTTGTTCTGAAACTACTGGAAAATCATTAGTTGTGATTCCAAAGCCAAAGCCTACTACATGGCCTTTTAACATCAGTCAAGAGATTGTGATTAAAAAAAAGATGTCTAATTAGAAAAGATTTAACAGGAAACTGAAGAGAACCTCTAATCAGTCTAACCCTGAGCTTTATTCCACACAGAAAATAAAAAGGCTTTATCCTCACTATGTTCTAAACACTAAATCTGGCCCCAGTAAGTGTCACAAATAAGCAGGTGGGGAAGAAAAGGTAAGACGCAGCAAATGGCTGAGTCCCTGAAGGTACAGAACAGGCTTCCCCCATATCATCAGCTTCCAGGAGACAGAGAAGGCCCTGTGCCTTTCTCCTGCTGGAGGCATTCTGCCTGTGGGGAGGAAGCATCTCCAATGTGATCCCACGAAAGGAACTACGCTCAGCTCCCAAGATGGATCATTTTGCCTGTCAGGGAAACATCAGGGTTAGCTCTGGGGAACAAGATCATCCTGCGTAATTCAAGGGAGGTTCCTCATTCAGCCCTCAGAGAGAGGGAGGGATCAATCTTCTGCCTTCCAGTAACCTCCTCCAGCCCAGTGCAGACATTCTGTAAACGGCCAGTCCCAGTCCTCCAGAGGGAATAACGGGCCAGTCTTCAAGGAGCAGACACACAAGGAATGGACAAACCTAAGGACAGATTTTAATTACAAAATCATTAAATACTCCCCTGACTTAAAATCTTGAAATAAACTACATGGAGCCACTAAGTTCAGATCCTGCAAGATAAGGCACCATGGACTGTGTATGGGCCTGTCTTATGACATTAGTCCAGCATTTATGGCCTTTCCCTATTTCTTGTTGCAGGTACTTGCCAAAAACAACAACAACCAGCCCAGATTCCTCAAAAGAATATTGGAAGAAGCAAAGAGACTGATGCTGAGCAGTCCAGTGGCAGATCAACCCTTGCTGTGACTTCCCAAGTTCAGTAAGCTGTGTAGCTCCTCCTGAAAGGCAGCCATCCATCACTGCAGCTCAGAGCTGACACGGACAGTCCACATTGGTTCAAGCAGAGTGGGTTCCTCACTGGAGTGAACATTACATGGGAGGCTGCAGGGCATCTACACGCTCCTGTGCTGCTTTGTTGTCTTGGTGGCATTCCAGCATGCTGACTGACAGAAGTTCAGAAACTCTGTTTGGGTTACCAGCCAGCCAGTCCGCTGTTAATCTTCATTGTGCAAGACGTGTCTAGGATGTTACTGCTGGATTTTCTTATGGTCATGCTAAAATATATCACTGCAGGAAGCAGCTTTGGGGATAGATGGGGAATGATACTGAAAATAATTTGAAAGGACAAGAGGACTAAAATATACTGTCATGGTGTTTCTGAGTAAATAAAGATAAGAGCAATGGAAGCTCCTCTGGCAGGGACACTAGCACAGCCTCAGCAAATTAGTTTAGCGCTAGAAAATTGACATGGAACGGAAACAAGGCAGTCAAAGCAAGGGTGTGTTTTAACTGGGCACGGAGCCGGAGTTATTTGAGAAAAAGAAGTGAAGTTGGTTCCAGAGTAGCTAATTCATTTCTCCTTATCTTCCCTTGGCAGGGGCTAGCTGCTTAAAGACCACTTGATGTATGCCTGCTGCTTCCTCCCCTCTCCTCTCACTTGTTTGCCTTGCAGAAAACAAAAACGAGTTCTGCTGTAAATGACTCCAGTTCCCCATGGGCTGCAGAGAAACAAATCGCAGCTTATTGGGCACCTGTGTGACATCCCAGTACTCTGAAACTTATAGCAGTATTTGCACTTGCTCTAAGATCAGCTCTATGCTAAAACATTTGCTGGAATACAAATGCCAGTTAAAAATATATTTTTTTTCATTACTTTTCTGTGTTGGTAAAAGGCCTAGCAAACACAGATACACTGTCATAAATACAAATTTCAAGTATAACTTCATTTGCTTAGCAAATCTCAACTGACTACAAATAGTACAATTTTTACTGCCTGAATAGTTTTCCTGTCATGAAAGCCTGTTACAAATTTCAAGGAGATAGCGAAAACACCAGGTTTGATATCTTCTTATTCTCTGGTAGCAAAACAAGTTTTCTCAGCAGTTCATTTAGCAGACCTAGTTTTATAGGGACAGAGATACTAGAATATCCTACTGGATCATTTTGTCATTAGCCCTGGTCTATAATGATATTTAAAACAAAGTGGTTCCTGTTCAATACACCTTGTAACTTCTGTTTCAAAGCATGTCAGGGTTAAGGATAGGCCTCGGCCAAGCTGGGCATCAAGCTGGGTTAACTTTGCAACTCAAATCTCAGCAACTACTCCAGGTCTAGGCTGTACAGCCACCAAAAGCTGATCTCTGAGCTTCACAGTGCATAACACTGGCAACTAATAAATGTTCTGTGATGACTTTAAGCACAGTCCTAACTATCACTATGGACCAAAGCTGCTACTGCTTCTTTTCCTTCAGTTGATCAGTCTGAAGAGATCCCTTGTCAATTCACCAAGGCTACAGTCCTCCTCTACCTTCCTAAATCTAAAAATTGAAGCACCCCTTTATACCTCTTTCTTCAGCCATTCTGTCACATTATGGTCAACCTTTGCTTATTTAGTGCTGCAGCTCTTGTCCAAGAGTGGGAGCGTATACTTCTCAAAGTTATATGGCCTAGTTTTCCCAGAGTCACAGAAAATAGAGGTGAGTATTCCTGCCAGAACAGCTCACATTTGCTTCCTAGCACTTCAACCTGACAGTATCCCTGTGTGATACTTTTCTAGGTGTTTCGCTAGATTTTTGGAAGAGGCAGAAGAGGCTCGTAGTTAATGCTGAACATGTCAGTGCAGATGATGTGAACTCAACCAGTTCAATGGCTTCTAGTTTTATAGTTTGGTGGTTCCCAGTGAATTTCCAGTAACTCCTCAGAAAACTCTTCTGCATTATTCATAGCGCTAAGCTTCTCACTTTTTTTCCCCTCTATTATCACCTTGCATTTTGTAATCTCTTCAAACAAGTCCCTGATTCTGCTACGTTTCTCTAGTAATAAACTGAGTATGTTTCCAGGATTAAATAAAATGAAGTATTAAAATACCCTAGGACACAATCTTCAGCATTTTAAGAAAAGCAAAGTGGCAGTTAACTTTGAGTTATGAATTAGAGAACTGGTGGATTCTGCTACAAATGCAGCGTCCATGAATGACTTCTCAGTGGAAAATCTGGGTTGTCAGCTTATTGTTAGCATCTGTTACAGCAATGGCAATGACATTTAAAAATACTAAGCCCACTCGGTAAGTTACTATTTTAGAGCAGATGTATAAATTCAGCACACTTTCATCAAAACCAGAGCATGCATCTTAGCAAATTGGAATTTTATGCCAGCAGTAAACATTTGTACAGTGAATACAAACATATTTTGAGTTCTGTGTCATTCTTTCGGTAACCCAGGGCTGGAGAGCATAGGGGCAAGAGAGCGTTTCACACTAGCTTTCTTGATTGAAGAAACAACTTTTTCCCTAGAAAAAGAGTCTGTCAGTTAGGCAGAGTCTTTCCTTGTGAAAGAGCTGAACTGCTCATGAGGGCTGTGTCGGTTCAGCCCTACAAGCTTTGAAATGTATGGACTGGTAAATGTAAGCGAGCATGAAATCTGGGCAGCTCTATGTTAACCTCATGGCTGCAGCTTTTAGTGCCAGGAACACTCAAGAAGAACATTCCTGCTCAGTTACAGCACATCGAAGGACGGAAACAACTCAAGCACAGAACAGCACCAAACAGTACAGTCATAGAAGCCTTAGTGTGAAACAGTTAAAAATACTTGAGTCATGTCTTTTCAAGAACTGAAGGACTAGCTGTGAAAAGCTCTGGTGACTTCCAGGGAACCAGGCTGTAAACAACACAGCACAACTGAACTGAGGACAGTATAATATATCTGACGGGTACAAATCTTCCACATGGCCAGCATCAGGCGAGGTGCTTGTCAAAAAGGCATCTGCAGCTGTTCCCTTTTCAGGCTGTTTACTCTACAGGAGGATTTACCATCTGTGCAGAAAAACAATGCACACACCAGAAATCAGTGTCTGTCAGATGAAGCCTAGTCTCGTGGCTGAAGCACAGGACAAGCAGTCAGGAGATTTAGATTCTATTTATTGCTCTCCTAGTGTCTACCAGAGCAAATAAGGGGAAATCACTTCACCACTTTGTGTCTTGTTTTTCTCCCAAGATGCTATTTTATCTTATTTAGTGGTATGAACACCCATAGTTTGTGTTTATAAAGTGCTATTCTGTTCTTTGGATTGCAACTGTAAACTAGAACTAAACAAGATGCATTTCCACAGAATTTCTAAAGCTTCAGGGCCAGCAGGTTAGCCTCTCTACTGCAGCAAGTTAAAGCTCTGTAAACTATATCACAAACAACTCCAAACCAGTCCAAGAGTCACTGTGCTCCCCTCTCCATAAAGCTTAGCACACTAGAGAAGTGATCTTTTAGAAATCACGGCAATGAGAACACCAGAAATACTTGACAAGAGACAGAAAGATGAGATTTGTTCAGAGGTGACCCAATACAAATGACCACAGACTTTGAGGATTTTGTTATTCTGCCCTGAATTTTTCAGATTGTTAGTGGCATTGGCAATTAGTGGCATTAAGAAGTCAAGGTATCCCTTTATATAATAAATTTTCTTCTTCAAAATAAAACTTTTAGTCTTTTTCTAAATGAAAGCACTACAGCTGTGCAGAGGTCAGCATTCAATGTCAGATTTCTGTGAAAAGCAGCAAGTTCAGAATGTACAGTTCCTACCACTTCTGTGCTTTGGAAGCACAATAACTTCACAAATTGTCCCAATAGAGTCATATGAAGTTGAGCTCTATTTTGCTTAAATATTTCATGAGTTTCTGGGATTCTCCTTACTCTGAGAAATTAGAGATTAGCTCTGAGTCTACATCAAAACCTGGAAGGAGATCGCAGAGGGTCTTCACTGACAACACTTTTCTAAAGCCTCACAATATTCCTTAATAAAACACATTTCTGGAGCAAGGCTGAGTGTGTAGGATAAAGGCTGTTGTGTGATATACTGTGGCAAGATGTATGTTAGTTATGTTCCTCTAAAGAAACAAGCACTTAAGAAAAAAGCTTTATCATTGTTGCCAAAGTACTGTAGTATTATAATTCATACTTCTGGAATTTTCTACCTTCCACTGAATAATTGTATCTTCAGTTCTATTCCCTTCCTATCTCAGTGTGGTTGATTGTATACATAAGGAAAACAACCTAGCCATTTCTGTGTTTCCTTTTAATTCTTCTGTTGTTATTGAGTCCTCAATGATCTTGTTTTTGTTTTTACTGTTCTGTAATGAGTCACCAGCTTATTTAATTTAATTTTATTGTAATTGTTATCTTTTAATTCTTGTTTTTTTTCCAGTCAGTTACTCATAAGACCATAAGATATAAACAGGACACTGTTACTTGGACAACTTCTGAGAGTTATATTTTTCACCGTCACCCAAATCCAAAGTAAGTTACTGAGTGATCCTCACTTCCTAAGAACTTTCACCTCAGTCCACGTATTTTTTTTCCATGTCATGCTTCATATTATACTCCTTATATTTTCCAACTGAAAGAGATTTGCCTGTCTGGTTTGGTTGTTGTTTGGAAGCTTTCTTGGGCTTTCTAATCATGCCTGATCTAAAACTTTCCATGGAAATTTTAGTGATAGAAAATAAATTTTAATTGCATATAATTTCTTTTGCATAAAATAAATTTTTGCCAAAAACCAGTTTGCAATCAGAAATTTGGGAGAAATAGTTATTCAGTGAAATGTTAAATTTTCCTTTGCTATCTCCCCCATTTTCTGCTAACTTCATCCTTGGGAGAGTTTTCTGCAATGACTCTTTCTTGCTAACCTGCTTTCCTAAGGAAATGGGATTTCTGTGGTTGTGCTACATTTGCAAATGTTACATACATGTGCCTTTTTAATCATCAGTTCTTTGTCATTTCAAAGTAACTGGCATCTTGCTATTAAATATATATAAAGACAGAGGTCTAAATTTATGTTAAGATTTTATGGCTCATTGCAGTAGTCAGACAGAGAAGAAATTTTAGTAAAAGCTTCAGTAGAAGTGACTTTGTATTCAATACCACAGAGTGCAGATGAGAAAGAATAGTAAATGCCCAGCTGTAGGAGAATCTCCCAATGGAGTTCACACCCATCAGAGCACACAGAACATGACATAAAGGAACAGAAACCCAAGATTCATTAGTTCCACTACTTTTCGTACTTTGTTTCCTATGAGGCTAGAAATCATAGGAAACTAAGAGACTGATCATTTCTGAATGTGCCACACGTTTGATTATAATTGGTTCATATTTTGGTACAAAGAAATTATTTAATACTTTAGTTTATGATGATCTGCATCTCTTAAACTGCAACCCCCTTATTGGTACTCAGAGAACTAGTAGACTTACGAAGACTCAGAAAGCTTAGATCTACATCAGTATTTCTGTGCCACCCAAGATAAAAGCAGTTCAGAGTTCCCTGTATATGTCACAATTACATCTTCCAGTCATAGTTTTAGACATACCCTAAGATGCAAATTGTCTGGCATGAAAAAATATCTTGCGTATCTATTTGCAGCTTTTACATGAAGTAAAGTTTATGGAGTATTCTGCAGTACCACAGAACTTCAACAGCCTCTGCAAATAATCTGCATTAGACCAGAAATTGTTGAGAAGGATGTGTCAGAACTGCTACAGGTATTAGCCATTGTCCTGTGGCGTTCAACTGACTGGGTATGCCACGCTTCAAAAAGCTTTTCTAATGAGGGGCCTTGGAGTAGCCATAACAAGTGGTGGCAAATTTTAGGCAAAGGCTTTGATAAACTCCAAGTGTTGTAGAAACAGCATTAGAGACAAGTAACAGCGATTTTCTCTAAGTCAGCAATGAGCCAGCCCACCTTCTCACAGTAGGAGGTATCAGGATGCTTGGAATGCCACCCATAGGACAGGAGGTGCAGATGACATCAAGCTGTATGGTGGTGTTGATGCACTGGAGGGATGGGACATCATCCAGAGGGACCTGGATAGGCTGGAGAGGTGGACCCTCATGAGGTTCAACAAGAGCAAGTGCAGGGTTTTTCACCTGGGCCGGAACAATCCTCACTATCAATACAGACTGGGGGATGAGGTATTAGAAAGCAGCACTGAAGAAAGGGACTTGGGAGTGCTGATGGGCAAGAGGACGGACATAGTAGGCAGTGCTCACTTGCAGCCCAGGCCAATACATCCTGGGCTGCAACAAAAGAAGTGTTGCCAGCAGATCCAGANAAGGCCTGTAGTCATAGGACGAGGGGCAATGGATTTAAGTTAGAAAAGAGTAGATTTAGGTTGGATATTAGGAAAAAGTTCTTTACTCTGAGGGTGGTGGAGCACTGGAACAGGTTGCCCAGGGAGGTGGTTGAGGCCCCTTCCCTGGAGATATTCAAGGTAAGGCTGGATGAGGCCCTGGGCAACCTGGTCTAGTTGAGGGTGTCCCCGCAACTGCAGGGAGGTCAGACTAGA
Source organism: Pedionomus torquatus (assembly GCA_013398155.1). Classification (NCBI taxonomy): domain Eukaryota; kingdom Metazoa; phylum Chordata; class Aves; order Charadriiformes; family Pedionomidae; genus Pedionomus; species Pedionomus torquatus. The sequence continues at coordinate 15,717 of VZRU01002399.1, forward strand.
TGACCTTTGAAGGTGCCTTCTGGCCTGGATGATTCTATGATTCTATGAGGTCAAACTCAACTTCTGGCCAGTGCGATCATTGAAAAATTTGTGGCTGCTTTTGCAAGAGTTAACGCCCGTTAACTGAAGTCAGATTCCAGCTTGGGTAATTCCATTCTACCTCTCTAAAATTCCCCGTTTATTTCAAACAGATGCAATATTTTTTCACTTCCTCCATTAAAGACTGCCAAGTAGTTTTGTATGTTTTGTTGAGTACTTGCTGTGTCTTACCCCAAAGGTAACTACAGTACCCAGGGAATGACCCAGCGCAAAACTTTGGTGGATTCAATACTATCTGGGGGGGGTAAATTTTTCTCTGCCTATTCATGTGCAGAAATGCACGTTATCATACAGAGCTATGGTTTGTAGCAAACAGCCAACAGAAGCTAGCACTAAGAAGATTTTGTTACAAGGACAGTTCAGCAGAGCATGAGGCAAACCTGACCTCTAGTTTTAGCTCTTCTATTTGTCTAAAGTAGGAACTTGGTCATATTCCTTCACTTTCGAGTAAGGTCAAACAGCAACTTCATTTTACTTCAGAATAAGTTGGCTTGGACCCTTAATTTCTGTGCCTCAATACTCATTAGTAACGGTGGAATAGCAATGCTCATTAATGTATCCTTAATATTTACTATAATGGATGCTTTATGGTCACTTTCAAAGGGAGATGTATTCCTGCTTCCCATTTCTCCTGACACATATAAATTGATGAATGAACAAATTGATCAATTTATAACATATGCAGAGCTAGAAAACTCATAGTGCTTAATGGCAGTGAAAGGAAACACAGAAATAAAGCCAGAAACACTAATTAAAAGCATGTTCAGTGAGACAGAACTGTAGCTTGGTCTTAACAAGTGTGCGGTAGAGATAATGTAAAAGCAATTACTTTAGCAAAGGCAATTTACTGAAAAATTGTTTTTTACTGAGCACCAACTTTCTTCAGTTCGCGGGCTTGCTGCCAGGAAACACAGTAAATTAGTGCCACTTACTGTGGGGACACTGCGATGTGGCCACCTGCCTGGTGAGACTCACCCCGTATCTCTTCACCGTGCCATACGGTTCCCCTGTGTCAGTATGAATATTCTTTCCAATTTATTCTCAGCGATAGGCATCGTTATGGCATCTGTCATGCTGAATGATAACTCTGCAGGTTACTAACATAATAAACTAATGTAGAATTTCTCTCCCTCTTTTTAACCATGGTGTGTGACATGCCTACACTAGGCTTTACAGTAGTGTGAGACATACTGGTGTAAATCTAGCATTGCTCCACTAATTTCTGAATTTCCACCAGTATAACCAAGGGAAAAATCTGACCCTTCAATCAGGATACACATTGAGGACTGAAGGTCAGGTAACCCTATGGTACACCAGCAAACTGGAAAGGTAACTGAAAAACGTAAATGCAGAGAGTATTCAGGTTTCCTTACCAAGGACAACTTTGAACTAGCAGTGACATAAAAATCAAATGGAAGAAAAGATAACCCCTGTGCTCTTTCTGCCATTCATAGGATTTCTAAATTCAAGTAACACTCACAAAGTTTTTATAAAAAAAAAGAAATGTGTAGCCTTTTGGTTGCAATTCAAGTTCTAATAAAACTGTTTATTGAACTCCTTGACCCCTTCCTGGAATCTGCTTGAGCTTCCCAGAACTTTGTGTCATGTGGTTCTCAGTCATTAATAACTAAGGATGACACAGCAGTTTAGACGCACAGCAGCTTTTTCTCCCTTCGAGCAGGCGCCAGGACAGAGCCCAAAGAACACAAACAGCTCAGCCCAGGCTTCAGGATCCTGTCCCAAAGCAGTGGTGCCGTGATGCAGCAGCAAGCAAAAAGGGCAAAGGCAGGAAGTGATTCATCTGAGTACAGTAAAACGTGCAGGACATGATCAAAAAGATCCCAAACTTCGGTTGGGACAAGTACAGTACTGGGCAAATGGCTCTAAGCTCCATTCTGGACATTAGATCCATCTCCCTCTCTGTTTACACTGAAATCCTCCTCCACCAGCCAGCTGTGCATTAAAAGCAGCGTCTGGTGCTAAAGAGGGTCAGTGAATCAAAAGACCTCTGAATGCATGGCTGATCCATTCTGTCCACCCACTCATTTACGTTTATACAGCCTTTCTGGCTTTTGCCTGGAAATCTTTGGCTTTCAAACTAGAGATGTCTCCAGCAGTTCTCTTCCAGCTTTTGGACTGCTTTACTGTTCCTTGAATCTATTTAGCCATTTCCCTGCCAGTTCCCAACCCTTCATCCCCCCTCTCCCACCCCAGCCCCATGGCCAATTAATCATCTCTTCTTAGGACAACTGGACTGTAGCTAAGAAATTCTGAGTGTCAGTTTCCAAAAGGCAGAGCTGTTGTGTCTGCTGCAGCAAGATATATTCCAGGTACATTCTGCCTTTACCAATTATATACTTAAAAGAAAAAAATAAGAAGACAGTGATATTGCGGTATGGAGAAGCTAATCATATTGTAGTGTGAGATGCTGCGCTTCAGCTATAGTGGAATGAATGAGACTCATTGTGAATTGATTCAAAAGTCATATACTTGCCAAATTTGGATTTAGCTACACATATGCATTTTCTACCAAAGGAAAAACCTCTGTGGAAGCATAGGGAAAATGAGTTCAATTTTGATCAAGCTCCTTGCACTGTCAATCACTGTATTTCACTGGAGTGGCTCAAAACTTGCTGTAGGAGCTTGGGTGGCGAGGGAGAGAGAGGAAAGAAAATTTTAATCTCAAATTAGGTGGGAAGTAATACATTAAATCAAATTATGATTTTTTTATCCCCCTATCTGTGCCCTAAGCTGTTTCTGTTTACATCTCACTGTCTCTCCCCATCGCATTTATTATAGAACAATTACAATGCATATCTGCAAACACCATAGCTCTGCATGCTTAGTTCAGTTAAAGTTCATTTATTAGGGAAACAGAGATGGCCCTGAGTCCCTGGAATAAATTCTCAAGCACTTGAGGTCTGTTATTATTTTCTACTTCAAGCATCAGGTGTGCTTTGACCCACCTTCACAAACACAAACACAACTTTGGTATATAATTTTCAACAAAAAAGAGTCTACAGAAAGAAAAACATTTACCTGCAAACCCAGTTCTCCCTCTGGGGAGAGAACGAGCAAATGAACCGCACGTGGCAGGTCTGTGTTGCTTTATGCAAGGCTGCAAAGTGTTCAGAAAGTTTGGTGATGGGGATGGTACTGATACTACTCTAGAAAGGACCCAAAGTTCATTTCAGAGAAATAAATGGCTCATCTAGACAACGAGATATTTAATATTTTAGTATATCCAACTAAGTCAATTCAAAACAAGTCAAAATCTTATCTGCTCTACTGCTAACTGGTGTTAGCTAACACATTCCACATCCTGGTCTAGACAAAGCTTAGAAGCAAGGAAAGCAAACGAATGACACATGGAGTGAAGACAGTACCAGAGAGAAAAAATGAAGGGAGACACTGTGGGAAAAGAAGCACAGACAAAAAAGAAGACAATGAAATGGAAAAAAACCCACTATCTTTATAATGAACACAACTAATGAACAGGACCAGCTGAGCTTTCGAGGGGTGTTCTTTTTCCTAATCCATGACACATGCTTCTTCTTAGCTTCAGTTATGTGCTTGTTTATTTGTTGTGTGTTTTTGTAAAATGAATCACCCTTAGAAAAAAACCCATGGATTTAAATTACAGAGGGCAAAAATCTCACTGTACGTCAACTCCTTTGGCTAACCCCATAGGTAGTTCAAGAGGAAAAGCTACTTGGGAATTTTTCTGATGAAGAGCTTCTCTGCTGTTTTTTTAGAGGAAAATTACATTATGTTGAACCTGAAATTTTTCATGGGAACATGGCATTAGAACTGTCAGATTTTGTTTAAATATGAAATATGCATTGAACTTGGTCTACCACATTCCACAGAAGGACTCTGAGCGTTGTGGCTCAAAATGATCTCTTTATTTAGGTCCAGTAATCTGCTGATTTTTTAATCAAAATAAGAGCACAAAAGGAGAGGCCTAAAGCAACCACTAGTCTGCTGTCCAGTGATTAATACTCTCACATTAGACTTGGGGCATAAGATTCTGGGTTAGACTTATTAAATCTCTTACATCCCAGCTAATTGTCCTAGGTACTGGGCTATAAATTTTTTGGGGGTAATGCTTGCATGTTCTTCAAGGACAATTTAGGAAGATGAACATTTTAACTGAGTGAGAGAAGAAAATTTTTCCAGAGCTTGAAAATTTTAACTAGCCTGAAAAACTGCTTCCTCAACTCCCCATGCAGAGGTTCAAATTCTGTTTGATGCACCATCCTGCATAGGCAGTAACTTGTTTTGTGTGGGTTTGTGTTTGCCAGGTTTGATGTGCACATGCTGCATGTGTTTGTGGATCCGGTGTGTGGAATATGTGGCCAGGTATTTGGGGATTGTGTTGTATGTAACACATATTTCTTGCAGTGTGGGTTGTATGCTTCATCTTCCTTTGTCCACAGAGGGTTTTAGTGGCTATATCTCACTTGTGATAGCACCTTGATATAAACTAAAGTCATATTTGGCTAATCATGATTTGGATTAATTAGCTGCACTAGGCTTCTTCCTTATTTTTCATGGGCTCTCATGACTTTGGCACACAGAACTTGGGAACAAGAATTAAAAACATACAACTAACTGGCATGAGTTTAAGCGGTTAGCAGTGACAGCTTGTTAGATAAAAAATCACTTTTGGCACTTTCTAATGGATAGAAATTAGTAAATATGAAGTACCCCTACATAGGGGCACCAAAACATCCCCCACATTTCTAGATATCTATCATAAACAGAAAGCACATCTGGAGAAAATCTTCATGTTTTGTTTCGCTTTTTGAATGTCACATGTAAAAATAAGTACAAACACATCCATCTGTCCTGCGTCCTTGCCTTGATGATGTGAAACAAGCAATAAAACAACAAGTATGGGGCATAACCACTGTTTCTCTGCTCTGAAACCCTACTGCACAGAAAAGCCCCTCTGCCACCTCTGCTTACCAAAGATAACTTCTGTCCAAGAAGAGGGCTCCAGGACCTCTCCATCCAGAAGCAACAGGTGCCCAAAGTTTACCTAGAGTCACAGGTAAACTATGACTAGAGTCACAGGTAAACATATCCCACTATGTGGGAACTGAAAGTAAAACTTGATCAAACAAATACTAACTGATATATAAGAGTAATATTAAGCCTAAAATGAAAATAAGTGAAGACACTTTGTCCCAACATATTTGGAGGAATAAGGTGTCGGGTATGTATTCAGTTTGGAATATGAGTGGTAATGGATTAGACCAGCAATGCCCAGTCTCTTGGTGATGGTGGCTCCTACGGAAAGCTCTAGAGGACAGTAAGCTTTGGTCCTTTATGACCAGACAAGTTTTCAAGTGATCAAAACAGAATCAGTTCCTTGTTACATCAGTGAGTGAATGTTCTGTCACAGTGTGGGACACAATCTGGTCACATAAGCTAAACTAACCAGAGCATTACTGTTAGGTTACCAGATATGAGGAACATCTGCATTTTGGTCATATGACAGAGACATCTCCCATGATTTGATAGAGACAAGGCAGCAGAGAACAGTACGAAAACTACTGGAGTTAGGCACTGGGCTCATGGTCTTTTCCCTGACCATGTGCATCCCCAGGAGAAGAGGCAGCAGGAAGTAGGCAGCAGGGCACAGGAAGCATTCAGGAAATCTCACTTAACAGTTAAAACCTCTATGTGAATGAAGCCTTGAGCTGTTTTCCTTCAAACAAAGTTCCATTCAAAGTATGACTCAACTTTTGGGGCCTGATCCAAAGCCCCAAAAGACAATGAGAGTTTTTCCATTGACTCGAGCAGCCTATGGATGAGGACCTTGATCCTGAAAGCCTGATTCACATGAGAAAGGCTCAATAAAAAAAATCAAATCCATAAATCCTTTTGAGATTGTACCCAATCCTTTCTTAGGTAAGTATTCCAAATGTAAAGAATGAAGCCAATTTAATATGATTAAGGACACTTTGTAAGGGAGTGTAGCAATAGAATGAGGGGTAATGGTTTTAAATTGAAAGAGGGGAGATTTAGATTAAATGCTAGAAAGAAATTCTTTACAATGAGGGTGGTGAGACACTGGAATGGATTGTCCAAAGAAACTGTGGAAGCCCCATCCACCGCTGGGAGTGTTTAAGGCCAGGCTGGATGGGGCTTTGAGCAACCTGGTCTTGTGGGAGGTGTCCCTGTCCATGGCAGGGGGGTTGGAACTCAATGATCTTTAAGGTCCTTTCCAACTCTAACCTAAATAGAATCTATTCTATGATTCTACCATTGTCTACTCGCTATCCTGAACTTCACATAACATTTGATGATTACACTGATTTATAAGGACAAATCCTTGGTCCTATACTTCCACACAAGTGTTTATGTTTGCACAGCTGATAAACTGTTTTTCTTCCCTCTTGACTTTATTTTGTCTAGGAGTGTTATCAGAATGTAATTCATTAACCATTTAGTATAGACTTCAGTATATGCTGCAGCTCACGTTAAAGCCTGAGGTCAGGTGTTGTCTTCACCACAGAAAGTTAAGGTTTTCAAACTGTAACACAGGTGAAATAAACAGTACTTGCTGTTAGCAGTTAGTGCTTTCACATGCTGTTTTTTGGGGGAAGGGTGGGGTTTTTTAGTAGAAAAAGCCTTTTTTGGCCACTTTGGAAGATATACCTTATGATGTTTGAATAAGATGTCTTTAAACCCCAGCATCCAACCATAAAAGAAGGGAAAAATGCAACAATGCAACATTTGAGCTTTGCAACTTCCTCCACATAGGCTGTATCTTCAAAGGAAATTATTTTGTAACTTACTCTGTTCACAAACATACTGTCCACCTCTAATTCTTCCACTGGACAGTTATCCCTTGAGACACCTTGTTTACAAACATACAGCTGGAGAGCACAGTGTGTATCAAAATCTACTGAATGCTACTAATGATAGACTCAACTCAGCATGTTTGGTTTGTGCCTGAGAAAGCTCTTTTCATCAGAGCATGCTATAGGGTATAGAAATAATATTTGATTGTCCTGATGGAGTTACAACACAAAAAAATACTTTTGCTCATATGGTTTGTATTAACTTTACAAGGGAAATACAGTATATGGGGGAAAATATTTTTATTGCTTGTATAACCATGTCTACACCCTGGCTGCTGCTGCAGGATTATTTTGGTTAACAGAGAACATGCGGCTGCCTTCATACAAACGGGGTCCAATGTGGCAAAGGACTGCTAATGAGGGCAATGGAGATACTACAGCTCCTTAAGCTCCATATTCAGCCTTGCACAAAATCTGCTTTGGCGATTTCTGTCAAAGCTTTACCTTGTAAAGCTCTGCCACCTCGTTTTTAAGCGCAGCCAAACCTCAGATTGCCTCACAGAACTGAGTGCTCCAGGATCCATAAACGTCATTTCCCAGGATAATCCTCGACTTTTGTTTGAGTCTGTTATTTCCCACTTAATGCCCACAGCTTTTTAATTGGTTATTATTATTTCTTATTATATTTGAAAATTTTAAGAGTCTCTTAAGAAGCAAAAAAGGGGACATAATTAAAGAAAAATGTAGAGAATAATCCAAATCCAGTGTGACTTTACAGATGCAACAGACATTGATTCTTGCCCTTGGAGAGGCAGACAGGAAGCTGGGGAGGGCCAGAGCCCTCAGCCATCATTTGACTGTAAAACATTCCCTTAGGACTAACTTTGTAAAATACAGTCACACAATAACCATCAGCAGCTCCTGCACGCACACTCTGTGACGCAGATGGTACTGTTGCAGTGTTTAAGTTAGGATGATCTTTTATATTATTCTGATGCCAGTGTAACACAATGGACACTTAGTTACTTGGTTTAAAAACAACCGTTCATCTGTCACATGACTTCAGGCAGGTTGCTGCTCTGTGCTGTGTTTTATCTTCTGATAGCCTTTCAGACCTTTAGTTCCCCTTCTAATCATAAATAAAAGTATAAATGGTGATGAGAAGAAATGGAAGAGATGCAATATGAGTACTATGTGTGGAGACTGAGGGAAGTTATACAAGACAATCAAGTTTCAAACAGCATCTGCACCCAGAATTAATACAAAATCAGACTAATTTTATATGTATAGTTTCTTTTGCACTCTGTTTTGAATGTTTAGCTCTTTTAATGGGTTTGCCAGGTCAGTTCATATACTGTCATTCCAAGTAGTAACTATAAGACCAAACCTCAGCTCTAAGTTAGATTATCATTAAAAATAAACAGAGGTTAACACGACATTCCCTTCGTTGACTTTGGTAGGTACTGAAGTTCATATAAAGATGCTATTACTACATCCTAATTAGTACACAATTTCATATGCTGTACTAAAGACTAAAATATAGCTCATCATCATTAGACTTCAGGACATGTTCCTTGAATGCTAGATCTCCTAGTCAGAGGGCTCTGTGTGATGACAGCCAGACATTCTGTATAGAATCTGTAAGATATCCTGATCATACTCGTGATTAAAATTCAAGCTACCTTTCAAAATACAGCTATGAGACTGAAATGTCACTTATCATGAAGAGAGGATCTCTAACAACAGAAATGGAAAGATAAAGAGGATGAGACAGGGAAGCACAAGGGGTCTCCCAGTGACCCTCAGTGCTGGAATGACTCTAGTCTGAATAATCCAAGACGGCTGATAATCGCAAAAAGGGTGGTAAACAGGAAAAGATCATGGAGGGAAAAAATTAACATATAAAGGCTCAAATAAGACAGATACAGAAATCCCATGCACTAGTTGCTGTTAATAGTTAGTGTCTGTGTGACACATTCACACCAAAACAGGGTGGGTGGGGCTGTTTTTTGATCATTGCCTGATTGACGTTAATGACATTCTTCCAATGGCTGTGGCTTTCCTCATACCACACCCAGGAGGGGTCAGAGTCACATTCCTCCTCAGTATTAATGTGAAAAAACATATTTTTAGTCAAGTTGTTAAATGATGCCAGGTGTTTGCTCTGGTTGCCTTAATTAGTCTAACACAAAGCTCAGCCTGCGCTTCCCAGCAGTGTGGAACCCAGCTCCTGAGATCACACCAGCTATCTGATTTTAATCCAAGTCCAGCTACTAAACTGATTATACTCATCCCTGTGATAACGCCTCCTATGCAGTGGGAGACAGCAACATCTGTGAGTGTGGATACAAGCCCAGCAGACTATTGTGAATTGTCGTGTTTATTTGTGTTGCTTAGAAGCCTCATTTACAGAACAGGAGTGTGTGTGAAAGACATAAAACAAAAGCATTGCACTTTCCATGGAAGGGTTATTTACCTCTATTGCTTTTGTTATGTCTGCCATGAAAAGCTTTACTACTGCCAGTGAGAAAAAAGCACCAGAACTGGAAATGAGCACAGGCCCACTGCCTTCAATACAGCAGCGTCAAGTCTGAAGCAGCCCCACAGTCCAGATTATCAAAGCATTCTGCAAAGCTGAAACCCTGTACCAAGCTAAACTCCCAGCTTCTGAACCCAACTCCCAAAGCCACTGAAAAGCTCCAAGGAACAGGACAAAAGAACCGGAGCCTCCTAAGAAGTCCATACAAATGCATCGCTGGCTGTGAAAGTGAAAGTTGATGTTTTCAGATACCATGTACCCAAATAAGAGGTCATGCCGCCTTGCTGAACACTTAGCAGATTACAGAAAAGCTAATGGCAACCGTTAAAGCTCAGAACACCGGAAAATCAGAATCTGTGTTAGGTCCCAAATTTTAGGAATTTTAGTTTATAAATAATTGATTCATGCCACATCTAAATTTAAAAATGACAATGAATTTAGCAAAGTCAATGTGCTGAAAACTTCCAGAGATAGCTTCATAGCAGCTCTGTAGGATATCTGTGAAACCTGTATGCCATGGATTCACATTATCCATGCTACTATGACCATGGCAAGGCTGGTGTTTGCGTGTTCTGTCCTGTTCTCTTTTCCACCCTGATTACTGCTCATCAGGATCAGTAACAACCCCATGGAAGCAAAACCCTGACTAGTCTGGGTTGTTTCTGTGCCTCCAAATGTGGCACAGCAGAGGGCTGCGGGCAGGGTGGAGGAGGAGGAGTGTAGCTTTCCTCTTTTCTCCCTTATGCACACGGATGTGATGGCTCAACCCACTGCTGATCACAAAGCAGGCTGTCAGCTGATCGCACACTGGCCAAACCAATGTTCCTCACACCTCACAAAACAAAGGTATGGCCACGTTTGCTTTGAGACACAGGAAGTACCAAGTTCCATCCATACAGATCCCTTCACAGACCACTGTCATGCAGACCTCGAGCGTGAATTCATCTCACTCTGACAGGTACGTCGTTACGTATATATACAACTGGGTATCTTTCAGATATAAAAGTTCCTTCAGAGTCTGAAAACCTGGCTAAGGGTGTGAGTGTAGATCTATTAATCACAGGACAAATATTTGTGTAAACATGCAGAGGAAAAGAAGGCAAATCTTTAATTAGAACACACTCTGAAAAAGTGAGATTAAACAGTGAAAAACTTTCATATAGATATTCTGAATTCATTTCTTAGATAATATTTTCTAAAGCAGAGATCTAAAACAGTCTTTTAACAGTCTGTATACTTCCAAATTTTGCAAGTGCAGATTTTTGATTTTTTCCATTTCCCTGGTGACCCAGTCACACATATGCATTTTCTCAGGATTACCACACTGATTCCTTCACGATGATGGTTCTATTCTGCACTTTATACTAAGGCAAACACTAAGGCTCAGAATGTTAATCATACAAGAAGAATAACAGAATAATCAGTGGTTGCTTACAGAGCAGTGAAGTTGCAGATCAGCTGCTGTGGACAAATACCAGACATGAACCGCTTCAAAAGAACAGAGTCCTGAAATACTTAAACACAATATATTTCCCATAACATAGTCCTTTGAGGTCACAAACTTTTCTAAAACAAAACGTCTTCTATACAGAACACACTCAACATCTATGTCAGGCTTTTCCAGAGGAAAATGGGGACAGGGCACAGGTTCTCACTGTAACTAGCCAACTTCAGCGTGCAATTGAAAACTCAACTTCAGTGCAAATCATTCCAATAAGCAGCTGTGTGCATTTTCAGCTACATCATATTAGTAGATCAGGTTCAATCTATTAAACTAAACTCAAAAGGTAACAGTGGAATTTTATGTTCATGCAGACACTAAGAAGGAAAAAACAGGTTTTACTATTATTTCTATGCTACCAAACAAAAGACTGGGGACCATAAAATCACTTTTCATGCACACAGGTCATTCTAAAGAATCTCGGGTAGCTTTGCTTTAGGGTGTAAAAGGATTATGCCAGCAGAAAAGTAGAATAGATGAGGGATTATTATCCACAGATTACAGCTAAACGAGATGAAGCACAAACTGTTAATTATGTAGGAGCAGGACAGCCTATCTTTAAATGGCCTATAATTTTTTATTTGTGCTCAAAGTTATCTGGGTCTCAGAAGAACTTCTTACAGAGCAGAACTGGAGCATGGGTTTGTCGTGTCTTCTGATCATTTTTTTTGTATGGACAAGAAAGACACAGCATACTGAGTGGGTAACTCAGGAAGCCTGTGACCAGCATGTATTTCCATTTCTTCTGACATACGCAGGAGCATCTGAACCATCAGAGTATTTTCTTGTTGGGGTCCAGTCAGACATACCACCCTCTGTTACAGCTATGTGCCATGTAAGACTGGAAACAGAAATAATTCACATCCAATCTCTACTTCCTAAGCAAAGCTTCTCCTGCACACCAAAAATCTTTCATCTCACAGCCTTGGTGGAGTCACTTACAAGCTATATTGATGACAGGAGATTGGGGAGTTTGTAAACTGCCTCTTCCCATTGCTTTGCAAATCTGAGTCAGTCACACAAATAAGAGACAGGAAAAAATAGAAAGGGAGAAGTGGTTAAGGCATTCCTCTGTGACGCAAAAAGCAGTGATGTCAGAATTCGAGACCACAGACACCTCTGCCAAAATGAATGGGATTCCAGCAGGCTCCAGCTGGTCTCATGGTTTGTGCACTCTGCATTGTTTCCTGGATACCAGCAATTCCCAGCTGTAAACTGAACAACCATTAACCCCTTCCCTGTTGTAGGTTTCCAGGCAGTCACTCATGGGGGGAAGTTTTTCCCTTGCTGGTGAAAGATTCCAATATTTCATAACCAGGCATCTTGTATGAATCAAGCTAGTTTAAAAATAACCCTTTGACCCCAGCTGTCTGGGAGAGCCATTAGAACAATGAAAAAGAGAAGCCTTTATACAAAGCAACATTTCTTATCTGACCCCTCAACTGCTTCCCTTCACCCTTGAGTTTCATTCCCCATTTACCTGGGGGTAACTACCTTCTTCTCTTTTCTAGGATGTCATTTTTCCTTTTCTACTTTTTCTTTTTTTTTCCCCCTTCTTTCCCCCCCTCCTCCTTCAGGCTCTTTTTTTTTTTTTTTTTTTTTTTTCTTCCTATCTCTGGAATGAGAAGATGAGGCATGGCTTTAACTCTGAATTTACACTGGGAATAGATGTGAAATCCTGGACCTGACATACAACTCCCAGAAATTTTTGTGAGGCAAAGCATCCAAATTCTTAATCTAGTGACTGATTCCCCCCTGGCACAAAGTGAAAACCTAATTTTGGATCTCAAACCCCTGAACTTCCCGAAAGTAAAAAGCTAGGCATAGACTTTTTTGGCTGAACTAGCCCTCCCACCACTGGGAATGAACAAGAGTCTGAACTCAGGCCAGACCAAAATAATCAAATATCTGATTTATTAATCACTATTAATCAAATTGCATTAAAGTTGCACAGACAGGTCCCACCACTCATCTCTCTGGGTACTGATTGAAAGAATAGGCAACAATGAAAAACATATCACAGACTGAGACATCAGAACTAATCTCATCAACTGAGTACTAATCTTCAGAGCAGAAAGTATGAGCTACTTTAAAAATTGCTCTGCGTTCAAGTAAAGAAAAGATAAATACATAAATCATCAGAACAAGTTAAAATACAGTTATTGTATTTTTCAGCAGAGAAAGGGTATACTTGTCCAAAGCCTAAGAATGTAAAGTAACTCCATTAAGAGCCAAGTTCTCTTTCTAGCCGGATCAACACAAACTGCCATTGCTGTCACACCAAGCCTATATGCACTCTGATGATTTTATCTGACAAGAACTGTGGAGTCAGCGAGTCCCAATCAATAGGCACAACAGTCTTGCTTGAGACCAGCTCTTTTCATTACACCTCATGCTGATGCAATGAAGGACAGGCTCTCCTGTCACCACTTCATGGCATTATCAGGGTGGCCAACCTTACCCGCATGTTTCAAATTGTCTCAATAATCTGAAAGGCTGAACAGGACAAAAGTTGGGTTCCTTTCATTTCCCTATTGAGTTTCTATGGTTTAGGCATTCAAAATTTTCTCTATTAACATTAAAACTGATAATTTTCATATAGCTGGAAGAGTTAACTTTAAGAAAAACAATAAAATATGCAATATGGAAATGTTGATCCTGCAACCTCCTCTTCCATGGCATGTTGGTAGATCACAGTATTAGTGGTCAGATCCCCCTTCACAAAACAGACTTCAGCCCCCAGCAGCGTATCACAGAACAACTTCTGTGGAAGGTGAGCACAAAGACAACAATTCTGACAATGCTGGAGAGTGTGGTTCTGCCACCGCTCCCTATCTTTCATAAGCCTACTGCAGTCCAGCTCACAGTAAGGCTGCAATATAATTATACAGAGTCATGTTTTTCTGTTCCAATGAGTAAAACACTATGCACTAACCTATTTCATAAGACAAGAATCAGTAGGCTTTATTCTGTAGAACATTTTATTTCTTCCTGCCCTACTACATAGATGCATTATTTGTCACAAGCACTAACAGTGGTGAAAGTTTAATTCCAGTTCTTCAGGTCTTTTTTAGAAGTAATAAAGGTGAATTTTCCTTCAGCAAGAGAGGGATACAAGAAAGAAGGTCAGTGAACTTAGCAAAATAAAGAGTGAAAAGAATATGATTTCTGGCTGTAGGTACATCAATAGGAAAATAGGAAGGGAGGGAAAAGAACAGTTTAAGGTAAACATCACTGTTAGTGTAAGAGCAAATAGGCATGAACTGACTACTTATAAACTAGGGCTGAAAATTAGAAGGCTCTCAAGCAATGCAAGAATCTGATTCTAGGGCTGTCAAACATGGGAACAGAGACCAAAAGCCTAGCTTAAGGATAAAACTGTTACGGCAATGAAAACAATTGTATACCACGGTACTTCTGAGAAGGCACCTGAGTCGGCATCCTAAGCAGTCCTTTGCAGGACTACATTGCTGAAAGTTTCCCTTTTCTTTTTAGCTGCTTTAGCATAGCAGACAAGCATTTCACTTTTATTTCACTTGTGGTAATGTTTTCATTTTTGAGACCAAAGAGGAAGAGGAGAGGTTGTGCTGCAGTGCAGGGGATTTCATTACATGAAATGCTTGGTCAGTTTGGCTTCTGTTCCCACCTCCTCAGTTTCTCGGTCACTAACTTCTTGCATGATCCTTGATCATTCTGTTTTCACAAATTTTGACTCAGTTTACACCAGGTGAGAGCTAAAAATAGATACATATCCTTGTTATTTCTACTGTAGTAGTGAGGCAGAGCCAAACACTGCATTTCATATGGAATACAATGCTCATCCTCCAAAGCATTTATTACTAGATATATATAATAGGCAAATATTGGGAATAAGCATAAGTCAAAAGGAGTCGATCCTGATCAATATTATGAAGCTCCCTTATTAGCTTTGAAAATATCTTTGGGATTTTGAATCCCAGAAAAGTGACACTATTGTTATAGGTTAAATTATCTCTCCAGGGCCTAAAGATGCACACATATGACACTAACAGAAAAAAAACTAATATTAAATACAGAACTATGACAATGCAAGGGGTATAAAAATCTGACTTGTAGAATCATAGATCAATTTGGGTTAGAAGAGACCTCAGGAGGTCATCTAGTCCAATCCCCTCGCTTGCAGCAGGCTAGCTCAAATTAAACTGAATAGAAAAGATCTCCAACAAGGCAATCATGCCAGAATAGCCTTTTAAATTCTGTGATCACCAAAGAAAGTACAGTTCTGCCTGGCCTCAGTGACTCCCGAGCCAAATTTACTGTGATATGCACTGTGATGTTCATACAGACCTCTGAGATTCCCAGCTCAGTAGAAATTAATTTCATTTGAGTCTTGCTCTTAAAACCATTGCTTGTGCTATGATAAATATCAACATGGAACCACACAGGAAGATGCTGCAAAAGGCCAGCCAGATCAGTAGTATCAAGCTGCGTTAAAGAGCAGCCAGCCCAGCGCACCATTATTAGTCACAGCAGAGATTAAACAAACCTGCTTGGCCTCTTTCCCCTTTGCTTTGTACTGATGTTCACAGATAAACCTATACGGGGAGAAGCTGGAAAGAACTGAATGTCCTGTGGGAGCTCTTATCAAGACCAGGGAGTGAACAGCGAATAACCACTCAGCAAGTCACCTTCTAAGTGTAAAAAGCAGCTTGTTGTTTTAAAGTATGTTAGTCATCAACAAATTGGCTGGAATGTTCTTCATTCCCTTCGTTCCCCCTCTCTAGTCTCCCTCTGCTGGGATTACCTAGTTGATTCTCTTTATGCTTTTTTATAGACAAGAACAAAAATCTTTTGCCTTCTTTTCGACTTTAACTTGTGTCCTTTTGTTTGGAAGGTTAACGTATGTTTGTTCTAATATATCCTTGTTCTTCCTCCTTTGACCTGTAAACTCTTGGCACAGGGACTTTTTCTCATCCAGTATTTGTCTAGCATCTGCACAACCATCTTCATCAGAGCTTCCCTCCATTCCTGGCACTCCAACAGTAGTTCCAACAGTATTTGCTTCTGTGATTCTTCACCACTGGAAATAGACTCAGCTCCTGGGAGCTACAACCTGGTCAGAAAAGACCACTATCAAGATCAACCCAGGGTGTCTCAGGAGACGTTACACAGAGCTCTCCTGGCTGTGCTCTTCTCTCTGTCTTCTCACTTGTGCACAAAGATGCAAAGATATATTTCCTAATATAACACAGTCACTCCCCACCCCACCCTATTTCTGATATTTACAAACAATAGTGCAAACAATCTACACAGGATTGACTGATTGAGGCCTCCCTTAAAATGTGGATTCAAAAATATAAACATCAAACTCCGGTGTACAGCCAAGCTGACCACAGACAGCAAAATTGACCCTGCCCCATGGGATTGTAATTACTCTAGTAATAGTGATTCCAGTATCAGCTTTGCTATTCCCAATTCATTCTGGCTTCAACTCCACAGCAGCAACACTTTATACCCTTCCTTTTTCTTTACAATTCCCTTCCCTTCTGACCATCTTCCAGTTCAAGGAAGAAGAAACAAAAGATTCATTTTTTTCTGTATTCTATCAGGATGCCAGGATATCCTGTATTGTTAGCAATTACTATCATTAATCATGTGTAATTTTAGAAGTACAGATATTTGTTCAGCAAGTACAAAACAAGGACTTGGTTGGGACAGTAGAAGGTAGATACCTTGCAAACATCTCTACTCATAGTTCTTATCACAGTTAATTCTTCAGAATAGCTTCTTATCAACACTGCAATCACTGATTATTTTTTTTTTTTAGTTTGCCAACTTGGTTAGAGCATTTGACTCCCAACTTGATCTCAGGATTAACTCCTCTTAGGGAAAATGCCACCACTGCCCTCTCCTGTCCTTTCCTTGTCTTTGGTTTTCATTCCTTCTTTTCCCAATTTTTTATTAACTCTGGACTTCCAGTCTTCCTACAGCTGTGACACAGAAGAATGCCTAGGAAATATTTTAAATATTTTGTGCCTTCTTTGTCATATTTAAAAGCTTACAAGACACAAACAGTCTCTTTTCTGCATTTGTAGAGCACAGAGCACCAGAGGTCTGCCAAGGCCACTGGCTACCAGTGTAACACAACATCCACTGCTGTGGCTATAGCAGAGTGTGCATCGCGTCCCAGCTCTCACTTCTCACTATTGCATGATGCGAAATTGGCAGCACTAGGTTGTTCTTTCTCTGGCATTCCCTGCCAAAATCTACTTCTGAAAATCTCTTTACTAGTTCTCGGAAGAACTTTGGGCAAGCCTCTGTACTTTAGGGAGCAAGAAAAGCATTCTAAGAACAAAGACAAGTTTTGGGAGTACCCCTTCTCCCACTGATCCTTGAAGATCTGGGCCTGCGCTTAACACTGATTAGTTTTGCTGAGAAATGTAGCAAGTTATGAAATCTCCAATAGACTGCTAGTATGGAAATCTGAAAAAGCATAGGCTAAATAGGCTATGAAATACGAGGTCAGTGAGCATGCAATAATATAGGCAGCGATCATAACACAACTAAGCACACAAACAGCTCATTCTCATTTTTTGCGTGGACAAAGTGCCTCAGCTATACAAAATCTGGGAATCACATATAAAACTAGGCACAGGCTGTACACATGTACCAAAGAACATGTGCTGTGTCTGTCCAGGGACTGCTCTGCTGAAGGACAACCCTAAAAGTATAAAAGTCTCAGACTCAAAACTTTGTTGAAGAGGTAAGTTGTTACACAATTGCAGACTATTTGGAATAATTAGAAAAATATTAATCAGACATAATATGACCAGAATCTAATTTTCTCCTGCATAAAAAGGAAAGACTTTGCATTTTAGTCTAGCCTTCTCCAAAACAGTTGAGAAATAGCAGATTCCACATTCCACTACTGTGACATTGACTGATAAAACAGAAGATAGGGATGTGCAGAATGTATGCAAAGATATGTTCCTTCTGCTTCTGAAAAGCTGGACAAAATCATGTAAATGTTACTTCACGCTAGGTCCAACTGGAGGTCAAGACATACTCTAAGCATTACACACTTTAAGAAATCATTTCACCTGAAATGTACAAATGTAATTAAACAATAAGACATTTATGTTTCTTCCCAACTTCATAACAGGAGTTACTAAAGAGGAAAAATGTTGAGATTCCATTTCTGATCACATTAACACCAAAGCTCAATATGCAGGCAGACCGGAGAAGGTATCTAAATTCCTAACTATTTTTCTGGGAATGGCAAGTGTTCAGAGCATTGCAGACAACATCTAGACAGAAAATCAAAATATCTGGGCACAGCATTCACCACTACCATAATAGTTCTGTTTCCTATCAGTGTTACTTATTGTCTAGAAATACCTGGGAGTAGCAGTGGAAAGGTCAGTCCAGTGCATTCGAAGGACAGACACTACCTCTGCTTTGTCAGGTCACTGCATCCCAACTATTTCTTCATTTGGAGTAGCAGGCACTGGCAATATCATGTGTCCAATTCCAGGTACAACGGGGCAATACATCACTTAAACAATGACTCCAGGGTTAGCAGCATTGAGGACAAGCACAAAGACACAGGGATATTCGAGACACGTCCCTAAGGCTACAAAATATGTAAAAATACTTTCACATATAACAATAGTAAGATGATACCTGTGATGCATCTGGACACTACTTCTCTGATGTAGATTTATAAGTCCAAAGACTGAAAGAGCCAGAAATTAAGGTCCTCTAATATGACTTGAATACAGAGGCTGTAATTCTTCTTAAGCCTAAACTAACACGTGCACTCTTGAAAGATACCGAAATGTTCAAAACCTTGTGAAGCCACTGCTGTCCCTGACAAACAACTGCAATGTTTAATTACCTTCACTGCTAGCAAGTTGAGTATCATTTACTTCAAAGACACCTTTTTTTTTGTTTTGACTTTTGCCTCTGGCATGAAATCTTGTCATGTCTTTGTCTGCACAACTGAAATGCCCTAACTATTGCATGTCTTCCATTGTAAATACTGCAGGGTGGTCAAGTAATTTCTAAAATCCTTGCTTTGAAATGAATTTAGCTTCCAAAATGTGTTTACCAGCTACTGGATTGTTTTTGTCTTTTCAATGCCCCTTTGGGATTTTTGCATCCTGCTTTGAGTAAGTGGACATCAGAACAAGACATTGTATTTAAATAACAGCATTATTAACATGGAATCATTTTCATTTTTCTGGAGGTCTCATGGCTTTGTAAGCCATGAACAACTGTGTAACTTAAGGTGACAGCCTGGCTCTTCAGCGACTCCTGTTTCCTGATTCTGTGTGTTGAAATTATGTTGATTTAGGCAGTTTCTTTTTTTTTAATTTTTCTTTTTTTTTTTTTTTTTTTCTTCTCAGACATTTTTTTGTGCTATGAAAAGAAACTCTTTATGAAAAGTTAGAGAACAGTCTCCCTTGGCTCCTCTCCAGTTCCTGGAGGTAAAAGCATGACAAGCAGCGTTATAAGCAAGGGCAAATAAAACTGACAAATAATCTTTGCCAGATTTTTCCCAATTAGAGCCTATCAGTCTTTACAATGAAGCCCACTATTCATCCATAAACAAAGTCCAATTATATTTCACTAGGAAAAAGGAGGGGCAGGTGCTTTTACATTCATAATATAAGCACTAGGAAGATGGAAGGGCTTTGGTTTTAACTGTCTTAACTCTTTGTAAGCTGCAGCTGTGTTGCAATAGTGATAACCCTGGATAACTGACCAGAGAATCACTGATGAACTTGGATGATACCCATCACTCAGAAGCACAATGTACCAAATCATTTCTAATGCAGAGTTTCTGGCACCACATACAGTCAATATCTGTGCAAAGAACAACTGAAAATATAAACAGGGCAGTTAGAAAGTTTTGTTGCTACAGTCACTGTCAAGTTCTTCATCACATAGTGGACTCATCATTGCCTTCAGGGTAGATGCACCCTTAGAGTTGTACTCTCTGCTCTTCCTAATATAACAATTTTGGATGCCATTAGAAAATCAGGGAATGGACTTCAGAAAGTGGCCAAGCTCATGGCTTCCTATCAAATCATCTCCATTTTCTAATTTCAACGACAGACCATTAGACTGGCCCAGGAGGGTATTTATTTCCTGTCCTCAAACATTATTATTCTGGGGTTACTTATTAAACACAATGTATCCAGACAGCTTTGTATCATAGATGTCATATTTTACATTATATATATAATAAATATGTAATATTTATTTCAGTGAAGGTGGTTCCATTTTGAAATTATTTTTCAAAATAAACTCCAAAAGTACAAAATTTTTTGGTGACTATCTTCTTTTCTGCCATTGAACATGATTTACCACTCTACTAGTACAGGCCATGATTCAATTGGTCTATGTTTTTTTATTACAAGTCTTACTTTAGAAGCTTGGCAGTCCTTAATCCCTTGGGATTAGATTTGATTACAAAACTAATACACTGGATAACTATAACCTGTCACATAAAACAACCACTTGCCCTCATATGGTGGTGTTATATTTTATTTCAGCGTATTGAAAAATTGCAGTGCTTTTTTTTCTCACTTTGTGTTTTCTGTGTGTCACATTGTAAAAGGAAACATTACATTGCATGTGCTATTAAAATAAAATTCTTCTATTTCTTCTTTGTATTCAGAAAGAAAGTTACTTCACTGCAAGTGGAAATTGTTCGGTGTTTCTAAGGTGCAAGACCACAGGTTGATATTACAGACAACAGAATTTTCTGAGGTACTAAGGGACTAGAGCAGATTTGCGTGCTAGCCCTCCACATCAGGAACCACACATCTGGGAGACAAAATTAAAACCAGAAGTTAAGCAATTTGTAGCTTCCCAACTATGTAGCTAGAATTTCCAAAGTGACAGGATGTTGTGGTATCTCCGTGAAAGCTGTCCTCACCTTGTTGATGAATTACAGTTCCTGTAATTTTTGGCCACATGGCATCATGTGATCCCACTATATCCAATAGTTTCACCAAGAGAATCACAGTAGGATAACCCAACTTGGCTTCTGATGGCTGCAAAAAAGCTTGCTAATCACTGGTTTAGAATGTGCATGTCAAAACATCTACTACATATGGCATTTGGGTGGCTAGGTTTCTCCTTTTTAAGAAACTAAATATAGATTTAAATACACTGGGTACTTTACTGAGGCAAAACCAAAGTGTCCTGGATCAAAAATGGCAATGAAATTGCAAACGTATAGCTGTTCCCACCTATATGATTGGATTTCTCTTCCTCTGGGGCTACTAAAAGAAATAGTAAAAAGGAAGTGGTGAGATGCAGGCACCTAATATGTTGCTCATAGCCTCACGGCTAGAGTTTACACACATTATCAAAGACTACAGAACTCATCATTATTTTTCTTCTTTTTTTCTTTCTTTTTTTCCTAATGGTAAAGGGAAAATGATAAATAGCACATTTAATTATTTACTTACCTTAGCAAGGGTCTAATAGCCTTGTCTTACCTAGTACAGAATATGACTGCTCAAGAGAGTTTGTTATTAACCAATACATGGTGATAACCATCTAAGGTAGGTGTTATACTTGGTAAGACGTCACCGGGGCTCTGGGCTCTGGAAAAGAATTGGAGCAGCCTAGATTGCCTTTGTCCACAAAATCAGAGGGAGGGATGTCTGTTCTGAAAAAGGACTGGAACATCTCAATAGTTTCATAATTTTGACAGTCTGCTCAGGAACTTGAGCACTTTTACAACAGGACTTTGAAATTTGGGCCTCAGGGAGAGATACTGGGTCAGAGTTAACTACAGTATCCTAGCTCTTAAAATATTAAGCTTTTTAGATTTCATATTTTTTCCATTAAAAATACTGTATTAGGAAGAAGTGATGTCATCTAGCAGATTGCATACCAGTGTGGAAGTTGGGAGAGATGAAGGTTTATGCGTGCTTCTGCCATTGAACACAACTGAACAAGTCTCTAGCCTCTCTAGCCTTGCTTCCTATCCTAATATTTTTGTAATAAAGCAGATGATTGTCTCTTATTCAGTTTTGATCAATGAAGAACCTCCTGAAGACAAGTCCTGCCTGAATCAGCTGGGGACTCACTGGCATTAGAGGCCAAATTAGTACGTTCAATACTAAAGAGATTTTGTTTTTCTTTATTGCTGCAAAAGCAGCAGCCCTCCCCACAGCAACAGGCAGGCTACGAGTCAAGTTTCTCCAAAACAAACATTTTGTAATGCAGCATGCATAAGTTTCACTTTCTTTAGCCTAAGTAAGAGCTCACACTTCATGAGGTTTCCCACTCTCACCAAAACAAGGTGTTTATACTATGAATGTTTTTGTTTTTTAGAGAATAATGGCAAGGAAAGTATCAGTGAAGTGCTGTATTCCCCTTTGTGATGTGACGTGTACACTGTAGAGTACAAAGGAGCCTGTGAATAATTCCTAGAGACTTCCATATGAAAACAGAGTTTACAAAGAATTTTCTCATCCCGCCAGCACTCCAGGCAAGAGTAAGGCATTATTCAGAGAGGAAGAATTACCCATAAAGCAGTCAAAGGACATTTGGTTTAATCCTGCGTATGCCATAAACACTCAGTGTGACTTTGGAGAAATCATTTAAATCTAATTTTAATTCAGTTTGTTATGGACTTCTGTGACAGCCAGTATCTGTTTGATTTGCCTTAGTTTGCTTATTTTCCTTTAAAAAATAAGTGACTGGGTCTGAAGAAATCCCGTGGAAGGAATGAGAAATTGCTTCTTCCCTTGAAGAGCAATTGAGACCGGTCTGGGACAGAAGCTTTGAGACCAGAAGAAACAAGATGACAGACAAATAGGAGTGAGACAGTCACAGCAAGGAGCTCTGAGCCTGCGGCTCAATACTGAGACTACTGAGAGATGGTTGAGCAAGCACCCAGGGCTCAGAGGTGATGGGAAGGGACCAGAGGAGCCACTGCCCACGTAGCGGGCAGGGGAACTTGTTTATAAATTCTTTTTATTTCTATTCTGTCTTAGCTAATTATTTGAAGTTTTCTTCCTTTAAAAAGTTCAGTATTTTAATTTTTATTCTAACACATTTTGGCTTCTTTGGATTTCTTTTGTTCTAGCTAGTCTGGGTTCCTTGGTAACAAGTTCCAAAAAGTTGCCACAATTTACAGAGTTACTCTAAGGATTCATTAGCGTTTCAGTGATGTTTGAATTCTGCAAATAGAAGAGTCTGATTTCTTTGGCCTCTCCCTCTTTCAAGCAGGAGTACAAACTTTGGATACTGTTTCTTATAAGAAATACTAGTTTGTATCATGATCAGAGTCTTCAGTTTTGATTTCTTTCATCTGCAACTGTTGATTATTTGTGCTGGTTTCAGTTACTAAAATGACATTAAAAAGTTGCAACAAATTTCTGACAGAACTTAGTTGAAGCTAGTATGAGGTCTGTGCAGGCTATTTTTTTCTTGTTCTTGAAGCTCACCAATAGACTTTCAGTAAGCACTAAAATGGCTTGGAGCACCCAGCTAGGGCTTTTTTTCGTCAGAGATAGAAGGCACAATGTTGAAAGACTTACCATAATTTTATACTCCAGCCACACACACAAAAAAGCACTGGAAGACCAGTTCTCCAGAGCAAGTTAATAAGTATTTCTCCATTAATTTCAAGTAGATATACGTATTTAAGGTATCTTTGATTCTACAAGTGGAATTCCAACTTAAGTGCCCATAGCAAGGAAAATCTGAATTTAGACATTTTAGGTGAAAGAATATAGGCTAGAAGGAAAATTTTACCCAATGTATAAAATCAGACATGCTCACTAAAGTAATTTGCAGCATATAATAGTGAATCACAAAATGCTCACACCAGTTTACATATGAAGATGTAACCTGAAGTATAAGATAGTTTGCAATAATGAAGAGAGTTGATATCATGTCTATCTCAATATTCTTAGAGGTATTGGTCCAGCAAAGAAAAAGAGACGAAAGGAGATGGTGACAGCAGAAAGCATCAAAGTAGAGTTATTAAGATGTAAAAGACAATTTGACAGGTTTTAATCACTAATGCCAAAAGAGGCATCACAGATGAAATAATCAAAACAAAGAAAGGCCGTATCTTGATTATCTCAGAACAGTACATTACCTGGGAAGAGTTCTGTTAGGAATAATTGTCAACCTCTGTTATTAGATACATCATTTCACTGAATTGCATCTTTTTCTTTCCCCAGCTAAAATATCACTTTAGCTACCAAAAACGTTCTTATCCCAAAACTCAAACGTGAAACAAACATGATTTCACTACAAAAGAAAAATCCCACTGTGAGAAAAGAAATTTTTTACATTCACTTGTTTTAAATAGTCAAAGAAACATTTTGTTTTCCTAAGAGTTCATGAAAAGAAAATCCAAATGGATTTCAACATGGACAATTTCTAATTACAATTAACTCAGAGGGTTAGGATAGCATGCAAGTGTTTACCATGTGCTTAAATCTCACTGAAGTGAATTATATATAGCTGCATTCTTAAAATGAAGGAGATGATGTACAGCTGTCTTGAGCAGCTAAGTACACACTTCGATACTTTCCTGAATCAGGGACACAGTCTGTGGGATTTTCTTTCATTGACTGATTCACAAAATGGCATGTACACATAAATGAACCTTGCCCGTTGACATATCTGTCAGCAGTTATGAAAACCAGTGTCTAACACTTTAGAACACCTGGACAAATAATCTTTCATAGTAAAATCCTTCAACTGTTTTTGTTTTATACACAAAGTATGATTGTTTATTTTCTTTGGCAACTGCCTTGTTTATTCTCTTCGGCAACTGCCTTGATTAAAGTGGAACCCTGCTATAAACTGGCAGAATCACAATTTACTACATTAACTTTTTTACTGAGAACTTTGGTTGGTCCAGAACTGAACTAGCTTAATTGTTAAGTTCTTCTGGAACACAGACTGCTTTGGTTTGTGTCCTTCTAAATCACCATGGAAATCTACATGCCATGGGTACTATACAATGCAGGAATTAGCAAATCCTAAAGCTAAGGTACAAATCTGGACACACACAACGTTATTGTCACTATTAGTCACTGCAGCATTATCACTTTGTCAAGACGCCAGTACATATCAAGTGGCAGATACAGTTAAAGAACCATTTTGGCTTCCTAATATCACCTAATAAAAGCCAGAAGTAGGAGTGAATCTATAAGCACAATGTGTTAAGAAGTCTTATTCATTATGGAAGGATAGGAAAAAGGTGTGGGGAAGGTAAGCAGCCTGCAGACTTCCTGGGCTGCTTCCCTCACCACTTCTATAATACCTTAGCTCCAGTCATCTGGGAGTGTATGAGTGCTTGTGTGTTTTGGGCATACCCACAGGGCCAGTGCCAGAAGGGGACCTGAGCAGTAGAGGCAACGAGGTGAGATGGCAGCAGTGACCTAACACTGTCTGACTTGAAAATTATATAGAGTGAAGTGGGAAGAAGGAAAGAGGAGAGCCACAGCTTGCCCTCAACAGCACTGAAGGGGACAGGATGAACAAGTAATCGCTCTTACACAAAGAACTGTCCTATACAAAAGACACCTGGGGTCTTTGGAACTGGTAAAGAGAAAGACACTTTTCCTGTTGGGTAGGCAAGTGAGAAGTTGCACTGTGCTTCCATCATCTCTCTTTCCACTTTCTTTCCCACTTTCCCGACTGCAGCCCAAGCACAGCAGACACAAGCGGACACACACGGTGGGGCAGGCTGCAGGCAGCCTCCGGGCACTGAGGAGAAGCAGTGTCAGTGCAGGGGGACGGATCTAAATACTATGAGATAATTCAGCTCTCATTTGGCAACTGCTGTGTCCATGTTCCCTGATGTCTCTATGGGTTATTCCTTATATAATTTGTGGAACACTTTTTCTTAACTAGTTCTACATATTAGAAATTTATTGATCTACAACAACTTTCTTACAGTAGTTAATTCTTAGTTTCCAGAATATCCCTATTAAGATCTTTACCTTTGTTCATACTCATCTGATAGTAATTCCATGGTTAAGATACTTAACCTTATATTAAGTGTCACATAAAATTAAATTAGCGCTTTATCTCTACTCCTTTTACTGGTTTTGCTTTAATCCCATTTAATTCAATTTAAGAATTTACTCTTTCTTTACTTGGATTGTAACTACCTGAATAGTTTCCTTGCACATCCTTCATCTGGAACTATCTGACTCTTAACTGTCTCCACTTCCTCCATCATGTTTAATTTATTCCATGTGACTGCCTCCCACTTCTGAATTTACTAGCCCAATTTTAACAAGAATAGGATCTGCATTTAACTAACCACACAAGTCATCCTTTATGTATGCCAGAGACATCTTACAGATCACATCAGGACTGTAATTTTTACTGCCATATTTTCCTTTTATATAGAAGTATCTATATCTATTTCCTTTTCAATGTTAAATTCCACTGTACCTTGTTCTGTCTTCACTGACTGCAGCTAATCAAGCCTTGTATATCAAAAACATTCACTATCTTGAATCAGTCCCTGTTAAGTGCAGATACTAAAATTACCAATACCTACACACTTACAGTAAGACTGGGCCATGTTTGCTTTGATAACTGGTGTAGACTTTGTGCTTGTGTATATATTATACCTTTTTCCTGCTTATCTGAGCAAGTGCATGAGGGATCTAAAGAGCTGAATGGAAATAACTACTACACGAGCTGTTATGTATCTCTCAGAGAATGTTAGCCAAAAAGTTATGGTAGCTGAATAGACACTGGACATCTCCCAGTCTGGGCCATGTGCCATGTCAGTTATTAAATCACGTACGTTGTACCATCATTCACTTGTTTTCAGGAAAAATTATGTAAGGCACAAAAATGCCACATGGCAATAAAGATTACATTAATCCCTTAGTGTTTGGTGGGGGTGATAGCTGCAAGTCACATATTAATATACTATATTGGAAAATCCTGGGTTTCAGCAGAAAAAAAAGATTGCAAAATCCTAAATTTTGTACTGACTCACATTTTGAGCCGAGAGGAAGTCAGCATCCTTTAACAGATTAATGGATGCTGTGCTCTGTGGCAGATTGGATTGCTGTATTTTCTGTCGGTGCTCACACAGTAACTCAGGCTCTCTTCACACAGCTCTCAGTTGCACCCTGAGGATGAACTGTTTACTACTGTCAACCTGTGTGCACAAATATAAGCCCTAGACAATATAGTCAAAGCTAAAACCGAAATTTCTTCACTTTATAAAGGAATTTTCTCACAAAGAGCTTGAATGCATGGTTATCTGACTCTTTCTATGTGCGATAATGATACATCGAACTAACAGTGGAATAAATTTTCAACTGCAGCAGATGGACTCTTAAGTTACTTAATGTTTCTAAATAAATGAAACCATAGAAATTGGAAGGACCTCTGGAGGTTATGTCACCCAATCTCCTGCTCAAAGCAGAACTATCATCAGTGCTAGATCAGGTTGGCTATGGTTTTGTCTGAGTCACCTCCAAGGATGGAAATATCACAAGTAATCTGTTCCTGAGTACCCTCTTGATAAAGAACATTTTCCCCTGTCCCGTTTCAACTTCCCAACCTATGATTTGGGATTGCTTCCCATTTCTATATTGCCTACCACTACAGAAGAATTTGGCTCTGTCACCTTCACAATTCCCTTTCAAACAGTTTTAAGATGCTATGAGATCCCCCTCCTTACCCTCCTTTTAGACAGGTTTGGGCTTATAGACAGTGAACAGCTTTGCAGGCAAGCACAGGGATGCCATCTTAGTGTCTTTTTTTGTCCTTTGTAAAAAAAATAATTTAAAACCTGAACACAATGATGAAATAAAACATGTGTTTTGTGGGATTAACATGTGAGCAGCGTGACTTATTGCCCCTAGGTACACATGTGGTCTGCATTGTAAAGCACGATCAGCAGTTATAATCTAATCAGGCCTGATTTGGGCTCAGAGTAACAGAAGGACACTTCATTTGTTAAAATTATCCATGGGAAGTTTCAACTTTGAGAACATGGCATTTTCCAACCATATCTAGTCTCTGACCTAGGGAGGCAATGTACCCTTGTCACATTATACATTCAGCCCATAGCCTTGCAGTCAGACACAGCCAAAAAAGGTAGGTTGAGTCTGAGTTAGCTTGTGTGATAGAGGCATCTCAATGTCAACATGTTCTACCTCTAACACCTTGCAATACAACATATTGAGCAAGTTAGGAAACCTTGAGCAGAAGCTAGATCCAGATTTTTACACCACAAGTGACCTGAGCTGCTATTTAGAATATTTGAATCTTTATTCAGCTTCAGCACTATTAAATGTAGCAGCATCAAAGTATTATGCCAGTCTCTGCACAGAAATAAGAAGTCTGCTGTAATTTCAAATGTACAGACAAACTGGCTGTTACTGGCAGATATCAGTTTCTCTACAGAACTATACTTCATGGCTTGCTTTCTCGTTAGGGCCTTCTTGGCACCCTTATTCATTTATTCAAGATGGAAGCAAAAATCAAAACCTACTTGATTAACTGTAAAGTAAGCATTGGATGAAATTAAAACAAATACTGTTTATTCTTTCCTCTTTTCTCAAACACATTTAAAAGTGAGCTTGATCCCCTTTCACAAGAGGGTATGTTGAGACTGTCTGAAAGGTGCTTTAACCCGCCACTACTTATTGCTGTCTGCTTTGTCTGAGAGAGACACCTATGCACATCCTCTCTGCCAGCAGGTGCATTAAAAAGGTGTGTCTCCGAGTCCCAAACACTGCTGTAATTCAGTACGAGCTTCATAGATTGAAACACCATCAGAGCGATGAAACAGCTAGTGCTGTCAGCACACCAATTAAGCTGTCAATATTCTGATGCCTACCCCTTTCTACATAATCATTAACTCCTTGGTTTCTTCCTTGCATAAAATCCAGACTTTCCTATGAACAGCAAAAACACTATAGGAAACTTTACTAGCCCAGATGAAATCATTTTAATTCAAAGTGACATTGCTTTCCTCTGACTACAGTCTATTGTTACCTGGTTCACATTTCACTTCCAATATGGTATTCCATTACCCCTGCAGTTTAACAGACAAGGATTCTTTAGGCTCCCCCTTACCAACTGCTTTCTGGTTTAGATTAGGGGAATAACAAACCAGGAGAAAACAGAAAAACCTGGATAGGGGAGAGCATAAATTTAATATACATTTAACATGCTACCATCATAAATGAAGGTTACAGTCTTGGAGCGTGATCCATTTTACTAGGTGCTCTGCAAACAGAAAAAGGATTTCTGTCTCAAAAGAGTTTATGACATAAAACAGAGAGTCCAACATATGGTCTCTGTATGGCCCACATAGACAATTCATCTTTAGGAGAAGCTGTGGGTGGGAATTTCTCTGGCAGTGACAGCCTCTTCCTAGCCACATCACTTTCCAGGTGTTTTCAGTCCTCAGCTGGAGATCACTGCGCTCACTAAAAGCCCATGCGTAGTGCAGTTGCTCTGTAAACACACACACAGTAAATTTGGCACTTCAGACATACCACCTACTCAGTAAGTCTTCTGACCACAGGGAATGTCATATGATAGAAAAGCCATGGGACAGAGCCTGGCTCTGTCACCAGATTAAGATTCTTAACCAGAAATCCCTGAGCTTTACCTCCCCAATGAGCTAAAGTAAGAGCAATGGCAAGAAGTATAGTGGCATCTAAGGGAACACTGAACACGGGGAGGACAGTGAAAGCAAAGGTGCAACCATCTGTTCTACAGTTGCTAAGAAGGCTGAAAAAGAAACATTAATTTTTCTCTTACATAGGAAAACCCCTAAATCTCAGAGCTGGGTTGCGTTTTTTTACCCCTAAATATTTGGACAAAAATGTCCATTTAGAGATGAAATCTCTATTCTGCAATTTTAAGTAATGTATACACAGTCAAAACGTGGGAGAAGAAGGCTGTGTAAGGGGAATAAAATAACAGGAAGAGTGAACAAGAGCATCCTATGCAACTGCATAATTATGACATGAGGAAATGGAAAGGGCTAGCAGTTCAGCTTCCTGGAGAAGAGAAACAGTGCAAGTTCCATTCAAAGCAATGCTTGGTATCAAGTACTAGGTACTTGCACTTGTATTTTATACATCCCATCTGAGAACTGGAATGAACAGATTGTACAGTACAGGGGAAGATAAACACACAAAAGCAAACACTCCCTTCTACTCTCTCACTCTGTAAAATAAAAGGTTCCATGAAACGCTTCAGTCAGCATGTCTTAAAGGTAAATACACATTTTGAGCTATCCATCAAGATTTATACTAGTAAGTATTTGTTATTATGCTTCTGTAACAGACCAGGACCATGCCTTTCATTCTGGAAATATTTTACATCAAAAGGTGAAAGATCCTCAGCTAGAGTCAGAAAACATTGCTTCAGTAAAGTTACTAGAGCTCTACCACTTGACTGGTGGAAAGTCTACAGCAAAGCTACAACTGAATAATAAGATTGTTTTTGTATATGAGCTATGAGAAGACTGAGATCATTATCTTTTTGTAATAGACATAAACAATATTTCAAGATCTATTTGCAAAATGAAACACAAAGGGTGATGAGCTACTCTGTGGAGGTGGAAAAGACTTCATGTTCTCTGACCTTGACTTTCACTGCCTTCACTTCATGAAGTGCAGCTGCTACCTTTATACATATATATAACATTTTGTATGTGTAAGTCAGTCAAATGCTAAGAAAACTATACAGGCTTAGTTTCAGTGCATGAAAACAGATTATCATCAAAAGAACTAGATGAAAAACACAGGCTTCACTGTTACTGTAAGTCTACACTGTGAATTTTTGCTGAAATATTTCAAGACTATAACATATTTGCTTTTTATTGTTAGAAACAAAAGATGTGAAAGATAGTTGTGCATTTTGTGTACATTCATGTGAAGGGGGCTATGCAGAAAATGGAATGCTGATAACCTTGGGGTTCTACCCAGATTCATCAATCCTAGAAAGTGACCTTTGTCTAATTGTTTCACAGGAAAATTGCTGCAAAATATTTTCAAGAAAAAAGGTTCTATTTTTGTCTGTATCCAGGTCCAAATAGTATGCTACACCAGTGTAGACTCTTAGGCTTTAGTGAGAAATATTCCACATATTTCATAAATCTGAGTGACAGAGCACTGTACCTATTATGGCATCAAGCTCTAAGTGCTAGAGGAATTATGCTGCTACCACCCAGCCTTGCCCTTTGTGCAGTTCATTTAAAGATTATTTTCCAAATATTTTTGGCCATTACTAGGATGAGTGAGAAATTCATTAGGGATTAAATTCTTATCTGCAGTTGCTGAATTTGGGACCTAGCTCTACCTAATAGTAATCAGCTGATCAACACAAAACCAGTATATAATGCAAAACGGAGCCTGGCAATGAGGTCAAGCAAATATAAAAATAGTGTGAAAGTGAAAACCTCCTGCCAGACAAATGAGTTAGACAAGGGTTAAATGGCAAAGGAAATGTTGATAAGACTCACACCAAACCTGGGGTTGGGGAAAAACTGCTCAGATTTTTTTCTGCAGATTTTATATTGAAGTGTTACCTACAAATCTCCTGTCAAGGGCTGTTAAAAGCATTCTTAGAAAGCACCAAAGGCAGCAACTAAAAAGTAAAGGACTAACAATATAGCTGAGATCTAAGACTTGCTTTCACCTGAATTACTTGTCCTCCAGTGAAATTCTGAAGAAAGCCACTATTTTTTGTGCCGTATCCTATGTAACACATGATTCCCTGCTTGCAAACCTAACTGGTTCTTTACATGGAGAGAACTATGTCCAGAGGTTCTGCTACCATCCTGTGCCAGTTCTATCCATGTACCAACTGGCTGAGTTCCTCATGCCTCCTTCAAAGTCCTTCCTACAACACATGCTCTGCCCTCAAAGCTCATGTGAGTTCTCCATCTTTCCTTTTAGGAAATGTCATCATTCAGATTTTTAAGCACTGGTTTGTCAATAAAGCACACAATAGAAGTACTCAGTCTGTCATAAAATCATTCCCATGGTAACGTAGGGTTTCATCTTAGAACTATGATGCTCTGCAAACCAGCCTCTTCTTCCCTGTTTCTGTTACTGGCATTGATTCAAAATGTGTTTTTACTCTTACCACTTTCTCCATCCTGTTACATATGGTCTAACTGGTCCTCTTCTGCTGACTGTTCATACAATCTTTACAAAAAAGTTTGCTGACAGAAGAAGGCCTTTCAGCATTCTCTCTGGTCACACCTGTGTGGCCTTTTCATCTGCTACTATTTCGCAGAGCGCCCCACTTGAGAAATGTGGTTCTCCAACAATCAGCCTTTTTGTCCTAGTGCCTCCCGCCACTCCCAGTGCTCCTGTATTGTGGGAAAGGGATTCCTTCATGTCTGCTCTACTTTCATCATTAATCTCTTGGCTGTTGACTCAGCCTTATATTTATCTTATTGAACATGGAGATCTGTTTCTAAATCCAGACTTTCCCTCTAGCTGTTTTTCTCTCTTAAAAACTCCTTTCCTCTTCTCAAATACTGGCAAGAACTCCCAGTAACTATTCTCTCTGATTTTCTACAGAGAATTTTCTGATGTTGTATTGCAACCAGACTCATTGTTTGCACAGTCAAAGGCAATAGATGTGTATGTCAACAGTCATAAACTTCAGGTGATAACATCTTTTTATTTTCACAGGTTTCTTATCAACACAGGGTATTTATCTACTGACCTCAGAATTGCTTTATTGTAAAGCCCAGCAGTGAGTCCCAGTTCTTCAGTCTGGTCTCTGTTTACTGTGTTGCTGAGCTTGTATTGCAGCTGGCTCTACAATCTACCTAGAATTAAACTGGTCATTGATTAAAGAACATAGCTGCAAATGTAGGAGTCATTCCTCCTTCTTTTGTACTGTGTATTCACTGGCAAGACCTTGGATTTGGTAAAATTATTTTGCAGATAGTTGCTTCTTCATGGGAAATTCCTGGATCATTATGGTCATTATGCCTGCTGCTGCTTTATTTTAGGTGAGACTGTTGTGGCACTGGGACATAATATGATGATTTTCCACGTTTTCCATTGCTGCTGCTGAAACAGACAGCAATATTTCTACCTTCTAGGCTATTTTCTATGGCACACACACTAGATCAAAAAAGATACAAAATGACAAAACCTTCAAAAGGTTCTGTACTTCAGAAAGAGTAGAATGTACAGGACACCAAACTATGAGGAGGAGGACAAATCCCAATGGCAGTAAGATTCACTGAGACTAAATATTACACATAAAGTTGAAGTACCTGTACTTAATCGTCTAAGGATTTGGCTGTGATTATACACTAAAATAAACAACAGAATAGGAGCCTGAACATTTTGATCTCTGGGAAACAGTGAAGCTGAAACTTGGATATATAACTAAATGTAATGTCCCTAGAGGGGAACAGCTGCAGAAGGCTGGAAATTGGCATGTGGCTGAAAACTAAATTACAATGTAAGCTGCCTTTAATCAGCTGAATCACAGTAGCATAAGTGTGAACATTCTTACTGTGCCCAAAGTAAAACACATTTGTTGAAGTCATCATGAGATCAGTTGGGGAGCACAGGTGTCCTTCCCCTAGCTCAATTAAGCATGGTTTATTCTTTGCCTGAGTTTGAAGGTAAGATCTCCTATTTCCATACCACTGCATTGAACCAGTCCTTACTGGGTGCCACATCTTTCGCCCAGCATTACGGAAGCCTCCATTGTGGCTTTCTCCAATGAGAAAGGGAACAGCCCTAATCATTAAAATTAAACAAACTATGACCACAATTAAATTTCACTAAGATTTCTTGTAGCACTATCATAACCACCAATTTATCCTTGTTTGAACCAATACTTGGTAAGCAATTAGAGTATTGGGGGGGAATTACAAGGAAGAGTAAAAAAAAAAAAAGAAACAACAACAAAAAAACCCCAAAATTGAAACGCCAAAACTGAAGAGGCTTTTTGCAACAGTAATGTATAGGTGCAAATTCTAATTAATGAGAGCCATAGAAAGCCTCAAGGAAAGGCAAATCCAACAGGTCACAACAGAATGAGAAAAAAATTCATAGAATGCAGTGTGTCTGGTCTGTCTTTTGATTACATTTGCTGTTCTTGTTTGCATCAGCTTATTTTTAATTGCTGGTTTGTGTTACTGTGGCTTCAATGTGATTTCCCACAAATCAGGACTTCACCTAAAAGGCTTTTTAGCCAGGCAAAGCAAAACGTAATCTATTATAGAATACAGGAAAGGAAATATACAATTTCAAGGAAACGTTATTTCAGTAATTAAAGACAAATTAAGTATAATTTGGGTGTATGCAGATGACATGTTAAATTATATAAATTTAAACTGGATAAATCCACATGTATAATAAGAAAACCATAGCAGAGATCAGAGCTTTAGGGTGTTGGGAACTGTGTGTGTATAGGTATCTGTAGATACGCATATATACAGATATGCATATATATATATATATATATACACCGTGCATATTTAAGCACATATCTGATGACACTTCAGAAACCTGAGCTACTTTTTATCCTTCTATATTGTCTTAAATGCTGCATCAAGTTACAATAGTGCAGAGCAGATCATACTGAAATGTAAGTAAGAACAGAATATTGCTTTGAATCTCTGCTGCTTGTGATGGCTCTTAATAGAGACAGTAAAGTAAAAAATCACACATTGCATCAGTATGTCTACTTATATTATCTCCACTGTTACAGGTGAATTTTCAGGAGTATTGCAGCAATTGTCAAAAAAGGTAAAAAAAGATACTCAGATTACAGGCAATTGCAAGAATGTTACAAAAGTCAGGAAATCAGTTTTATTCAGTTTGTAGGTTTGATCTATCTACCTTTTGATTTCTAAAATCCACCCCCTCACTCTTCCAAGTTCTGCATCGCATTTTCTATTGTCAGCCCCCCAAGAAACACAGAGGAAGACAAAATTATTCCGCGGGTGCTTATTCACACTTCTGTCTACTTCTCAACCTACCAATCAATCCTATATTCACATTTTTCCAGCTTATCGGTTCTCCTGTATCCCATCATATGCTCCCCTTTGTCCTGCTGGGTTCTATTAGTCTCTCCACAGCAGGTGTTGCAATAAAGATGAACACAAAGAACGATCCCAGAAAATCTCAGATGTAGGGAAGGGGAGAAGTGGAATTGCCTTAAATTCTGTTTCCCCTTTCTCTTTCTGTAAGAAATTGCTCTAATGGATTGAGAAGATCACAGTCTGCGGGCCTTCCAAGTAAGGTGAGACTTTACCTCCAGGTATGTCTGCTATAATCCACAGGGCACAAGCTTCTAACATGACAAGTTCTGACTAGGTTCGGTCAAATCCTGCCACTCAGAAAACAAGAACATAAATCATGAATATTTATGGTAATGCTGTCATTCGCTGTACTACAACTCCGTGAATCATACATTGCATTGCTGGAATCTCAAACTACCATTTATATTCCATATACTGAACACACAGAGCAACTTCAGAAATGTCAATATCCCAGTTTCTATCAGTGTAAATAAATAATGCTGACAAGAGTAAAAATTAAATGAACAATGTTAAAAATAATTTGCAATGCATTCTGTGTTGACTGACAAAAACCAGAAAAAAATCACTAAGGAATGCAACCAGATGAAAAATAAAGACACAGCATACATACGACCAAGCTGATCAAAACAAATTAGCCAATTGCCAACAATTAGCCAATTGTGAATGGTATTCACCTAGCTCTTGGGAAGATAACTCATGATTTTGTCCTCAGTTTAGCAACATTTCAGTGTTTTTCTAAACACAATGCCCCAGAAATGTCCAGCCATTTCTTGGACATAAGCTACTTCTACAGTTCAGATTCAAACATGGAAACAATCCTGCACAAGATCTGTTCAATATGTGATATACACAGCAGGAGCACTTTGCTTCTGCCAAGATGATGCATATTTTGCCTATCTTCAGCCATTCTCACCAACCATATTCAACTCCTTTGTAAGCCATATGGCTAGTGAGCAGCAGATTGGCCTCTTCTGTTCTATAGCATCTAACAGAAACCCTCTTTTTCCCTTTAAAAAACGTAGCCCTCATGAACAAAGGGTAATACTTTAAGTCAATCTTAAGGCTCCAGTTATAGAAGGCAAAGAACAAAAAGCCATTATTGCTATCATTAAAATATTTTAAGGTTTTGGTTGCAACCAAAACATGATGAGCTGGGCCCCTCCAATTGGAGAAGGGGGTAGCTCACTGTATTTAATCCCTACACTTGGCTATACTGCTCGTGGTGCAAGAACAGGTCTTGACACATGTCTCTCAGCTCCCCTGGCTGTTGCTCTCCCTGCTCCCAGGCACGGGTTGTTTTTTTGTGTACCAAGGGTGGTATTGATAGAAACAAACAGTTGAGGCTTGTGGGACAAGTTCTTCAGGTGGCTTATGGGAAGGTGCTTGGGATTTTCCCTGTTCCTCTTCCTCCTCATCGTTACAGTTGACTCCCTCTATCCTCAGCAGAATTTACGTTAGATTCAGTCCACACCAAAATGCTAATACTATGCCTACAGAAATTTGGAGGTGGCTTGTAAGACTTACTATTTAGATCTTTATCAAAACATGGCTGATTTAGCAATTTAAAGTCAAATGCTTGCTAAATAGGGTTTTCTCTTTCACTTTGTTAGGATTTCTCTCATTGTATTTCTTTCAGCCATAATTTTCTCAGACACAATTAATCTTCTCCTTAACAATTTTTTATTTCATTATTTCATTTTTGCACCTTTTAATTGTTTGGCGATAAATTCCAACCTGAAGTTATATTAGTTTACATTCACATGGCTCAAAGACAGAAAGGGCTATCCCTATTCTAGTCTGATCCCTTATATATCTTGGGTCATTCGGTATTACCACAGTAACAATTTTAATGAGACCGGTAATGAGACACCAAGTCTTTCAGAAGGGTAGCAGGTATTCCTCAGACCACAAGTCATGGAGAATTTTCCTTTGTTTGACAGCTTGTTCCAATGGTTTCAATAGTAACTGCTAAAAATATATGTCTTTCTTTTACCTGGATGTCTGAATGTCTGTTTTCATCTTTTACTTGGTTCTTGTTAAGCTTTACTTCGCATCTTAATGTAATTATTCTACTACTTACTCCTTTTTCCTCGTAAATTATATATGGTAAACCATTCACACCTTGGTCTTTTATTGTTTCTTTTAATCCAAGAATAATTTCTGTAGCAGTTTTCTAAAACCTTCTTACACCACCACCAACTTTTGAAAGTGTTGATACCAGAACTAATGGTATATTCCATTCCCATAGATACTTCTTTTGTACCATGTTTGGAATCTAGGGGAATAATACACTACAAAGCAACAGAGTTAGGTGCATACCCACAAGCCAGCTTTTGAGTATCAGCCTTTGTGCTGAATATCACAAGCAGCATAGAACAGTAGGATAATCCACATGTCATCACATCTGTTCCACCTGATTACACACTGTATGCAGTTTGCCTGAACACCCACCACGGCTGTAGTTACAGCTCTTGTATAGAATGTTGCCCATACTTAAATACAGACAAGTTGAGAACGTGGTGGCAACAGAAATTTTACTGGTGTGGCCAAGGAAAAATCTGTAAACACTTAAGGTGTGTGGAGGAATATCTGAAGGACACTCAGAGATCAGCTATTTGACCCCATAAATTATATAAGATTTCATATGTCAGTAGAAGCATTTTTTAAAAATATAGCCCTTAGAGAATACATAGACTTAAACATGTCATGCTTACTTTGTGATTGGTACATAATCCTATAAGGTCATTCATATCACCTGAATCACACTAATTTGCAGTTATGAAATTATTCTTAATCATACAAATGCAGTTCTTTGGTGATAATGATTTTTCACTGTGAGTTACTTTGCAGTTCTAGTATGACATCATATATTTTCCAATCCTAAGAGACAACAGACCATGCCTTTTTACTTTTCTTTTTTTAATGTGGATATGAGATGTTTAAGGTCAGGTCCTCTAAGGAGAGTTTGGTCTTTAATGATTTTTGTTTCAGACTCTGATTTCAATTATAGTTGCAGTTCCACCCAACTTGAGTATTATTTTGTAAAATAAAGTTATGGGCTAAATTCTGGTTTGAATCAGTGGACATGTATCGGGATAAATTTGGCTCAGTGAAATAATGATGGCAAAGAAGCTGAGCTACATGACTTACCCTGCTAAATACAAAAGCTGGATCTAAATGTTTCTCTCAAGAGTTTGTCTAGAAATGTGAAACCAATCCTTTTTCTTTTAGAAATGTGAGAACAAGGAAACAAACAAGAGGACCTGTCTGGCAGACGAAATAACGCTCTATCAGAGATGTCACACGCTGAATGCTGGGTGATTTTCATAGTCTTCATATCTGTTTTTTTTCTTTTAAATACATGTACAATATTGCTGTCTCTACCTTGATGCACAACAGATTATGTTAAATTATCCATATTTGTAATTAGCAACATAAATAATTAAGCAACAGTAAATGACAAGAAAATTACATTTTGAGCTACTGATGACATGCCTTTGGTAGTGTTGGCAGAAGCATATTATTGTGAAATAGAATTTAAAGTCAAAAAAACCCAGTGAGAAGAACTGGAGAGAGTACAGTGTGTTCGATGCCAGGTAATGCAGCCGCAAGTGTGAATTTCCTGACAGCCAGCCACAAAGTCTCTCCTCCCATCAAGCAGGCGCTTGCTGCCGTCTAACAGTGTAGAACCTGCTGAGCCCACAGCGGCCCTGCAGGCAAACTGCATTCACACAACAGGAATGAGCAGTCAGGGACAAATCCTGTGTACATTCAGTCCCTTCTATAGGAAGAAAGACGTGATCATTTATGTGACTACCACACTTCTACTGGAAGCAAGGTGGGTATTAAAATCCCAAGGTGACAGAGAGCAATTAATGATGATATTGCAGAAGTAAAACTTCAGAGAAGGAAGGTGTTTGAAGAATTTAGGAATTATTCTAGCTTACTAGTAGTGAATACAGGCAGGTAAGAACCACAGAATGCCAATAAAGTCTTAAGAAGGAAGCGGTGCTTGCATGATGATCATTAGGATCAGAAAGGCTGTCCATGCCACTTAGTCCAATTCCTGGATGCTGGAGGCAACCATGCCATATAACCCTGTCCATATATTTACCAAACTCATCTTCAAATCAGTGAAACCCTCTGCTTTCCTCGGTTTTATATGGAGCAATTTCTATTTTCATTTTCAGCAAGGTGACACTGGAGAGGTTGTAAGTACATATACATAAATACACACGTATATATATTACTCCTTTTTTTCCTGCTCAGATCCATACAATTAATTCCTGTTTAGGGTGTGATTACAGACTAAGCTGATTGAAGACTGATGGATATAGGGAAGATGAGAGAGAGACATTTTACCTAAAATGCTGCATCAGTTTCTCATCACATTGTTACAGCTATACTATCCAGATATCCAGGGATAACTGGGTATACTGACTGCACTGCGGGTCACTGTGAAGCCTATTGTAGGGCATTACCACACAGATGTAGTGCTTGCCCCAGAGAGCTCAAAATCTAAAAGAGTGCATGAAATCTGAAAGACATGCAGAGCACATGTTTGTCTCAGAAAGTTCTGTTCTGTTCAAAGCCACAAGGTCATATTGTAAAAAAACAGTGAGGACCAGCCAAGGCCATCATTACACGAGTAAAAGGGTACAGAATTGGGTACTGCTACTCATGACCCTACCCAGGACCACTACACTCTTTCTGCCCCCTCCACCTCCCATCCCACCCCCTCCTAAAAAAGCATCTTTTAATAAACAAGAGAGCAAGCACTGCAGCTACTTGTCAGCAGAGAAGTGGACAATTAGCCACTGTGTGGTAATACTGCTTTTAATCAACAGAAGTTTTATGAATGCTGGCTATAATGTTACTCCATTCCCCAAACTGTCACATATGTTGATCCTCTAACTGTGGCCAGCAAACGGTACAATACTTTCCTTGGACTATGAGGGATGATTCAGGAACAGAGGGCGCCTGCAAGATGCTACATTGCATTTTGTGCTTTCCTCTGCTATGAAAATATTTCTCTGAGGCTTTCAAAAGAGCAGGAAAAGCTTAATTAATCTGTTCTCTGCACTGGTCCACAAAGCAGGCCAGAGAGGTCTAGTCAAGAGCCTGCTACAGGTCTGCAGAATGCTCTGTGTCAGGGTCCTACTGAGAAGCAGGCTCCTAGTGATCCATACACGAGCTGTGCCTCAAGCCCAGGGTAAAGAGCAGCAGCATGACTATTGAAAGACAGTGACATGATTTATGTCATGCAGTATTGTCATATGGTATATTTACGTGACAACATACAGTATCACATCATGCTACTGAACTGTTTCAGCTGGTTTTGGTGAAAAAGAAAATAATATTATTTCCTTGTGTTAAGTAAAAGCTGAGTATTTCATAAGCAAGTACCTCTGACACAAACACCTTCAGGCATCCCGTACTTTACAACTTCATACTTTTGTCTACTCCAAATCGTTGCTTCTACTACAATGCAAAAATGTCTTCATCCCACAGGGATACAGGTAAAGCAGCAAACACTTCAGGAGAATACATTTGTTCCTTAATTATCAGTTTCAAGGCAGAAAAAAATAGACTAGGAATGAGATTAGCACAGAGGAAATGAGTTCATAGAACCCATTGTAAAGTCCTGGTTGCACTGGAGAATTCTGGCTGCTCTTGGGTGAGGATGGACTCAGAAAACATAGTTTTTGTCATTTTGACAAAATGACAGAGCTACTCACTCTTGTTACACAGACTGCACAGATAACCTCAGCCAGTCACGGCGAGTTCTAGTTCCAGAATCACTGGAAGCTAGTCTTAGAAGAAACTTCAAAGAATCAAGGAAAGGGTTAAGATGGGACTGCTTTTCCATTTACTATCATATTGAGAGGCTGCAAAGAGACAAGCTCATTCCAGCTGCTTTGGTGCTTGACATTGAGCCTGATTATTTACCATTACTACACCACAGTATTCTCTGGCAGATGCTTCTCTTTGCTTTGCCTCCGCCCTTCCCATCCCCAACAAATTTCCTCTTCTTCACAGAGAACACAGTATCACAGGTTTCCAAGAGTTAATGATTTACATTAAATAAACAGGAGCATGTCACTGAAAATCTTATCAAAAGACCTAAAAAATGCACATGTCGGATTATGCATGATTTGGAGAATGAGAGATCACTTTGAATGTTTTGGGCTTTTGTGATCAACTGTGACCTTAGATAGATATCACACGTAGTTGTCAGATTACAGCCATTTTTCATGATAAACAGTCTTCTGGGACAAGCTACAATTCTTGGCATTTTCTGTGCCATACTGCTAACCTTAGTAGCCATTGCTGCATTTAAGGAGTGGCCTATGGAATGAATGCACTTCAACTATTATGGTCAACTGATTACTAAAGCTGATTTCCTGACCCAAATAAAAATGAATTTTCAAATAATTATCACAAGTGTCATGGTTTTTAAGCAAGTTTCACTTAACTTTTACTCTGATCATCTTGATTAAATGAATGTTAAGGAACTTTGCAATTGGCCTGAAGCTAAGTGTAAAGGGAATCTGAATCTAAGCCTCAGACCACAAGCTTCAGTGATGTTTCACTAGTGCTCACATATACATGAAGTTTAAATCTTCTTTCTTCATTAATGCTATCTACATGTAGCTTGAAACTAATACTCACAAAATTGATTCAGCTGTGATTCTACATGTGTACAATGACCAGAATTTTTTTTCTCCATTTAATTTGGAGTTTCCGTGACATAATGATAGAACAAATAGTACTGTATATATATATATACATACACATAAAGAAAACTATAAAGTTTCCATAGTTTCTACCTTTTTCTACCTTTATTCCACTCTTCAACACTAAGATGTTTGTCAAATAGCTTCATAAAAGTTATAGTCCATTGAAGTTGCTTTTTAATCTGAATCTGCTGCAAGGTTCAAGTAAAACAGGTATAATGAATCTTCCTTTGGTATGTCAACTACTTGTCAGCACACAAAACTCACAAGCCAACAAATGTAATTTATTTACCTACAAGGTGGCCTCCAGAGGGTGACATCAACACATTGTGCACACTCACACAGCTCGATTATGGTGAAACTGTCTTGTTATCTTTGGTAGAAGCTGATTCCTAGCATCACAATGCTACATTGCACCTCTCTAGTCCCAGGTTTCTGTGTTGATACTGATGGTTTATGATTTTATCCCATGGAAACATTTGGCTTCTGAACAGATGTAGCCATGTACAGATTGCTACAGATTTACAATTTTACATTAAAACAATGCAAATTTAAAGATTTCTC
The DNA here is from genome assembly GCA_013398155.1 of Pedionomus torquatus. Lineage (NCBI taxonomy): Eukaryota > Metazoa > Chordata > Aves > Charadriiformes > Pedionomidae > Pedionomus > Pedionomus torquatus. The sequence continues at coordinate 58,030 of VZRU01002399.1, forward strand.
TTTTATCACTTCGCCATTTTGTTTCATTCTCTTCAGGTTTTCATAATCAGTCCTTAACCCCAGTATATGAAAAAACAGCCAGATAAACAGCTGGAAGTCAGTATTAGCTGTCACAAATGAAGTAAACAGAAATATTTGTAAACGCATGTAAGCAGACTTGAAAAGTCAGCTCATATCGTCTGTGTATCTCATATATCAGCCCGTCTCAGATAAAGAAATAAACACAAAAAATCAGTTAGTCAATCTACCAACAATAACAAACCAGCCAAACAAAAACCCACACACAGAGGACAAAAGACAGCTAAAGGGCTTTCATTTGACAGGAATAGCAAATCCATTTAAGTTGCTTGCCTTCCCATGTGGAGTCAATTTACCTTGTTTCACCTTCCTTTGACATTTTTGATTCTATCCTTAAATTATTTCTAGACCATTTTCCTTGAAAACTTGTTTTATAAGTCAAGTATCTTAATGTTAAATGACACTATGAGCTTCTAGCTGTTTTTGAAGTACTTGCAAATAATCTTTTACTATTGCATCTCCAAAACCAAGTATACTGTTCCCTGAACCTTATTGAATTCATCTGTATCTTATTCATTTATAACATCTGAAGAATTTATTTTTTCCCAAATCAGTATTCCCTGTATCTGTTCAATTTCTAAAGAAGAGGAAGTCCACATTCACCCAGACATTTCTGGTGGCTATAATTTTTATCACTAAGAGAATGAAGAGTAACCATGAAAACAGACTAATTGTTGGGAAGACTAATTTCCTGCGATAACTCACAACAGAGCCTGAATGTGGTGTACACTGTAGATACTGTATTGATGTCCTCTAAGACTGGACAACTGCATATCACTCATATCTGAAAGGTCACACACATTGCAGGATGAAAGGTTCCTTCAGAATGTAGAAATGAACCATCAATTGAGTGTAGTTGCCAACTGAATCAGGTGACTGAAGTTTGATTCACTGGGCATTTGATATGGATTAATTAACACACACAAACAGAAAATGAGAGTTTGTCTTCCATGCCAGCTGTAACTGCACGTATTTTTCAATCTTGCGGTAGCACTTGAAAAAGGTGCTAGGCAGATCAGAGCCTTCTACTCATTCTTGGCACAGGACAAGATGTAATACATCACATCAATCTGCACAACTAGACTGCATTTAGAGGAACCTCTTCTAGATGTTTCTGGGCATATTAGCAGGTCAAAAGGGCACCCTGCAGTTACTTAACCTGATCTGCTGCATGAAAGAAGTTATTGGATTTCTTTGAGTTTATTCCTCCATCAGTAACTGCAATTGAGGTTGAATAACTATGGTTTAGAAAAGCTATTTCTGGCACTGTGTAAGTAAAAAAAAAATAATAAAATGGCTGTCAATTTTTTTTAACTGTGAAAAATGCTTCTTATTGCTCACTGGATATTTGATATCAGATCCCAACATTGAGTCATACTGTGTACCATATCTTACAGTGAGCAGCCCTAAATCAGAGCTGATCTGGTTTTGGATATGTAAAATAAATAAAGCTCTTTGAATTTTTCCTTTAGGACACTTCAGTCTCTCTCTTAGATCTTTCTGAATTGTCTGATTTTTTAAAATATAGAGCTAGAATAAGAATACCGATTTCATAATATGGATGCCTCTGTGAAGAGAAACGTGACCAATTGCCTCATTCCTGTAGGCTACAAAATAACTGTTCACTGAAGACTGCCACTTAGGTAATAACTGCCCGTTGGATTAAAACTGATAAACTACATACAAAAAAGTTGTCTAATCCATTATCAAGACTACTCAGCCAGTTTTTTTTCCAGCAGACATTTTACATTCAGTCTGTGAAAACCTTTTACTGCCTAAACCTCACTTTGGAATATTCTTATTTATGAACTGAACAACTGAAATTGGAGCAGACAAGTTTGCAAGCTGACCATAAAACTGTCTTTAATTAAGAAAATGGTTGAACTCCAAATCCAGGGCATACTCTTTGCATCTGAGACAGACAAGAGAAACAATTTTAAAGCCACATGTCTCTTATGACAGTTAAGCATTTCACTAGAAAGAGCAATCTAGTGTTTCCTTCCTCTGTTCTAATTTCAAGCCAGAGCAGCACTGAAAAACCCCACCTGATACATAGGTCATTATGAGAGCCTGTACCTAGTTTCTGACCTAAAAGGATGTCACACATGTACTAGTGAACAGGAAATTGCGTGAATGCTTCTTGTGGTCGGCAATATAGCAAAGACATGTTGCTGTTATATTATTTGTTGTTTTCCAGTCAATGTCCTATTTTCTGCACTGCAGTCAGAGACACAATTACAACATGAGTTAGCAATAGCAATGGGAAAATAGAGGCATGAAATTCAATACAACTTGTCATTTGCATACATCCACCAAGTTCCCTATGTGCTTAGACAATCTTTCATAAAGTTTATGCTGCCACCCATCATTGCTATTGTTTAAAAGTAGCTTAACCATGCCTGTACGTGTTGCATTCATGCCTCTGATTTAGTGTAGACATACCCTCAAGGCTTGTTTGAATTAGGATCTCAGTCATGATTATAGCTGAGTAAAGTCCAAGCACCTAGTGCAGACGTGACCTAAAATCGTGCTGCGCTGGCTTAAATTGCTGCAGTTACCCTGACACAAATCTACCTGCTTGTAAAATCTGCATCTAGTAACAGAGCATATTGGACTTAGTGACTGCTAAAGCCAACTGCAATGTGGCCTGACCAGAGACTAAGGTTAAGCCAGCTCAATAGGAGTGGTTACAGTGGGACTTCGCTTTCAATAAGAGCCACTGTCTCGATGCTGACAAACTGACTGCACGGATGTTTTTGCGAGAAATAACTACAGGCAATATATTTGGCACCAGATTGCTACTCTGCATTTTCTGATTTTCAGAAGTACATCACCATCACACCCTTCCCCCCTTTGCTCCTAATCCAGTGAAGGAACACTCACTAGTCCAGCCATGTACAGCTCATTAACTTTGTCATTGCCTTTGCGAGTCATGGCACATGTTCAGATTTCCTGCAACACGTAAAGCAATTCTCCCTCCAGAGTGGCAGCCTCCAATAGAGAAGAAAATGCAGAGCATGAGTGTTTGGCAATGCTCCACATTAAGATTGCACACAAATCAATGAAGAATGGACACTATTCAGAACTTGATCTGTAGACAGCAAACTTAGAGCACATACCCAGCTTGAATAGGGGTGGGAATTTTGGCAAATAAATAAGAATAATCTTTTATTGCTACCTCCCTAAATTCCTACCTCTCTAATTCCATACTTCTTACGTCTGAAGACAATTCCCTTCCCACAAAGCAAGCAGGAATTCCCAGGCTGTGAATCACAGTGTATCTGAGGGCCACCACTTTCTTTAGAAGCCAGTTAATGCCCTTCAGCTAACATGCAGTTAAGCTTTTTGCTGTGTGAATAAATTTCATTTCCCTACATATTGCTGTAGTTAGCTTTGAATTCCAGACAGGGCCTTTACATAGGATGAGCATGCACACTGAACCCACCTATATATTCAAGTCCTCATAGTTTGGTCACAGAATTATCTGTGCATTTATGGCAGTAAGCCTTTATCTACTCAGTGGGACATCCTGAATATCCCTTCACAGTTATATTACCAAACAAAGCTCCCTTAATTTGGTGAGTTTGTGTGAGTTTGGTGAATTTGCTGTCTGCCCTCCTTGCTGCCCTAACAATCTTGAACTTGACCATTTTATGGTCACTGCAGTCAAGGCTGCCCTTGAGCTCCACATTCCCCATCAGCCCACAGTTCAGCATAGCACCTCTCCTTGTTGGCTCTGCTATCTGTTGGAGAAGAAAGTTATCAACAATGCATTCCAGGAACCTCCTGGACTGCTTATGGCATGCTGTGTTGCCCCTCAACACTTGTGAATGTGAGGTCTTTCCTATCTGTCTACAGGTGGCCTCATCCGCGTAGTCTTCCTGTTTGGGTGGCCTGTAGCAGATCCTCACTAGAATGTCACCTGTCCCTACACTCCCTTTAATCCTGATCCATAAGCTCCCACCTGGCTCCTCATCTTTCTCCAGGCAGAGCTCCATGCACTCCAGTTCATGGTTGACATAGAGGCCAACACCCTTCCTTCATCTCCCGTACCTGTCCTTCCTAATGAGCCTTTATCCTTCCATTCTAACACTTCAGTCAAAAGAGCCATCCCATCATGTCTGTGATGCCAATAAGGTCATACCCCTGCAAGCAGGCACACATCTCTTAACTCCTCTCATTCATTCCCCATGCCACGCATGTTCATGTAGAGGCATTTAAGGTGGGCCCCCAAGGAAGCTGACTTAGTGACTGGAGTGGCTGGAATTGCTTTTTACTGCACTCCAGGTGCTCTCCTGCTGACCTGTGGTCCTCCTTCAGGCTCTGGGCATCTCTGGCATCAAAATGGTAGGAGTGGGATGGACTGAGGTTCCCCTCTGCTGGCAACTTTAGTTTAAATCCCTCTTCACCAGCATGGCAAGCCTCTGACTGAAGATGCTCTTCCTCTTCTTTGACAGGTGAACCCCATTAGCCCCCAGTAGACCTGGTTTCTCAAAGCAAGTCCCACGGTCTAAGTAGCCAAACCCCTGGCTGCGGCACCAGCTCTGTAACTACTTGTTGATTCACCAGATTTGACTGGCCCATTCAAATCCCTTCCCTTTGATCAGGAGGGCTGATGAAAAATCTGCCTGGCTTTGTGTACCTGCACTGTGTAAGCATCTTTTTAACTCTGCAGTAACAGCAGTGATAAACTGATCTAATTTTAAAAAGCCAGATCACTTCCATCTGATTCAGCACTGTGTGCATCTGTGATTGCACAAGTAATAAAATGATCTACGTTGTACAGGGACAAGAGGAAAACTGGGGTTGAACACTAATATACAAGACTGCTAGCAAGACTCATGACAAAGATCTCATGAAACCACATCTTTACTATATTCATGGTCAGCAAATGCAGAATAAGTCCATGGTTTGTGCAAGTTCCCTAGCTCAGACCATGGGTAGAACCTGGACCGTAATACTCCTTAAGAATTCACCATCTCTTCCTGTCTTGCTCTCAGCTGCTTATTTCTATCTTTGTGCTGCCCCCTGTCCCACGCTGGCACAGCTGCTTCTGCTCTGGATGGACCAGATTAAAAACAGGCAATGAAGCAGTTACTGATCAGGGGCACCATTCCCTGAAGTGATTCTTGAGGCAGCTGGGGACATCAGAAGGGTGGGAACAATTGACCAGGGCAGGGAAAAGAAAAAGAAGACTTTACTTTCTGAAGCCAACAGTGCTGCCAAAATGCTGTTCACGATCACTGTATCTCAAGAGTAACAAGAGCAAAAAGCAACTGAGGACAAGATTTCAGTTTTGAGGATCATCATCACTACAGAAAGAGCTCTGTACAACAGACAGTGTAGCTGATTTTTCATCACAGACTTCATGATCCTTCTTACAGGTGGCAGAGCAATAAAAGTACCACCAAAGGTAAAATGAAGCATAAACCAGCTTCCTGGAACAAAGTACTGATTAATGTACAATCCCTATGCAAAGGTCTCCAGCTAACTACTTCGAGTTACATCCAGGACTGTGCTGGATTCTGAGTTTCAGGGAATTGAAATGGAGGTTAATTCTGCCCCACCTGCCAGATGCAAACTCAGCATAACTGAGGATATAGCCCCTTGACCTCTCTCTGATTTAGTCCCAGAACACTGCCGTTGCCAGCCAATGACCCTGAGCTACGTATTTAGAAGAAGAGCTGGAGCACTCTGTAGAACATTCCTATGAATCACATAACCCAAAAAGAATGTGGTTTTACAATCTTTTTTACCAGTGGGGGAAGAGTTTACTGGCACCAAAACTTGAATCCAGATGTTTTCATCAGGCACGATTTTATTTTTCTTTGCATTCAGTCATGACATTGAATACTGCCTACAGTTGCATTAGATTAATAAAGTTACAAACAGGCAACATTCCTTACACATTTACTTTGCAATATGCATTTACTTTGTTCCAGCAACACAACAATTCACTCTGGCACCATTTCAGCTCAACAGTTTAAAAAGACTGAAATGTAGCTAATAGTATATTTACAGCAAAGTATTTTTTCCTGCATTTTCCCTTTATGTAAGCTCTGCTGGTGACCACATACAGAGGCACATAGATGTGCCTACGCATACAAAGATTTATAAACTGAATAGCCATTTAAAACTCAATAAAAAAAATTAATGCTTGGTCCAAAACCCAGCAGCTGGCCAGACTTAAGCAGATCTGACATACCATAAAAACTGACAGACAGTGGGATTGCCCCTACAAAGTTAAACACATACGCTGTGGCCTGCAAGTTCAGTCCTGAGAGAATAAACTTCAAATTCAATTTCCAAATGGATCTGGACTAGTAGCTTTCTGTAGAAAATTTTCACAGGAACCCTACTGAATAGGCATAAAATGATCAACTGAAAGGACATCTAATAACCAAAACACATTAATTCACAAGCACTGGTGAAAATATATGGAAGTATTTAATTGTTTAGTACAGCTAATAAAAGTCAGGGAAAAATAGCTGTGATGCAAATATTTTTCATTTGTTTTTCTCATAAAACAGCAAAAAATTGTGTTTCATTTCAAGTGCTTTTGCAAAAAGTAAACACAATGAAGACAGCCAACCGCACAACACTGCCTAACCTCCTGGAGAAAGCAGAGTTTACCTTCTCAAAACTGTATCTTAACCATAAGGTCATATCATATGTTGGAGCATGAAGATTAATGGGAGTTGGACACATCATACATTTATCCATCTCTTGCTATGTCTATATTGACAAGTCAATATATAGTGGAGCAGAAGAGAGTCAGTTGAGAAAGACCATTTAACAAAAACAACTGGTATGGAGGACCCAGCAGCCACACTGTGTGTGGGACTAACTCCAGTGTCTTCTCATGAACAGAATTTCCATTTACAGTTGGAGTTACCCACCCTGCTCCTGAAGTACATTTTCAGTTCCATTTCATCTGAAAGAAACACAGCATACGCACTGTAAAACCACGCCGTAACACTATCCAGACTGCAAGGGGCAACAGTTGGGAGCTTCACTTCAGAGACAGACTCCTCACCTTGTCCACAAAATCAATGTATATGCATACCTTCAATTTTCCAGCACAGAGAATAATTATACAACACGAAGAATATAAGTTACCCAAGATCTGGAAGTAAAGCAACTGACCACATATTACATATAGGGAGACAAAAAAACTTCAGAAGAAAGTCACATGCATCTGCACAACAGAATTAATTCAAATAAAACCAGAATTAATTGAAATAAAATTTGATAGGAATTGCGGCTATTTTTCAATGTATTTCTTTCAATGCCAATATTTGTTTTATATGAAAAGGTGCGGTGCCTTTTTATCAGTGGGTACTTATACATAGATTAACTGTACCTCCATGGACATTTTACATTAATTGACAGGCAGATAAGCAGCATAACTGGAACAGATAGTAATGTGAGCCAATACAGTGATAAGAGAATAAATTAAAAACATTCTTAATTTTAGAAGGCCGATAACTTGTCCATCTTTTATTTGAATTATTCAGCTGGCACGATTCCAATTTTATGTAAATGCTGATGAAGGAAGTTATGGAGCAGGTAACTGCTGTACGAATATTTTGGGGCATTCTGTAGAAGATGTAACAGGTATAAATGCAGTATTGCTTGTACAGTGATGTAAATCTACCTTCTTTTCTCAAAGATCCTGAGAATGTATACATCTGATAACTTCCTCAAGCAAGTTGCAACTAGTCTTTCATGAGACAGAAAAAATAGGCCTTAATAAATCTAGTGTTTATGAACAAAATAACTTCCCTATTATTCAAGCTGTACCCTAGCTGATTTCAGAACTGGTCTGTGCTTGTGCTAAATGCACTGAGTGCTAATAAAAACTGTCTTGGATTAGAAATGGGACTCTTTATTCAGCATTCCAAATGGAAACATTCAGATGACTGAACAGTTCATTTAGCCATTTGATTTTATTCAGAAACATTGTTTCTGTTGCATGCATTTCTGAACTTGCAAAAAACTCCATCCCAGGATTGTACAATGTTTTCATTGCTGTTTCATCCATGCCAGCAAAAATTGTCTTGTAAACGCAAGTATCTGTAATATATGATACAAATGGAAGCTTTGTCATTTGGTATGTGCTTAGTTGCATCACGGCCTACTTTCCATCACATTAGGATGCCTGATGTATTTGTTGTATTGGGCAGGGAGAGCTATGACAATTTTCTTGAATTTAGTGTAAAACTAAATTTGAATTTTGCATAAATGCAGCTTTTCAGCACTATTTTTTATTCTTTTTTGACATTGATTCTCAAATCACTTCTGCTTGCATATGTTGAACACCTCTGTAGACAATCTTAACATTTCATGGTAATTTTCCAAGGAATTATTAAAGTGCATTTCTCCTCTTATATTGGTGTAAATTAGGGTGGCTTCAAAGTAGCAATTGAAGCTATACATGTAGAAGTCCAGTATAAGTGAATGGAAAGTAAGTCCTCAAATTTTTAGCTGCATGTAAAGTAAGGAATTTTTAATATATATAGTTTAGAGTGGAAATTTTGGTCTCAAGTGACAGAAGCACTGACATATTTCCAACATGACAGAAAGCTGGACAGATATGGTGCTTTTTCCTCATGGAATTTTATCAGTCAAGTGATTTCACTATTCATGCAAATTAAAACTGTACTCTGATGGGTTTGGAATCTGGAGTCATCCCAGTTCATGCTTGATGGCACAGGGAAAGACAACAAAGTGTACACCAAAAGAGATACTGCTGTATACTCCAGGCATCCATCCAATAGTGAGAAGTCGGTCTGCTTATACAGTAAAGTATAAGAGGTTTTGCAGAGGATAGTACAGGCCATCTTCTTTTTCAAATGACTAGGCTTCTGATTCTGCGTGCCCAAGATAGATGCCCTCTCCAGTACAGTTTACACATCCAGCAAGGATTTCAAATATGAAGCAATGTATGACTGAAGAAAATGGCAAAATCAGTTGCTTAAAGATTAGGTTTTGCTTCGTCTTGAATTTAGACAAATGCAGACAGGGCACAAATAGCCTGGGGTAAAACAGACCTAGTTGAGTCCATGCACCTAAGGTAGTAGAGGTGCAGTATTCCTGAAATGATATTGTGGCTTTGCAACCATCCATTCATACAAGATCAAGTACACAGCCAGAGTACTCTGATATATTCTAAGTAAAGCAGGTTTAGCAAAATGCCTTAGGAAATGAGCTACATGCTGCTCCTTCTACAGGCTGTTGAAAGAAGCAAACTACATTCCCCATAATCTCAGCAGTTTGACTTCCTAAAGGTCTGAGTTATACAAAGCAGTGAACCAACTTGCCCTGTTTCAACCAAGAGTTTGAACAAGTTTATCAATAAAGATTCTTTCCAACCAGTATCTCTATTAGTGTCTTACAATAAACACAAGACTGACATCTTGAAGTCAAGACAAAACCAAATGTTCCTGTGTCAATAAAAACAAATATTCATGTGTCAATATATCAAAAGAGAATTGAGTGCAAATAGGCATGTAGCCTTATTTCAGTAAAACCTGAACACAGTCTAAAATCACGTGGTCTAAAATAGTGCCAGCTCCCATCTGTTCTGAGATGGAGCTGTACTTTTAACTACTTCAAGGCTAGCTAGATTTCAAGTCCTGTAAATATTACATGAACTACCATAATTATACATGTTGGTATTTGAACAGTGTCAGTGGATAAGCTCGCACTTTGCACCAAACCTTAAAGTACCCAGCTGTTCTCCACTGCACTGAAAACCTTTACTGTGCTTTTTAAATCACCCTGTACTTGGGGCTCAATCAAATCTTCCCAACAAAGCACTAAGCTCACTATCACCCTACTTCTTAAGCATTCCTTCCCTCTCAACCCCCACCCTTCTTTTATCTTCCCACAAGGTACACACCTGTATAACTCTTAAGATAGAAAAGCAAAGTAAACAACCTCATAGCATCGTGACTGAAGTCTCAGGGTACAGTATGTACAGCACTTGCCAGATCTGACAGTTGACAGTACTTATTTTGGACACATTTGCAGATAAGGATGAATGAGTTTGTACATTTCCTCAAATACTCCATGTTCCATTAATAAGCACCTGAGAGGAATGACTGGTCTAGCAATAATCCTGACACCCTATTGCACTCCTCAACTTCTCAAAGTACATATTCTAGAGAACCATCTAGTTATCCTGTCAAGATCACATGAAAGCTTTGCTTGGATATCTTTGGCACATTTTCTGCCTTAACACAGAGTAAAGTTTATCATATTACAGCAGCATCTGTCATCAGAAGGGGTTGTGAGGTTGTAACATAGTTCAGGCATATGTTTTAAGTCTACAAAGGTCTCACATATATATAAAATTATTTCACATTTTTAACCACTTCAGGGACAGATCTTTTGTTTATGTGACCTAATTGATATTAAAAGATAGTAGTTTGAATTTCAATCCCTTCTTTTGCATCCTCTATTTCTTCTTGGGTCTTCACAGTGCTACATCAAAGGAACTTTGATCTCAGAGAAATCAGAAACTCCCAAAAGTGAGATGTAAGCAGAGTTTGAAAACGGTATTCAACAATCCCAGTATCAAAAATTTCTATGGAAACACCCCCTTTTTTCCATGTGACAGTTTGCCATTACAATTCCTATGTGTAGTCAATGTTACTACATTGATGTGAAATTTGTATTACTGGAGATAAAGTTGTATTAAAAACAAAATAATAATGGAACAACTAAGAAATTGAAAGAAGGCAGTGGGTAATAATAAAATACATCAATGGATGGTGGAGTCAAACAAACATGAGGTCTAGAAAATGTCATTTTTCTTTTGATCTTCCTGCGTATCCAATACAGACTGAGAAAATTAACATAAATGGTGAAAAGGTGTGCCAAAGACACTTAAGAGAAACATAAGGCAGAAATATTTTATCCAAAATCACTCATTAATTCAGGAATTCAGGCAGTCAGGAATAATCTTGAAATTTTTCACATCAAAAGTTGGTGACACAAATACAACATCCACTCAAATTAAAAATCTAAATATTAATCTGAATTCTGAAATTCCTGGCTTTGGAGGTTTTCAAATTCATGATGATATTGTTATTATTTGAATCCTGTGTGTAATAACTAAGGAATGAATAGCATACAGTAATATAAACTTAAGCTGTCATCAAAGAGCCAGCTTACATATAAATTTGTGTCTTCCATTAACATCCTCTGCTATTCAAAGCATGATACTAAGATGGGAGGAATTTACTGTACTAAGATAAGGATTCAAATGACACTTCTGCATCTGGTAGTTGGCAAGTTTCTACCATCTTTTCTCTTAAATGTAACGGATCAGATTCTGTTCCATTTTGACAAGAGGATTTTCATGAGAATAAGGACTCTATAATGACTGAACAAGAAAGCTACATTGTGATCCATTAATGGTACACTGTTAATCAAATAACATCCTGCTTGTAGGTACAATTCTACATGAGAACTGTGCAGAGTCCTCCAAATGTTGAGAAAATCTGTCACTAGAAAACATTACTTCTTGTACAAATGTATTGGGTAAGACTTGGGCTTTCTCACACTCTGGCAACCAACTGAGCTCTTCAGAATGTGCTTGGCCTATCCTACTGCTGTCCTCAAAACAACACCCGACATGCCATGTACCAGGCCCAGTTACTGAAGATAGCAGAGCTGCATAATACAGCTGCCATCGAACTGAATGGGCAGAAATATATTCAAGGGGAAATGGTCTGCCTGAGCTTCCAAGTCTGGTTTGTTTCCAGGAAATACCTATGCAAAACTTATTCAGCAAGGGAAGCAAATCATTAAGACCCCCTTTTGATGCTTTATTAATACACAGAAATATATCACCCCTGCCAATATCTCTGCTTCCCAGAACGGGGTAGCAAAAAACACTTTGGAATATATTATTACACAGCTTTTTGTGGGATCATTGGTCAGATATTACACATACAGAGAGAAGTGGTAAAGCAAGTAGAAAAGGACTGGAAAGAAGTCAAGCAAAACACTATCATCCCAACATTATTTTATACTACATGGACAAGGGTAAACCCAAAAGATGCCAGTGCCACAGTGCTTTCAAAAAAACCCATAATATACAGCACCTTTTGCTCTGCTTATAAAAAAGTCAGTTCCACACTTAAAGTACTAAGGGATGAGATAAAATAATACACTGTCAGAGACAGCAAGGCAAGGAGAGAAGAGAAAAAAATAATTATCTCTGGGTCTACAGTACACTCTTTTCCTTAGGGCCATGTGTGAGTTCCCTTCTTAGCTGAAGTTCAGGGCTTCCTCTACTGAAAACACAAAACTGAAATGTCAGAAGACTGTTTTTTCCATCCTTATTTAAAAGAATCAGGGCAGTCCTTGATGAAGCCAATTCATCTAACAAGAATTTCTTTTTCAGAGTTCAGTTTTCTCAGGACAAATATCAATATGCAGTGTTTACCTTTGACTTCTGCAGCAGCAGAAGGAGGTATAAGACATACAGGCCTCAAAGATAGGAATTGTTCCTTATGTTATTTATCATCTCATTATCCATGAAATTTATATTTTTTGGTAGAGCTTGTTAACGTAGGACAGATAATTAAATGTTTTGGCTTTCCATAGGCCCTGCCCAGTTAATTTTTGTACAGTTTGTCTGAGCACATAAGTATGTGAGGTTCATCTGCTGATAAGAAACGAATGTTACGCTGAATGATCAAGGAAGGAAAGAATTCTAGTTTGGGTGAGAGAAGGTGAAACAAGGACACAGGGACAGAATCCAGGGCGGAGAAACTAAATTGCTTCTGATGTTGTGCTTCTTGGACTCTAACTGAGTCCTTGCAGAACATGGAGTCACTGGGATCTAGCTCAGTTGTAGAATTCCAGTGTCCCAGAGACACTCTATGAAATAATACCTAATCCTGATGTGAAGGTGCCTAAAGATTCTGACAAAAGGCATGTAAAGAATATCAAGAGGATAGGCACATATCAAACAGAACAAAACAAGGCTTCAGTCTCCTTTATATTAAGGCCCCCTTACATAATTTAATTTCTGTACAACCCTGCCTTGTAATAATAGAAATGAATTGCTTCTCTTTATGCTGTGTTGACACAGGAAAGAAAATCTTCCTGGACAATGTTGTTGTAGGTAATTCAGCCCTCTTTGAAATTAGTGGTAAGTGAAGTTTGATCTTTCCCACCAGGAGTTTTCTCTAATGCTGATTAGCTTACCTGGTACTCTACTTAGGATTCAGCTTGTTTCTATGATACAACACAGAGTATTCACCAAGCAGCCCTCAGTAAAGACTAAGGTAAGACACTCAATCGTTTGAAAATGCCAGCCTTAACTTCCATGGGATTTTGACACTTTTATAAGAGATACATTTGAAAGACAGAAATAATGACACATATTTGTACTTGTAAAGACTTCAGCAAGCTGAACATGAGCAGCACAAGGATAAATAATATCATTATTATCTTTTACAAATATAAATTATGAGACACTGTAGAGTTAACAAAGAAATCTCCTCAGCTGTCTCTCTTAACACGTTGCAAACTCTTGCATTTGTTCTTTTCCTAGCTCTGCATTCTCTGAAGGACGTTATAATTTATTGTCTCGAGCCATATTTGGTATTTAGTGCCTGCAGAAGCTTGTGAAAAAAAGATCTGTTTGTTACATGAAAATGAAAACATGTTGTGGTTTCACCTCAACTTCTTTCCTTCTCCTCCACTTCTAAAGGAAAGAGACAATTTTAAGAAGCGGGAAAAGTAAACAAATAAGATATACAAAAATACGCAAACACAAATACAAACAAAAACAAATAATAAGCTAGGAAAAATCTGGAACTTCTGCCTGGGGTACAGTATGTAAGAAGTGGTGATTTGTACAAGGGCAGAATTTTGGCATTTTTCTTTAGCTTCAAGTAAATAAATAAGACAAAGAAAAGTCTTTTCATTTGATTGTTTTACAGTGCCTGCGGCTATGTACATTGGACACTGTTTGCAACTGTTTTCATTTAGGAACGAGTGAAGTGGTTCAATTAAAACATGAGCTGCTCTGAACCTTTACTGTGAATAAAACAGAATATTTCTGGGGAGGTTCAAGGAAGTCCAGTTAATTGTCATTATTTACCTCTTTGTAACTTATGTGTTGTGACACTGTCTGGATTCAAAAGTGCTACCATATAAGCCAGTCCTATTATATTATGCTTAATTGTGCTGATCAAAACAGTTTGAATTGGTTGGGCAAGCAGCATGGAAATTTTGGGGAACTGACCCAAATAAAATGTGAAGTTTTGAGGTCCACCCATTACAAAGTTCCCACACCCACTACTGTGCCCTTTACTTCTGTGGGAAAAAGGAGCTGTTGCAATTTCTAAGGAAAAGAGCAATGGGGCATTAAAGCCTCAGGCTAGGTCTACACTACAGACCTCTGGAGGCACAAATATCATGAAGGTGAGAGTGGTGAAAAGATATTCTAGGAGAAATCCAGAATGTAGAAACAAACCAGCAAAACAGCACTGGTAGGACTTCTTTTTCTCTGGAAGGGTAGTTACAGAACATTAGGTTTCACTGCATTGCTTCAGTACAAATAACAGCTGTCACAATTAAGCTAGAAGCACCTTTGGCTCTATGGCTGATTAGTATTTCTTCCCTGATAAAGGCATCTTATTGGAGGCATAAGTAAGTGTCATCTCACTGCTTTGAAGCCAGGTATCTCAGTGAGCCACCATCAGTAGAACATTCTCCTCTCTTCTGTACTACATCTGTAATAGCTGTCTCCCACAACATGATACAAGTTTATTGCATCCCGGTCCACTCAGTCAGCTGTGAAAACTAGGCTCAAAGCTACAATATCAAAACTCTTAGAAAATTAAAGAGATGCTCACAGGCAGAAATGACTGCAAGCTCTCCTAGGGATCCCAGCTTCATCAACTCAATGAATTCTGGTTCCACTGAGTTTGACCTCAGAGACTGGCTGCTGGCTGGCTGGCTGACACCCCACATGCTGTTATGGGCACAATGTACCCATAGACATCCCAGCCAGATTTGTCACAGGTCATGACATTTTTTCACTGACAATATCCTCAATTTTGCTTTGTTTGTTGCCGGCTTCTTCAGAAAAAAAGTGGAAGCTACTGCTACTGCTCATGTCTCACCTATTTCATATGCTGAGGTATGCACTGTCCTGGCCTGTTTGCTGCTCCAGTCTGTTATCTGCACCCAGTTCTGCACTAAACTTTGCTTATTTGAAAGGCTAAAAGACTACTTCTCTTCAAACCATACTGAAGAAAATGTCTCTGATTATATAATACTGCATGTGGAGTGTTCGTTTGCCTCTGAAAGAGCTCTCAGCCTCAGATATTTATGGTACCTTAATTATAGTACATACAATTATATCCCATAAAGCTGGAGGTTAATTGGTGGTAGCAAAGTTATATGCAAGACTCACAACCAAATAATCATAATGAGTAAAGAAAGATAAACAATTTGCACCAGTCCAATCTATTAATTTTCAAAGCAAGATACAGAAGAAAATGGTATCGCCATCTGCTTGAGGGACTGAGTGTCATTATTGTTCTCTTCATTATTATGCTTTTATTTTCCAAATTGGAACAAAAGAGGATCATAAAATATCTTCCTTCTCCATTGTCCAAATTAGACTAATCAGATGGTTACTGTAGAGCCTGATCATGGTTTGTAGAGGCTTGTATTTAAATCCAGACTTTTCTAGGTCAATGCTGCAAATGCTTATGTAGGTACTTCACTCTAATACTGTGAATAGTCAGACTGATTTCCAAAGCATTGTCAAAGTCATAAAGGGTAAATGTACACAAATGTTTGTAACATTAGCCCTAAATTACTGAATTTAGTCACTTGCTTGGAACAATGATTTTTATGTATCTTTGGATTCATCTGGCATGAAAAATGTATTTGTTACTAGACAGTAACTATTTCAGGCACAGGGTTATTTCTCTTACTATATTTAGAATTTAACAGCCACTATACATTGAATCGTATCTTTTTTCTTCATGGTTCTAGTGATTGTCACCGGTTCCTCTAGATAATGTGAACCATCACTGAGGTTCCTTCTTGTTCTATCAAGAAACACTGATAAAATTCAATTAGCCAGTTGACTGAATTTACATGAAGCTTCCTGGCCCTGAAAGAGGCAACTACAATATGAATTGAAAAATCCATTCATTCATTCACTCCTTCCCAGCAGCATTCCTTGGCCTGGAGCCAGATACCATTTGACGTCATGGCTCTAACCAGGAACATCATGTGCTGGCACGGGGACAAAAGTTTTACTATGGAAAAAGCCAGCAACAAGTAGAAACTTATCACAGTATCTGGGGAAAGTAAGTTAAGGAGATTGGGGACAAATCGGCAGAAAATTATATGAACTATGACAGGCCTAATATTTTCCTTTTTTTTTTCTTCACAGCACCTTCTTAAGTTAATTCTCCAAAGTATTACTGTTACTAACACAATTGTATACGCAATGAAAAGATGTCCTTAAACACTCATTACTTCTCATTCTACTTTTTGTAGCGCTTGCTGCAAAGGTATTTCAAAAGGTCCATTCTTCCATGTTTTATACTTTAAATTATTTGAAACAAAGTAATCCAGAGATTTTTTTTTTGCCTGCAATAGCTAGTTTTGTATAAAAAAATCACAGTTCTGTTTATCTGAGTTAAATATTAAACAGGTTTTTAAGTAGAGACTGAAAAAGTCTGCAGTGTTAATAAGCAAAATCCAGAAAGCAGTTTAAGGATAGAAAAACAATCTTTCCAGCCTCTTTGTAGCGTTGGTGCTGAGGAAAAAATAATTAAGTATAAAAAAGACTTAAGAAATTTTTGTATAGCAACAACTGAAATTGGTGTTGCTGATATGAATTTGGAATGCCAGACTATCAACTGGCAAAGCATACCTGGTAGGGAACGGTAAAGGTTTCCCAGTGTGGCACTCCTGGATATGAGGGTCTGCTGAGAGAGTTCAGACCCAGGCTGATGCTGAACACTCAAAGAAGATGCTCCACTTCGATGTTCCTTTTTAGGGGCTGCAATCCCAGTGGGTGATGCACAGAAGTGAGATGTCTGTCATTTATGCTCCATTTCTGAATGATCACTGACAAGCAGTCTGATTTTTGGGAAGCAACTTCAGCTCTATATAATTCAGATTTTAATGAAAAATGGGATTAATGTTACTGACTTCCCTTACAAAGCATTTCAAGAACTACTGTTAAAAATTCTGTACAAGAACTAAAATTGATGTTAGTTAGCTTCTTGCAGTGCTAGATTGCTTTCACAACTTGAAGCTAAAGAGAAATTAGACTGACGCTTAACAAGCCTCTTGCATCTCACACGTAACACTGATGTCACGTTAATGGTCACGTTAAAATTTCTGTCATTATTAGATTTAAACCTACAGATAAGACCCTGTCATGTGACAATGTCTTGAAAAGTTCAACAAATATGCCAGCAATCTATGGTAAGACTGATCTAAACAGCTGAGGATGCCCCTCATGGAAAGTACCTCCCATTAGATTCTCCTTATTGATTCTCAGCAGAGAAATTGCAGGGTCAAGACTGATTGAAGAGTAGGAAGCATAATCATAGACCTGATGTACTATAAAAAAATATTCAGTGGATATTAAAAGCTTTAACGAGAATTTTAATAGCACCAAAGTCTTTACAGCACAATTCTTTCCAAAGTTCCAGTCACCGATACCCAAATTTATATAATTCCAGCCATTTACTTGTAGAAGTTTATAGGAGTGATTTCCTGATAAATCTTATTATATAAATCTTACCTAATCTTATGGTAGTTTAACATGGAACTCATTTTGGAAAACAGAAATTTTATTTGGCAGTTATTTAAAGTTTAATCCTCAAGAAAATCTTCTGAAGATGTCCATCATGTTCTGCTTGTTGGAGTTCCTGGGCTTTTCACAGAAAACACGGAGTTGCATTTATATTGGAATTTGAGGCTACTCAGCAAACATGATCAGACAGCTCTCTGTATTTCAGTGCCTCTGCAAGGGCTATATTCCTGTTCAATTCAAAACAGGAAGGACATCTTGGGAAATGAGCTATGTACGTCCTTCAGTGGTTTGAAGTTAAACTAGTATTATGCACATACATTCCAGAAGCCAGTTTCACCAATTTATTTTGGCCTAGGTCATGACCATCAGACTCACAGCATTAGTAAGCGGAGTGTTCAAATCCCTGTTCAGCTGAGTATACCCAGTCATTAGAGACATATGAAGTGGAAAAAGTTCACAAACATCGTGTTTTGTTGAAATCTGGAACTACTTAGGCTGAAATTAGACAAATATGGACAATAGCATACCCACTCTGCATGGAAAAAATGCCCTGCCCAAAGTACAGATATCTGTTCCATGGAGAGTTTCAACTGGGGTGCCAGTGTCTAATAAATCTCTCCTATATCTTAGTTTTCTCATTATCTCTGTAACTTGCTAATTAGCAGTAGCACTATAGGCATATTTAACTACGTCAACTGACAAAATTGAGTAATGCTAAAATAGCATCCTGTCTGGTCACAGGACAGTCTCTATGACGTGAGCTATAAGCTACACGTAGCCACATCTATAAATGTATTAATGAAAGCAATTTTTTGTCAAATCATATTATCACTGAGAAATTTATTCCGGCTTCAGAAATGTTAGTTTGAGTTAACAGCCTACAAACTCACCTGGGCACTCTTTATATACCTGAGTTTCAGTATGTGTTGGGCTGCCCTAGCAGCACTCTGGAGTTCTAGATTTGTACCTTCTCTGACCAGGCAAACAGATATCCACAGTGGGGATCACCTAGCATGGTAACTCTTCCAGTAGCTCAACTGTTAAGCATCACAGTACTTTGGTGTTCTCCCCCTAGTTACCAAAGAGCTGATCACATAGCCTAATATGGAAAAAGTATTTCCTATCAATTTTACATTACTTCATAAAGACAAAATTAAAGATAGTTGTGAAACACAAGTTTCCAATCTTGTAACATAAGCTGCTCCACAGGAAAAATAAAAACAATAATTCACAAAACTTATTTAATTCAACATTTTCCACAGTCCTCTGGACTCTTCAGCTCTAATGCAAAATTCTGACCTCACCTCAACTGGATTTTGCCTGAGAACTGTCCGGATTTTCTCTAATCCCTTCAAAACTGCTCTACTGCAAAAACAATTGATTGGATGCCGCTTGTGAAATCATTAATTTGACAAGTTCTATGATATTTTGAATAACTTATTTAATGGATTTTCTCCTCTTCATTATTTACTTGGGATCAATGGCTTATGTTCAGAATGCGCAAACCTAAACACAAACAAGCCCCAATCATTTTATTGTCCAAACACACATTTTTTTGGTTTTGGGTGTACACAGCCCCACCTATTGTATCCAATGAAATAGTGCCAGAATTTCAAGCCATTAGGTGGGTCACGCATCCCATGGCATTGTTCATCTGGGTAACACATGTAAGACTAATACATTATGTACGTGTCCCAAAGAAGGAATAGTGAAAGTAAAATGCATGGTAAAATTATACAAAGGCTAAAAGCCATTGTATTTAAATTACTATTTAAGCTACTTATGGCTGGACAGGAAAAAAATATCTGAGAAATCCTGCAGTATCAACATTTAGCTGCATTACCAACTGGAACAAACTGAAGACCTTCCACATTTTGTTCCAAGAAGAGAACATGAGCACGTAACCCATGTACAGGCAGCCAAATTTCAAAGCATTTCTTTAAGGCGCTTCTCTGAGACATAGAAGACAAAAGTTAAAGTGGCTGTTGGGAGTAACAGCGCCAGCCACTGGACTTCTTCATTTTCCAAAATGGAAGAGTCTCTCACGATCTCTTACTTTGACGAGAAATTCCATTCTGGATCTCAGATGTTTTTAGTAAAAAGTATGACATGTCCACAAGTGTTCTTCCTTCTAAAAAACCAGCATTTTTAGACAGAGAACAGCATTTTTAGACAAAGAACGTTTTGTTAAAAAATTCTCAACCAGGACTCAATCATTCTTCTTACAAGCTTAGCTATATATTTCAGTTCCAGGTAAGGAAAATAAAACCCCGAACCACAGATTTTTGTGATTCACTGAAATACTGCATGGTGGAATGTATTTCATAGATCTGCATGCTTCTTCACTCAAAAATAGTTTAATTTTCTGTGAAGACACTGCCTTTTCCAGCACTTAAAACTACGCTCTGGCAGCAGAGACTTTTCACCTCATAAAACAAGATGTTCTAATATTTGAAAATGCTTTGCTGTAGCAAAAATTAAGTCCCTTGTTTCATCTTAAAAGTTCCTTGTGAAAAAACAACAACAACAAAACAAAACAAAACCCAAACCCCACTGTAAAATAGTTTGCCTAAAATTTTATTTAAAAATGAATATTTGATCTGATTTTGCTGACTCTAAAAGCCATGCACAGTCATAGAAAGACATTTCAAAAGGAATTCTGTTTGTTTGCTTTTCTTCTGGAGTTCTTGGCAGTTTTATTAGAACAAACTAATTACTGCTGTAAGGAACTAATTGTCAAAGTTTCCTAACCTGTAATAAGAGCTAAGTTTCATTTTCATCAAAGTCAGCAGCAAACTGCCACAAATGGAGTACATTATGGGGGCCAAGAAGCAGTAATTTTGAATCTATTATCAAGAAGAGAGTTTGAAATTCATATTGCTGACTTGTGCACAACTAGATAGCTAAATGGAAAGTTAGCTGGCCTTACTTAATCCGCTGTCAACATGAAGTGGCAGTGTCCATGGAATGCAATTCAGTGTACCTAGCTCTAAATCACCATCTTTTTCTATTTACTGTACAAGTAGTTAAAAGCTGAGTATGTATTTGGAATATAAAATGGGTCTATAATTAGGGAATATGAATGCTATTTGATTCCATTATGTAAAAGCACAGACTGATAAAAAACAAGCAACAAAAACTAAAACAACAACAACAACAAATAACCAACAAATGAACAACAAAAAGGGAACTACTTGCCTTTATTAGTTAATTAACTAAGTACTTAAAAAACCCCTGTAATCCAAAAAGCAAGAATATTTAAAAACAGTAATGTGAACAAAGGCCTTCATAGAGAGTTTATACTGAATGCTTGATCTTAGAAACAACCTCATTGTATCGAGAAATTATTGCATTGAATATTGCATATTCAATGAGTTGTTGTTGATGTTCATCAATTTTCTTCAAAGCTGGAAGAAATTTTTATTAAGAAATATTTGCAAGATTTTACGTATAGAATTATATAACGAAACTGATAGCCAAATCTTCACCAAATTTAAACCTGTATCAATGAAATTCTATAAAATGATCAAAACATAATTTATAGATAATACCATTGTCTGATTTTCAACGTGTCAATAAACTAATTCTTTGCACATAAAGAACTGGACATAAGTCCTATGTCAATCAAATGCTCATGATCTATAGGTGACAAAGGATGATTATATTTTTGGCTTTGGACAATAAGAGGCCAGCTAACACCCAGAAGTGGCATTTGGTTCTTCCTGTGGGCAGTGCACTTAATGCAATCCACATGAGCCCAAATTCTGAAGAGAAGTACACATTCAGTGGACCTAATTAAGCATTGTTTCCTTCTTTACCCTTTCATTCCCTTCCTTTGGGAAAACTGAATTTTTCTTTCCTTGCTGTTATTCTTTCATAGCCCAATTCTTATTACCTACTTAAATCAGGAGTAACATTACTAGAGTCGATGCAGTTACTTAAGTGTAAAAACCCAGTGAGAAAGACATAATTAACGCCTTTTTGTTCCTGCCCTGCCAGATGCAAACCACTGTTGTTGTAAATCACATTATGGCTGTTAGTATGGAATACGCAAGAAGAAAAAACATCAAAGAATGCACAGCAGCTTCAGACAGTGAAGTCTTTAAATAAGATCTAACACGAATAACCAACAACATATGATTTATTGATTATATCCCAGCATAGGACAGGCGTCAGTGGCAACTACTTTCTATATTAAGCATTAGAAGGCAGCCCATGAGATATCTGCTACGGAGGTGAGAGTTTGCATCTGTCCCCGTTAGCGAGAGTATCAACATTAGTTTTCCCAGTAATCTCCCTATGTCTAAAGCTTTGGCAAAAGAATTGGAATTGATCCAGCAAACATCTTGCAAAACATACTATACTATATACAAACACAACAAAATGTAAACCAGACATTCATAGCTCTACAATGATACCAGAGATTTCCAGATGGCAGGTAGCAAAAGTGATGTCTGTATACACATACCAGAAACGTTAAAACTTTAAAAATATCATAGTCTTGATTATTCCTTTATTGTTTTAACGTGCCTTTCAAATTTCAAAGGGATAATAACCTGTACTCCTGTGGAGTTCCTGTCTCAGTTATTAGAGTCCTGCAAATAATGCAATTAAAATAAACCTTTTCCTACAGGACTAGCACAGGCTAAAAATGACTTCATGGACTAGCACAGGCTAAAAATGACTTCATGGTCAATGACTACAGGTCAGGACACTGACAACAATTTATGAGATGTGGTGATTCTTTACAGCTCTGGCTGATGTGGCAACATCTTAACTGTGACGTACTTTGTGCCTTTACAGCACCTGAGTTAAAAAGAGATGCTATAGAGAGCTGTGAGAAATATTCATTATCAAACATGTAGGAATTTGAGGTTTGTTGGATAAGAAATACTTACAAGAACTGTTTACAACCATTCAGATTTATAGTTGTGCTAGATCTTTGTCCTGTGTACTTGTGGGTTTTACTGAGCTAGTGTTCATCAGCCATAAAAGATCAGACTCAGAGAAATCTGATTATAATTTTAACTGTTTGATCTTTTGGGTGGAGGAAGAACAGATAAATCTTTCCATCTTGTTTCTTATTTATTGAGTACTATATTTAGCTGTGATGTTTAACAGTACTGTACAGTATCTCAATATGTATAGAAGAACACCGTAGATGAGGAAAAAAAATCAGGGTATGTAGTCCATACTACATTTTAATATACAAATTTGTATATAAATATACAAATGTAGACTACTTCTACAAACCTTCTAGGCACAGTATTAAGTCTACACCATACAGTCAAACATTCTACTGCTTTAGCACATGAAACTGAAATTAGTACCAAATGAAAAGCTTTTGGAAGGAAAAACTTAAAAGCAGAAACCCCAAGTCTTTGCAATGCACTTCATAGTTGACTTCTCATATTTAAGCTTTCAATTAACATGCCAAGGACTAGGAGCTAAATTAAATCCCAAATATTCATAAATCTTCTGATTTTTCTATTTAGTTTCAAATTTTAAAATTAAATCTATCTTCAGCACATCATCCTTTTTTTTGATCCTGCTTAAACTACAAGGGTGCTAAACACAAATCATAGGGTACACAGAATCTGATTAATATTACTGGACTATGCATCTAGATAACAAGGATTCTTTCCAAGATATCAAGACCAGATGTTATTTTAAGTTCTTCTACTTCTTTTACCATTTAGTTCCTAGCTAGATTCAGACTTGCAGTACACCACACAAAATCTGCAAAGACATTCTGCATAGTTATCCTTTGATTTTCAAAAGCAGTAATATTTAGGAGCCTGAATCTTTACTTTCCAAACAATTTTCTGGTATCTTCACATCACACAAAGGGTACATACACTTCTAAGGCTAAGCAGTTGTGATAGAGCACTAACATCCCAACAAGAAAGGGTATTGCTGAATCATGGCAGAGACAATAATGATGCAATCAGCAATGGAGCAGGAAGGCAGGACTTACTGGAGTTAAGCTACATCTAAGTTACATTCTTTAGAGCTGCCAAATAACACATCTGCAGAAGTAATAACACATCTGCAGAAGTGTGCTACACCATGTTCTTGGATCAGTCTGGCATCTCTACCATTCATATCAGCCCCTGGTTCAGACATATGTTTTAACCTTCTTAGTTAATAGCTTTTGAAAGTGCCATCCCAAGCTAGAGATGTCCACATCTTACTGCATACAGTGACAACGACGCATCTGATTTGAGAATTTTTCCTACACTTGTGCCTGTCAAAAATGTCAACAAGTATTATAGTAAAATAGTCACTTGACAAAGAAGGAAACTGAAACAGTTCTAGATTAAATATATTGATGAAAAATTTACTTCTGTTATGATGCAAAGTTAAAAGAAGCTATCTTAATACAAGATCATTCAGACCTATCTGATAGAGATTATCCTGTTGGGAACACATACTCCACAGAAAAAAGGTAGTCCGTGGAGTTTTTAAGAACCTTGGATACATATTAGCTTTGGTAGTCACGCAGTCCTGCTCTCAGAGAGGTTACTGTGACCTGTTCATATTGATCTACATGCAGATAGGAGTCAAATGTTGACATTTTGTAAGTGCTTTCATGTTTTCACAGACAATATTTTTCATAGGAACCAGAATAAATTGGATTGGTTAAATTTCCTCCTATTTTATCAGTTACAAAAGATATTCATCCTTGCTGGAAAGGCTTTCTTCATAAGTAGAGAGAACTTATGTTTTAATCCTTTAGCAAGAGCACTTAAAAAGTATTCATATGTGTTATGCTCACTGCCTGATGCCAGAGACAGAGAAAGTAACTGATTTTTAAAGAAGTTAAACACACAGATATAAGTCCAAAATGCATATGAAACTGTTCCCTCATTATTCTGACCACACATGCAGCTGGAACAACTGTGCTGACATTCCACATCTACGGCAGGTACTTACTAATGTCCATATGTGCACATGACAGATAATATAGTAACATTCAGCTTCTTAATGCATTTGGCAAACCAGTCTCAAGGACATATGCATTTGAATGCCCAAAGTATCCACTCCAAATGTTTAAAATTCATAAACAGCATACGAAAATAATTTTGGAACATTACTTATCATTACTGGCATATAAAAGTACATAATCCTTCAAGACATGCAGGCTAATCTTTCCACTAATTTTAGCATTGGAAAAAAACTCATTTGAAGATATCTTCTTCAAGAACAGAGCTACAAGCAGAACTAGAATGTAATTTTGTCACTAGGAGATAATATCTAATAATAAAGCTACTGAAGCACTGGAATAGAATGTCTGAGAATACTAGAAAATTTTCACCCAATTAGGTCCATTCAGGCTCATCTGAGTGCTTTCACCCCCTGCTCCAACACATTTTTTCCCTTTTTTTTTTTTGTGTGTGTGTCTGTGTCTAGTATTTTATAATATAAACAGATACAGACCTGAAAATTCAGTTTCGTTTTATACATTTCAGAATTTTTCAGGCTTTGTAGAATCAGATAACTAGAATACAGGAGTGACAAAGCTATTCTCTCATTTATACTAACATTTCATCTACCTGTTGAGGTCAGAGGGAATACTGGCCCCAGGATACACACCTACAACTCTCCATCAGCACAATTATGTGTTGTGCAATTTCATTGTCATTTGAGAAAACAGTGTATACTTCCAAGAGGATTTCAGAAGAGTCAATGTAAGTTAAAACATTCCCTCCCCAATCCCACCACCTTGTCCATTCTCCACCCCAACACCTCCTCCTGCACACGCACAACTTCTCCCTCCTGTTTATTTTTGGTTTTAAATACTCTAAGCAAAAATTGACTTTGGCTGCTCTTCCTGAACTCTGAAGTGTTTGAGCAGATAAGATTTAGATAATATGTTAGAAGAAAGTTCCATAGGTCCGTTTTCTCCTGGCAGGTAGTCACCAAGGCCAACCATGCACTGAGGTTTCTTGCTCTGCAGCAGTATTTTTCTGGCTTGTCTGCTTATCAAACTAGGCCAGATTTTAAATTTTTGCCATATCTGACTTGGAAAAAATGCTTCAACTGAAAGATACTTGTTTATACGCAGTGCTAGGGAAATGCAATGTGTAAATCTACCTATGGCAACCCAAATGTGGAGTTAGTTTCTCAAACAGTTTTATTGAGCTCTTTTTGGACTCAGCAAAAAGGAGTTGATCTCAGCTCCTCTTCCTCTACAGGAAATAAATTAAGAGTGATAAAACTCACACACTACAAAAGAAGTAAGATACAGCTCCAGAAATAACTGGCCTTTAGAGGACAGCATGAAAAGAGTTATACTTGTTTCAATGAAATACTGCTTAAAATGGACAGTCTTATTTTCCTATCACTACTTTTTCCACTTAGAGACTTACCTGAAACTAGAAGGCTCTCATTCTATTCCTGGATAAAAAGAATTTCAGGGCAGTACTTCCACATAAGACATTTTCTGTCTCTACAGTGATGTTACTTATGGTGGAGGTTTTTTGGTCATAAATATTAAACCCAACATTGAACTGTGCTCGGAAATGTTTATCTGTGCTTGCAAGGGTCCATACTAAGACTGTGTGCCACCAGAAGATGGCATATGGAAGTAGGTCCAAAGAGAATAATTTAAAATACGATGACCTTATCTTAATTTAAAACACATTCTACTGTGAATCACTGAAATCACAGATTGAGTTGTGTGTGTCTCAAGAGGAAGTCTTCAGTGGCAATACCGGCTATAGTATTGACATTTGTCTTCTGTAATCTTCCTGCCCCAGCACCAATGTATTCTGTTGTTCTAGAAAAAATGTTTATGTAGCCTTGAGGTTCACTGTACTGGAGACCTGATCATTGTTAAAAGTAATCCAGAAGAAAACCTAGTATTTTTTTTTCTAAGTAGATATGTTCCCAGTTCCATTTCCACATGCAGCTGCATAAATAGTTGGGCTGGCATGATTGAAAGGGTGGTATACCACAGAAACCAGCAGCAGGTGGCAAAGGAGGTAAGACTAGGTCAGTATTGTTGCCAAACACTTCGCCTTTGGATAGATAGCCTCAAGTCTAGTCAGCAGTTCATGTATACAATTCACTTGGCTTCAAACTACGTGCACTGGCAGCAAGGAACTCAGAACAGGCTGCAAAACCCTATGTGAAACTCAGGTAAATTTGCAACTGCCTTGTTTGCATTAAATGCTATTCTGTGGTCACAGTGACACCAATGACATCACTGTCCCAATATTAAACTAATGGTTTGCTAAATTTCAGCTGATGCTTCCTTGCATATGTAAAAGCAGCAGCCACAGCTTTGAATGAACTGCAGATATTCCCTTGAATACTCATGTCTTCAACTCATGGTGAAAAATATTTATGCTTGCAAGACTACAGGTCTGCAAACTTAAGCACTCACCCATTCTGTAGCCCTAGGATACACAGGTGATGGCAGTTCCAAACTCAGATACGCCACATCTGCTGTAAGGAAAAAGGATTAGTTAAAGAAAGGGTTGTGGAAAACATTCTTTCATTAATATAAAACATCACATATAAGCATAAAAAGGTGAGTTAAAGCCTTGGGGTAAAATACCCCATAATCACAAAACATACCCCTAATACCTTTTATGACACTAGAGAGTCCACAGTACCTGAGACCCATATGGCAGAATCAACTGCATTTTGAAATCTTTATTTAGAAAACTAAGCAACCTGGCAAGATAACACAGACTTCCTAAAATCTAATGCTGCACAGCTAAAGCCAGCTCTGCAAGTGTAATTTTATTTTATTAACACCATGTTAGCCATAAAAAAAATCTTTCCAGTAACTATTTCCCTATTAGTTGTTGCTTGATCTAAAATTCTTCCGAGGAGTAAAATTATTCAGCCTGTGGTTACTGTAAGCACTAAGGACTACAGTGCCATCCAATGGTAAGATGGTTCACAGCAGCTATGACTTCCTTAAAAATTTCTACCTCTACCTGCTCCTGCCACAGCATGATATTAACCTTAAACGCATTCTGCAAAACCCGTGAAGCCTGAAAAATATCAGAAACAGCAAAAGGTGCACGCATACGCACATACATTGTACACTTCCCCCATAGGCATGTTCTGTCACATCATCACTCATGGCTGAAACTTCATTGTACAGATAGTAAGGCAGATATCCCTTCTTTTCCTTTCACAGTATTCCAACAAATTATTACGCTAATAAAATAAAATAAAATAAAATAAAATAAAATAAAATAAAATAAAATAAAATAAAATAAAATAAAATAAAATAAAATAAAATAATTCTTACTCTCTTTTCACTGAGGCAGTAAGCAGAGGTTTTGATATCCTGGTCCTGCTAACAGCATCCTGGTTATTCAATCCCAGAGGAGGATTTCTGCTTCCTGGCAGCTAACAGTAAGCCTGACAGCTAACACAGCAACTGTGCAATCAAAAGTCACACAACTTGCCACTCCATCTAACAGACTTTGCGTATTTGCAACTTTCTTCATCAAGTTGCTTTGAACTCTGAAGAATGAAGTAAGGATACAAAATGTACGTTTGAGTTTGGACAAGCACCTTCGTTTTTAATGAAATGGAATAAGTAACAAGATCCAACCCTTTCTTTTGGATTCTCAATTTCCTTTCAAGTGCCAGGTTCTAATGGACAATTAACCAACTAAAAACTCTGAATTGGAGTATACTGAGATGGAAAAGCAATGTGCCTCAAGTTACATGGGTTGGAATTATTCCAACTTCTCTAAAGTGCAAGAAGGATTGTGTCCTGAGATCACAGAACATTTTCAGTTAGTTAATCCTCCATTATTATAAGGATTTAAGTCCCTACTAATGCTTTTAATCTCTTCTGTTTTTTTCCTGCAACGCTTTGCAGGTTTTGCAACTTTTAGTATTTTGTAAGGTAGATCGTAAATTTCATATAGGCTGTTAGGAAATGTTTTGCTACTCTGGCTCTGTGTGGTGTGGAGAGTGCAACTTGAGCATTAAATATCTATTAAAATGTTGCACATATTTGCAGGACACAGGTCTCTGGTCCACATTCATCAGCCCACATTCTTGACTGGAATACATTTGAGACCTTCAATTCTACTGGGACAGGCATCCAAAAAGCACAAAGTCTGTCAAGTCCAATTGAACATTAGGGTAAACAGATATCCCCCCCTTTGGCTTCAACTGAAATTATAAATCCAGAGATTAATTTACCCTCTTTACATTATAAATTAGGACTGGAAATGTCATGAAAATAGACCTTCCTGTAAAAATCCCTACCCAAGCATTTCTATTACCTATGCTGTTCTATCCCAATCATCACTAGATTGTATTATAAGACTATTTTTTTCAATATATACTGCTTCCTGTCAAGAAGGAAATAGTTCAGAAGTCACTGAAAAGAAATCTTTTAAAACAAGCCAACCTACGCAAGAATCAATTTTCCCTGCAGAAGCAATTTAGACCAAAATATTCTGCTAGTGGAAAAGTGTAACTTCACAATGAGGAATGGAGAGGAAGAGCTGTAAAAAGTTAAATGATTCAACTCTTAATAACCTCCAACTGACACTTATAGAAAGTTTTCAAAAACACACTAGCAGATTTAAGACTATACGGAAGGAAAATAAAACAGAACTTTAATTATAACTTGATTAAATGAGTTAAGGATGGTCTTTTCATCCTGCTTTCATGCAGAGCCTAATTTAGAAAAACACGGTCTATGCATGAGATCCTATAGCATTGCCGCAACAATAATTTTGTGCTAAATTTTATAGTTTTCATAAAATGAAAAGTAATGGTCATAATTTCCATACAAGAAGAGCGCAAGTCTAGTACTTGTTTTGGAGTAGATAAACAAGTAGTTAAGACAGGCAGCAGTGCTGCAGCCTTCCGCAAGTACATCTACCTAAAAAGTCACATGCCGCATCTGCTCGGATTCTAAATTTCAGCCTTGCCCTTGGAGAATCAGAGGCACCGCAATGAGTAAAACACAATATTGATACCATTACAGAAAAGAGTTCATTTCAAAGAGGAAGACTTTTTTTTTCCTCATTACATGAGCAGCTCTGCTCCCACCCAATTGTCTACAGTAATGCTTCCAGAAGGAGACACCGAGTAAACAATTTCAGTATTTCCTTAACTTCATAAAATATTAACTATGGAAAAGAGTGACACCAAGCGGTTGCTTTTAATGGTGCATACATTTCTTGCTACAGGTAATCTCTCTCAATAGCCTCTTTATTAGAGACCATCCTGGGGCCCAGCCGCTTACTGAGGTTTGAGAGGAGCTCAGTTCCACGCAATGAGTCAGGTTGGGGTAAGAGGCTACCGAGCTCCATGGCAATGTGTGAATCATGTTCTGACACACTGAAGTTACCCCTCTGAACCTCAGTATAGGACTGACCCACGGTTACAATGTACAGACCCTCCTGATGACAAATTTAGCACAAATACGTGGCACACACGGAACAAACACGGTGACCTTCCTCAGCTCTCAAAACACGGGGGAGAGCCACGGCAGGGAAAGCACTTCCCGGGAGATGGCGCCACCCAAAACGTTACCTCAAGCTTCATCACTTCCCTGGCCTGTGCCAGGAGAACACGACTCTCGTTTCTCAGGAAATCAGCGTTGCTTTTAAATCCACTTTCAATCTTTATTGTGCCATAACAAATATGTGGGTTTTTTCTATCTCCCTTTCAGCACTATTACTCATCCTCATTTTCCACTCTGCAGCTTCTTTTGTTCCTGGCCCAGCGGAATTCCTATGTTGGGCAGGTCCCAGCCATCCTGTAAAATTGCCCAGTTCCTGTAAAGCTCCCCATGAAGCCATCTCTGCACACCAACCAAAGTGAAACCAAGCCCTGACGGCTTCAACTCTTCTCTAGCTGAGTAAGCAACAAAGGGTGCAGCAAACCAGGGCACTTCCATGCTGGCCCCCTTTCCCAGCCAACCATGAAGATACCGATTCTCTCTGTAGGACTGGGCACCTCATGCATGTGAACCCACACACCACTCTTCTCCATAGCTGTGCTCTTCTTCTTCCATGAAGACTTTGTTTTGCGTTGCACTGGGTGGGTCACTTCAGTGATTCTGTAGCATTTAGGGTTTAAGGCCATCTATCATCATCTCAGTGGTTTGGAGCACTGTCCATTGTGCCAGACAATTCTAAGATTCTCCATCCTTTCCTTGTCAGGGACTTATTAATACTGCAGGATAAGGACACCGGCAGGAATTTCAGAAGATATATTACTCCTCTCCTCACCACCCCACTAAAGCAGGTTCACTGAGAGCAGGTTGGACAGGAACGTATCCAGGCAGGTTTTGAGTATCTCCAGTGAAGGCAACTCCACAACTTTTCTGGGCAGCCTGTTCCAGAACTCTGTCACCCTCAAATAAATTTTTCCTTACATTCAAATGGAATTTCCTGTGTTCCTGTTTGTGCCTGTTGCCTCTTGTCCTATTGCTGGGCACCACTGAAGAGTCTGGCCCCATCCTCTTCATACCTGGCCTTTAGATACTGATAAGCATTGATGAGATCCCCTCTCAGTCTTCTCTTCTACAGGCTAAAGAGACCCAGGTGTTTCAGCCTTTCCTCACTGGAGAGTGGCTTCAGTCCCTTCATCGCCGGACTCTCTCCATTAGTTCCTTGTCTTTCTTGAACTGGGGAGCCCAGAACTGGACACAGTACCTGAGATGTGGCCTTACCAGGGCAGAGTAGAGGGGAAGAAGGCTTGTTCTTTTATCTTGGCATAAACAGACACAGATTAGGAAAGCCAGGTATGAGGAAATGAACCCTTTGATGTGAAAAGGATAGAGAAGATAAAGGGTTACAAGCCCGACTGAAGCTAAACATTCTGATTCTACCACTGAGTCACAATAGCCAAGTCATTTCATTGCATCTTCTCTGATAAATTGTGAATGGTTTCTGACACCAGCATCCTATTACAGTGTCCCTGGGCAGTGCTTAGTACAATATTAATCCTTTGCTAGATTACAAGGTCTCTTAGGTCACCTGCCTAAAACTCTGAGTCTAAAATTCTCTACCTGAACTCTTAGCATGCACAAAATCCCCTCAATTTTGACACAATTGCATAAATCAGCATTTCTCTTTAGCCTAAGGCCTCAGCTCACAAATAGGTTCTCTACATTGACATTCCTTGAGAAACCTGGTCCTGAAGACATACTTAAAGCACCAGACAACCACATTCTGAAAACAAAGGAAGAAGCTGTGGATGGGAATTGCCTTGTAACTAATACCTCAGTGGTTTGACCTCTTACTGCACTGGGATGTGGCAGACCTGTGTTCAACTCTTGCCTCTGCCTGAGGGAAAAACATCCCTTACACCTCAGCAGTGCCCTAAACCATGAGGTCACTGAGTCTGGTGTGGAGATCTTCCATCCTACCTTACATATGTTAAACCGTTTTGTATAGGTATTCACCATCAACAGGACCAGAATCTGACTATCCTTTCTGATGAGTTGCCTAAGACTTGGGCCATAGTAATTTTGTCCTTAACTAATGCTCATTACACTTTTTCTCTTTCTACAAAAAAAATCCAATCTGGATTGTGTATCTCACTTTCAAAGGTGGCTCAGATTTGTGAATTTGGAGATACATACTTTCTTGAACCCTTGACTTAGATGCCTAAGCATCTCAGAAATATATCAAATATTTAATAGCTTGCTATTTCTGTTGCGCTCTATTGTAGTCTCTCATCCTGAGTCTCCACTAAGCCTGCTGTCTTTTTGAAGTTCTGAACTACTCACCTCTTCAGAGAGCTTTAAAGTTAGGTGAGCCTGAATATTAATTTATGTATGTAATCTTAGTATTAAAAAATTACAAGCTAATGTACATTTTTACCATAGAAATCATACCAATTTAGAATATACCAGCTTGATCGTGATCTTGTATACAGTAATATAAATCAAGAGTAATTTCATCACAATAAAACCGATGCTAACATCAGAACACACCCAGAAACATAACAGTCTATTTACACCATATGATAATGTCCAATCACACTGGATTTTGCTCGTGAACAGGTATTTCAAAGTACCCGAGGTATAACATATGAACTGTTAGAGCCTTGTGTGATGTTGTAGTATCAGTGAGAGGAGAATCAAGTCAGGACTGAACTTTCCACAGTAACAAAACTAAAACAAAAGAGAAAATCAGAACAAGGAACAGCTGAAATGTAACAACAAAAAGACAGACTAGAGGATCTAAGTCTAAACTCTGTATCACACAAGATTATATTTCTGCTAAACAGAGATACAAACATGTACAGCGCAATAGCATTCAGTGTGTTGAATGTGATCAACAAGCTTCCCAACTGTACACTGGAGATGCAGCTTGCTGGAACTGGCTTAATGTAACTATCAAGTTGCATTCAAAAATCAACCAGTGAAGGAACACAAATCATATGAGCAGACACTTTAACGGAGATTTATGACATTGGCTGTTTTAAACTAGGTCATCTCAAAATACTGAAAAATAGCAGAAAAGCAAATTAAATACTTGAACTGGATTAGACTGAATGAGGCATTTTATGGGTTTCAAATTAATTAAAAATAATAGGGTTAGTTTCATTGTTCTGCTAATGTTCATTTTCAAATGCAAGGCCAGGCTGTTTCGCAGTGGTTTGTGAGTTGCTAGAGTCTAGTGCATATTAGCTGACAAATAAAAATTCCTGCAAACCCTTACAACTGTTACACAGAAAAAAGGTGGATTGCTCTCCCCTACTCAGCAGGAGGAATTCCAGAATCCTTACCTTCAGAATGCACTTGATGATCTATGTGCCCTTTACATTGCTGGAGCACCATAAGGTGGCAAAAAGATGAAACCTATTATCTGACACAAACTAGTGCCTAACTGCATATTATAAGGATCTCTGTTTTTTAACTATGTATGTCATTGCATGTATGATTGCTGAAAGTGTAGGTTAAATCAAAACCAAAAGAATTCAATAGCTTATACAACAATTAGCTGTGCTTTTCTGAAATAGGAGTAACAATAGGTATCAGTGCTGCAAATTGTTTACTTCTTTTTTTTATGCATATATAGATAAAAGCAAATATTTATAATGTAGTCTATCCACTCCAAAATTTCCAGTTATTTAATAAAATCATTCATTGAACCAGACTGACACATTTTAAAATGTTACCAGTCACACATACTCCAACTGTGATAGAGACATGAAGAAATGTAAGATACACTGGCAATTTTTATAATCTCTTCTTGGTTACTCTGAAATCTTCAGCTGAAGATCAATTTGTTCAGGGCAGTATTTGAGTTTTTGTCATTCAAGGCAATTACTTCTGTGACAACAGCACATGCTTAGCAGAATATATTGCTGATGAATCATTGACTGAAGAACTTGTACTGATTTTATTTATTGTGCCCATTCAGGTCACATACACAGAAAAGAGTGCATGCTATTTTTCCTTTTTGTGCTTATGCACTGCAGTAATTCAGGTGTGTTTAGCTGTAGCATCACAAGTGTTGACCTCTTCTAGGCAGGATCAGGTTTATGCCTGCATGACAAATGACCATCCATAGGGCCTTCTCCTTGGTGATAATTATAAAGACTCATCTCTCAGCATGTGTTGTGGCTTCAGTTGGGGTAGAATTATCCTTTTCACTGGCAGATGGTATGGTGATATGTTTTGGATTTGGAATAAGAAATACTTTGCTTAGTGCTTAGTGTTTTTAGCCTTTTTTGCTCCTCATATCAGCCCACCACTGAGTAGGCTGGGGTTACACAGGAAGTTGAGAGGACACATGGCTGACCCCAACTGACCAAAGGGCTTTTCCATACCCTGTGGCATCATGTTCAGCATATACAGCTGGGGGAAGAAGGAGGAAGGGTGGGGGGACATTCAGAGCGATGGCATTTGTCTTCCCAAGTAACCGTTACGTATGATGGAGCCCTGCTTTCCTGGAGATGGCTGAACACCTGTCTGCCACTGGAAAGTAGTGAATTAATTCCTTATTTTGCTTTGCTTGTGTGTGTGGTTTTTTCCTCACTTTAACTTTTCCGATCCTCTCCCCCATCCGAAATGGGGGGAGTGAGCAAGCAGCTGTGTGGTCCTAGCTGCTGGCTGGGGTTAAACCATGAATGGAGTATGGAATTACTGACACAAAGCAAGATTCCCCACACATGTTCATAACTCGTGACTCTGAAATAACAGGGAATGGAGAAAGCAGCAAAGCTGCTAAACTTGTCTTTATAGGAAGGTTACCGACAGTAGGTTAAAAATTCACCCCCTGGACTCAAGATTAGGATACTTGCTCAGAATAGCTAGATTGGGACAGAAGATGCAATTCCTCATCCATTACTCTTACAAATACAGAAGCAGGTCTCAATAGGTGGAAACCCTTTCATTCATGTGACTAATACTGCATCTGCCTAGTTCCAAAAATCAGGTCATAAGAAAGCCCATGCAATAAGAAAGGCAAAAAAATCTTTTAATATGGTGTGCTAATGCCTCTACACGACACGCAGCAGCTGACTAGACAATGTTTCATTGTTTACCTAGGTTAAGTTGTTTGTTGTATCAAGATGCTTTCCACAGCTTGCATTTACTGTGGGTCTTACTCCTAACCCTCCCCTAAAATTCTGGGTCCCTCAGCTCACACCTCTGACAAGTCCTCTCTTCTCAGAGAGCGTCTGTTTGCACTTCAGTAGCCAAATACACAAGTCTCAAACACAGTGCCATTCTGGAGCTGAACACTGAAAGGGAACATCTTCCAAAAACTGCACAGTACAGTGATTAGGAAAAGCAATGGATAAATTTCCTCTAGCAGGGACGGCTAGGTGGTGCAAGGGCTTCCACTAAGATATGAAAAACGTCTATATTCCATGACATTGATAGATATATCTTGCCTGTTGAGAACTCTGCCACTCCTGCCCGCTGCCTTCAATCCATACCAGACTTAGGGTATTTATAATCAAATTAATAAAAAATGTTGATACTGCAAACCTACTCTCACCACCTTATTTTGGGTCAGCATCCATGCTGCAGAGACACTGACCACACCAAACCTGCACCAGTCTTCAGAAGCAATATATGCTCTAAAAGCTTGAGAAACTGTCATCTAAAAAATAGAAACTGGCTGACATGAGGAGTGAAATTCCTCACTTTGGAAAGAAAATGTGCTCTACTATGGGATAACTACATCCATATATTTGGAACGCCTGCTCTTAAAGCTCAGGAAGAAAAACGTTGGTTCTCTAATTATGTATGCTAAAACTTCATTTAGCATTGCCCTACGGGAAGGGTGGGAAAGTATGACAAATGTTTACCTCCTGGAACAGGGCTGTAGCACCTTGATAGTAGTGGCCATTTCAGAGTAGTAACCCAAGAGCCGAGGACAGATGATCAAACCCCAGTTAGAGCTTGTCACACCACACTTTCCTTTAAATGGAAGGGTGGGGGACAACTGGCAGAAATACATTTCATTCTGAAGACTGTGTACAAGCAAAAAATAAACTCTCCCATCTTCTGACTACAAAGAGAGAGAACACAGTTGTCCTGCCCGTCTCTGAGGCGAGCATAAGCTCGTACATCCAAGTTCCCTGCGCTGCCGGATCGGGCCCCGCTGCCGCTGCAGTAACGGCCGCAGGAGAATTTTTAAAACTTTTTGACTCTCTTGCCACAGACGAAGAGCTTGCAAACATGCTTCAAGCACTCCCT